>JBBPCX010000141.1:14775906-14808294 GCA_037974365.1 Hydrocynus forskahlii
TAGATAGATAGATAGATAGATAGATAGACACACACACACATACACATACACACACACACCCCTCCAGAAAAAAAATAAGACCACTGCAAAAATGTTCAGGATCTCAGGTTTTATCTTTTATAGGTGCAAGTATTGAACTGAACAGCTTAGCCTTAGTTTTTAAGAACTGCTGACAATATTTCCCCTAATTTCCCTAATAAAAATATTGTTCTTTAAATCATAATTTTAAAGGAAATGAAAACACATCAAAATAAGAGAAATGATGCAAGAGAAAAGTATTGATTACAGCAGTGATTTTATACGTTTCTTCATTACATAAGATTTGATTCAGGTGATCACTAATCATATATAATCATATATATGTATGTATGTAAAATGAAATATTTAAGTTTAGTGCCGTGTTTTTGCCATTTCTGTGACATCAAGCTAGAAAACATATGGAAGTGAGAGCAGATGCAGATATGAACTTCTGAATAAAGAATGTACATCAAATGTAAATGCAGTCTATTACATGACTATGTCTTTACATAATTACATTTACATAGGATATCACTATCTATATATGTAGCTGTAATAACTCCAGCCTTCCTGGGGTTAACAGAATATCTTGCTTCTTGTCTGTCCTCAGAATATCTTGCTTCTTGTCTTGCAGTCCAGTCAGATATCAGTTGACTGTAAGGCAAAGAAATTGACATGAACCTGCTTCCATCTTAATTAGCTTGGCGACTAAGAGGATGTTCTTCGTGTATGGCTCAAAAGCTCAAATAACCAATTTTATTACAGTCTAGCTTAACAAGTGCAGGACATGGATTAGCAGGGATTTGCAGAGTCGCTAAGTAAACATTACTTCAATCTTAAAAACAGCGATTAGGTTCAAACTGAATTAGATATTTTTAATGATTCACAGCACCCTCCGGATGAAAAGAGCCGCAGACTCAGTAATGCTTGGAAACTTTTGCTAAACAAATTCCCTTTAAAAGTGTTTACAGTGCAAGCGTTACATTGAGGTAAACTGGTATTAGAACTAATGAAGGCTTTCCAAACTATAGCACAGACGTTAAAGCACATCGGACACTCCTGGTTTATAATTATCTCCTGTTCTGACATAGAGGCTTCTTTATACTCTCATTCATTTTCCCCTTGACGTCTCCAGTGGCAGCAAAACACTATGACACCTAAGAAAAATGTCAGTGGGGTAGATGTTTGGGCCCTGAACCTCCTCAGCTAAGTTTACAAGGCAAAGCTCCTTCACCTGAGGGCAATTCCTGCTCAGGTATATTGTAGAGCTCTTTGTGCTGAATGCAGTTAAATGAGAGTCAGGGCTAATGTGATATATGTGCATGTTGTCAGTGGAAACATTCCTACCTTGTGAACATGTATGTGTCTTGAAGTGCGTGTGTGTGTGTGTGTGAGTTCCTTATTTGCCACTTTTGGATCAGTCATGTTGACAAAACTTACTAGATCACCACAACAGAGTAGTTTGTCATTGTTGGAGAAAAATGTACACTAGAAATACACAAATGATCACAAAACTCAGATAAACGCATAATTATAGAGATAATTGTAAATATTTTGCATAACTAAAATAAATGTAATCAAAATTAGTTTAAAAATATTGTAAAATATACATTTATAAAACATTTATTTTATATATATATAAACCAGCGAAGTTTAAAGTTACACGGGACTGCCATTGAATTTTACTCATCTGTTTGCGAGCAAGTTTGGTTGTATATATATATATATATATAAATACACACACTCTACAGGACCTCTGAAGGTGCTCTGCTCTGGTATCTGGCCCTGTGAGTTGCAAGATAGGGTCGCCATAGATCAGACTAGTTTGTCCAGCACATCCCACAGATGCTTGATGCGACTGAGATCTGGGGAATCTGGAGACCATGTATGCAGCTCCATATTCAGCAAGCTCTCATCCACTGATGATGTCTTTCTAGCATAGCCAGCATGACATTTTTCAGCAGTTCATGCTCCTCTATGGGATCGGACCAGGCGGACTAGCCTGTTCCCCATGCATACCAATGGGCACCCATGACCCTGTTGCCCCACAGCACACCAGAAACACCCCACAAGATCTGTAATTTAGGAGCTGAGCTGCTCTGGCTCAATTGTCTATTGATCTCAAATGAAACATTTGATATGATATGCAATCGATTAACTGGTGATCTGAAAACAATGTACACAATCAATGTACACATGCTTGAGAGAGTCTCGTTCTCCGGTATTACATTGGAAGACACAAACATGGTGAATATTTCACAATGGTTTCACAATACTTTATCCTGGCTATGGCAAATAGAAAGGCACAGATGCGATATATATATATGTATGTATGTATATATATATATATATATATATATATATATATAGGCTAATTTTTCATGCATTTACTCAGCAGTTCGGGGGTTGGACCCAGTGGTGTTCATATATATATATATATAAGATAAGAGATAAGATAAACCTTTATTAGTTCCACAAGTGGAGAAAAAGCCATTAGTGCATTCTTATCCCACTCTTATCTCATTCCAGTGCTTGCTGATTTGTAAACCTAAATCAACAACTGCTAAACTGCTCCCTAGTAAAAAATGGAGATTCTCATGGCAGTCACAGTAAAATAACTAGAATTCTTCTCTGTTTAAAGCTCTGAATGTACCCTGCAAGAGTGCATATTTTGGGCCCTCATTCATGAGCGCTTGATTTATTACTACCTGTCGCAGTACTAATGGTGGCCAAATGTGTGTTCCTTTTCATTCTTGTACACATTTACACAGGCCATGTGAGCTGAGTACGCTTTAAAAGGCAAGGAAAAAAAAAACATCACCAGCAAAGAAATGTTTGCTAACAGACATGGATACCTTAATTAAGCAGGACAGTCAACACGGGGCATTACAGGGGTGGCATTCGGCAAGCCGCTCCAAAACCATGCCCCTGATGCTGAAAGACTAATGGCGCTGACTTGAACTTCCCAGCAGGTAAGGTTCGTCCATCAACAGCTGCAGTAAAAGCCTGAAGATGGGACACCTGAGAATCTCCCATCCATTCGCGTCAGAAAACTGATGGTGGTTCTACGGTCACGGTTCGGCTGGGGTACCAGTAGGGGTCTGTGATGTAAAAAAAAAAAAAGGAAAATAAATACATTTTTTAGGCTATGCAATGTGTATTATGCAATTTATTTTATCTGGGGTTTGGTTCATCAGTAAAACGTCAGTGCTACATTAAACCCCTTAACACCCACACAGTTATTAGTCTTAAGCATTATTTTTCAGTAAGTACTGTAAACTACTCTTATAAAACTAATCTGGATGTTATACAATCATAAGAGTTACCAAGTGAACCAGCTGATAATATGCTAACGTCTAATATAATAAAGTAGTATGCTTCAGTTGATCTTTTGCTTTTAGAAATAGAAGAAATAAAATACATATGTAATAAATTGTTCAATTTATTATAAAAATGATCAAAACACACAATTATTCTGTCTAAACAAATATCCATTAACAGATTACTGTTGCCAAGCACCATTCAGAAAATATGCCATGAAGAGGCCAATTTTAGTAACTTTAAGCATAAATAAACGATTCTGCTGCTGTGTGAGGTCATATGTATGCATAATGTTTCAGTATGGCTCCAAATCCAATCAGATTTTAGAACTGTGTTTTCTTGGTGTATAGGAGTAATAATGCTGATCCTCTTTTTGGTGGTCCAAAGTAAATGCTCTGTAGATGCTCTCCTGATCATCAAAATATATTATTAAATGTATTATCAGATGCTTTATTCAGTATTCAGTAAAGACATTGATAACTTACCAATACTAACTAACTGTGTTGAGATTTCCACTATTGAAATATGATGAATTCTAAATATTTTAACATACCGTAATTCGATAACACTACACTAAAACCTTTCGTGACAACAGTCATAAAGCTATATTAACATTTAGAAAAGCTCATTCCAACCAGTGTCAGATGTCACAACCACACTGCTGTTAGATGGAATAAACCTTAATAATATGTTTATGAAGGTCAGTTGTCACTGAAGCTTACTTACTTGTCATAAAGCCTTAAAACACTGGTATCCAGTAAAATGTCACGCTTAAGACACAATGTTGCACAGTTTTGAAGAGTAAAAGCAGTAGATATAGTAATAGTACAAAATACTGATTCTCATGATAGTTACTGCAAAATAACTGGAATTCTTCTCTGTTTGACTGTTTGAATGTCTAAATGGACTCTGAATGCATAGTTTTGGCCCTCATTCATGAGCCCTTGATTTATTACCCTACTTTTCCTCTCAACCTGTTGTGGTGCTAATGGTGGCCCAATGCATGTTTCTTTCCATTCTTGTTTCAGGCCGTTTGAGCGTGGTTAAGAGCGTCACGTAACACCTGATTCTGTAGAGAGATCACTTTAGGTGCCAGATATGGGAAGAGTAAGGTCAAGATAAAGTATTTTTATTTAAATGAATAAACCAAAATGAGTAAAAACACAAGAACACCAGTCAAAAAAAAAAAAACACCTACTGAAGTAGGTGGAACTTCTAGCATAAAAACCAGCATAAAAACTGGTGTGTGTTAGGTTCTTTTCGTATTCATTTTATGATGCACTGTTAAGCTAAAATAAAGTTATAAAGCTCAAAAGTCAGGGGTGTAAAGCTGTAGAGAACAGAGAACTAGTGAACACATGAGTAAACCTTAGACTCCTTTCCTCACAAATATGCTATATATAAGTGTTTAAAAGAATAAGATCCGCAGAAGCTCCTCATCAAAGCATATTTACTCTTCTTTAAATGAGACATATGAAGTAATGGAATGAGTAATTATATCTGCCGATATGGAGTCAGAAAAGCCGTGACGGGGAAAACAGGAGGAGAGGCGCTGTTGTGACATTAGTTTAACACGCCTTGAAGAAAAATATTTAGCCATGTATTTTCCACTGGGCTTCATCAGTCATTTATTAATAGCTGTGCAATTTCACTTTCCATTCTCATCTCATATTAATCATCCGATGGAATACCATGCAGACACAAGCACAGCAGTAAGACCGACGTTAAGTGGTAGATGGGCTTTCACTTTAAAAGCAATAGTTTGGAATTTACCCAGTACCCCCCCTCCCCCACCACCACTACCTCAAATTTATAGGATCAGTATTTGCTTCTTTAGTTTTAGCCAACAATGCATATTCCTCACTAGTTACAATATCAATCACACTTGCTTACAGTCATAGCAGCCAATCTGCAGCACTGAATTCTGTCCATTTTATAAAAAAACAGCATGTTACACAGTGGCAGAACCTAAAAGCTATTTTTGATAACTTAAAAACATTGAGGCTCCCTTAAAGGATACACCTTCTCTATGATATCTTTGGATTAAACCTGCACCTGTGCAAAAAAAATAAATAAAAAAATAAGCCAGCTAGTCATTGGCACGGAAGGAAAACCCCACTTGCCTGAAGCCAGTTCTACATTTTTTGACAACTTTTGATCAAAGCAGGAGCTGGAATTTGGGGAAATTTCATCAGAAACAAGAAAACTTGTCTACAGCTTTGTGCTGACCATAAACACTGGATTCATATTTGAAGTAAGCGAGGAGCGCAAGGTCTTCAAAGCGGCTGCGGTTCCTCAGTGGAAGCTGAAACCGTCCTGTGTGTGGCTAATTATGTCTTCAGAGGCACGACCAGCCCAGACAAACAAGGAAATGAGTGAGCAGTCAGTTTGAGCCTGGAGGCTGTCAGTAGTAGTGAGGACAGCAGCCTGGAGTGAGAGCCTACACACTTCCTACAACCTTTCACTCTGATCCTTGAACTAGTTGTGCTAGTTCTAAGAGAGAGAGGGAGAGAGTAGGACTGTACAATATGGAAAAAATACTATATTGCGATTACATAGCAGCAGATTGTGTTTGTACGCCTTTCAATGAGCAAAGAAAATATTTTGATGTGTTAAAGATGAAATTACATGATAATGATTTAAAATGTATGGTTTTTAGTAACTGCCTTGATTCATCAATACACACAATTTCTGGTGTGTGAATCTGAGTCAAGTCTCAAATTTCTGGGTGAGTCCAAGTAGAGTCTCAGGTTTCTGACAGAGTAAATTCTAAAGTCTCTGTGTGAGTCTAAATAGAGTCTCAAATCTCTGTGTGAATCCAAGTAGAGTCTCAAGCCTCTGGGAGAGTCCAAGTAGAGTCTCAAGTCTCAGGGTGAGTCCAAGTAGAGTCTCAAGTCTCAGGGTGAGGAAGCAGAGTCTCAAGTCCCTGGGTGTGTCAGAAGAGTCTCAAGTCTCTGGGTGAGTCAGAGTAGAGTCTCAAGTCTCTGGGTGAGTCAGAAGAGTCTCAAGTCTCTGGGTGAGTCAGAGTAGAGTCTCAAGTCTCTGGGTGAGTCAGAAGAGTCTCAAGTCTCTGGGTGAGTCAGAGTAGAGTCTCAAGTCTCTGGGTGAGTCAGAGTAGAGTCTCACATCTCTGGGTGAGTCTAATTACAGTCTCAAGTCTCTGGGTGAGTCCAAGTCTTGCATCTTTGTTGCACTGAAGTGCTATACACAGTAAAAGCAGTACGCAAATAAGTTGTACAATACACTTGGTGACTGAATTTTAAATGTTTCGGTGGTTCATTCCCTAAACTACAGATCTGCAAACAACCTAACTGCCTTAGATATTATTTATAAGGGGGCGGTTTGTTACAATCTTCATTAATCAGTTATTCTGTTTTTCTTTACGAGTTGAGCCACGAGACAAAGTCGACAACATATAATAAGCATACAAGTCGTGTCAAGTAGTTTCCTTCATGAGCCTTCCTTCCTTCGTGGTCTTTCCACTGTATTCTTTCTGGGTTTCTGGGTTTTACTTCCACTTGAATGGTTATCATGGCGAGTCCTGTCTGTGGGGAACAATTTTTGACCATTCCACCCACCTCTAGTTTATTAAACGCGTATGCGGCCTTCTGTGATATCAGCATTGCAAAGATTTAAATGTGCAAATAATTAAATATGGGTCAATATCACGATATGGTTTCACAGTAATTGCACACTTGCAGGCAAAATTCTTCAAAATTCTACATTGTGTATCATTAGTCTGTGACTTCATCTCTAAGAGCCTCTGTGTTTTAGCTGAGGGGAATGAATTGCCAAGCTTTCGTTATGTTATTTAAGTCTTAAAGAATGAAAGCTTTTCACTGAGGGAGGGCAGTGGCTACTGCAGCGTAATGATAGGGAGGAATGGCAATGGTTGACAGGTCGAGTTAATATCTATGTTCAGGAAGTTCAACACCTGGTCTACATTTCTCCTTTCCAGCCCATCAATACCTGTGCATGTGTGTGTCTGCCTGTCTCCTCAAATTATTACATCTTCGTCGCCTGACCCCTTCAGCACTCATCTCACATCCACATTGTTAGTATTCCATCCGTTATCCATCTCCACTGAGAGAAATTAATTGATTTACTTTAGCTTTAATTACAGATAATAACACAGCAACGTAACCTGTAGCTAATGACAGGGCAGTGTGGTTCTCTTTGAAGAGTCAGATTTCTATCACCACGGAGACGAATGAGCTTTGATCCCGAAATTCTGATGGAGTCAAAATCTGCTGGGCTTGGGGTTGCACCACTTGATTCATTTAGACTGGGGCTTGCACTTTGTTTGGATGATCATCATTTACAAAGAACACATCCTGGAGTTAATGATGACTCTGTTAGGCTGATTTATGGCACGTACAAGTGGATGATTTATGACTTGTCCTTAAAGTGGCAATTTGGTGAAAAATGTAATTTACACAGATTTACCCCCATCAGCCCAAATATTTGGTGACATATTTGGTTTACTTTTTTAGCGTAGCGCTCGAACTAAAACTACAATTCTAGTAATAGCAGCTTATTAGCTATGTGAAAAAAGACCCTATAGTTGTCAATGTCAAAAAACACCTCCAGGATAATGCTGAATTTGTGCTAGCACTCATGTGGTACTCCAGTAGTACACGATTAATATACGTGGCTATATTGTGCATTAGTGTTAAGCTAATACAGTTTACAGGAACATTTTTGATAGTTCTAAATTAAACAAACCAGAGAAGCTTGTAAAATACATCCCCTATATATTATATTTGTAGCACATTGGAATATTACGTTAGATTTTGTATGTAATATCTTGCATAGACAAGCAACCATCTTACCTGAACTTTTGTCTACTTACTAGTATTTTATACAGTGTTAAATCACTTAACAATTCAGTCTGAGGCTTCTATTACTTGTTATGTACATAAGCTTCATATCCCCACCGCAAAATTATATAAAATGTAAATTCTAATACCAAAAGTTTTTGAGTTAATATATTTATTTCATTATTTGTAATGCTAAAATGTAATGTTAAAATGCTACCTGCGTCCAGGTCTATTGGGCCCTATTTCACTCTCAGCGTCTGAAATTCAGTTAAGACTTCAAATGGAGGAGTACAAATTTCTGAATGACTAAAAACACTTTCCCTCCATTCTTTCACTTCTCGGGGACTTTCCTCCTTCTCAGTACTGTACAACCAACACCAAGCGCTAATGCTCCAGCAGCTCAGCCACTGATCTTTAGCGAGCTCAGATTAAGACCAGCTCCTGCGCTAAAACAATGTGGCCTTTATCTTTTCCACAGAGCCATGGATATCTGAGTGTCTGTCAGCGTGCACCCCCCCCCCCCTCCCAGCAAAATCTGCCGGCAGTCAGAGCCACACGGGCCTACAGGTCACTCTCTCTCTCTGTGTTTCTCTTCTATTCTGTCTCAGGTGAGTCTAACCCTCTGCTGAACTTTCCATTACCTCTCTCTCTAGCTCTCTCTCTCTACATATATATGTCTCTCCCTCTCCCTTTCGTCTCCCTCCCTCTTTCTCTCTCTCCCTCCCTCCTTCCTCCACAAAACAAACTGAGAATTCCAGCTTCATGCCTGCAGGCTCTCACTCATTCTTCCACTGCACTAATATGTTTCTACATGAAGCTTTTAATCAAAGCCGCTGGATTGTTCTCTCCGCAGCCCCAGCTTTAGGCGGGGATTAGATGCCACAGAGACGCATCTGTGTGCCCTCCTGCCATGTTATGACACTGGCTTCTGTTGTGTGGTAGAAAATATGCGGTTTGGTCATCACACTCACTGTCATCATTGACGCTGCCCAGGATTAATCTGATGAACCTCTACTGTTACAGGTTGATGATGATGAGCTGTTCCCAGACAGTGACAGCAGCACTGGCCTATGTGTCATGCTCTGGTTTGGGTTGGGTTTCTGGAAGCACATTAAGCCTCATTATTGGAATAATTGTCAAATGCTATTCTGTGTCTTTTCTATTTGTCGAAGACAAAATGGACACAACCTTGGTCTCATAACAGGGTGCCAGGAGCTTTTCACTGATATTGTCAATAAATCGACTAGTTTTTAAATTTGCAATCTGCCAATTATGTAAACATACCACTGTTTAACATAGCTGTCACTTGTATCCTAAAGTGGTGGGCCACTTGGGACCAGGGTCCAGCCAGACAGCACCGTACAACACCCTGGAGGGCAAGCAGAAGCCACTGCCCTGCTCTCTAGTGCCACTTAAGTCCCAGAAGGTCCCTGAGAAACTCTTGCTCCTCTAAGTAATGACACCAAGAGCTCTTTAAATTAGCCTATGACACAAGCTGCCATGCCATCAAACACTGTGGTATCCGTTATGACATGACTGCTAAGGCATGACACTGTTATATTAGTGTATATAATCGTATACATATGATTTCTCCAGTCTGTCAGTAATCAGGCTTTTTGCTGGTTCTGACATACTAACATGATTATAGCGTTGTTATGTCAATATTATGTAGCAGGGCTCAAGTAAAGTGTAACCTCAGCAAACCCTAATGTGTTTGTTTTTATATAAAAACTTAAATGAATACACACTGAACAAAATGATTTTTGATTGTCTATTTTTACCACAGTCCTTTATAGTGGTTTGAAATGTTATGAGAAATGGATCAACAGAAATGGTCTGGAATTACTTGGTCTAAAATCTTTTTACATTGACTTCCATTAAATGTTAAAACTATTATTACCTTCTCCCTGCAAAGTCACCATTTTTGGATGGCTTTGCGATAATATGCTTCCAAACTTGTGGACCACTGCTGATCTATAATATATGGACAAAAGTATTTTTCAGGGTTTAGGCAAGACCCTTTACTTCCAGTGAGGGACAATCTTACTGTTTCAGCACACTAAGACATTCTGGACAACACCATGCGTCTACTTTGTAGTTGTTTTCTATTCCAGCATGACTGTACTTCAGTGCACGGAGCAAGCTCCATAAAGACATGGCTGGATGAGTTTGATATGGAAGAACCTAACCTCAACCCCATCCAACCCCTACTGGAATAGATTGCTAGCCAGGCCTTCTCGTCCAACGTCAGTGTCGGACCTCATAAATGCTGTACAGAATGAATGGGCACAAATTCCCACAGAAACTCCAAAAACTTGCGGAAAGCCTTCCAAGAGCGGAAGCTGTTATAGCTACAAAGGGGGGACCAACTCCATATTAAAGTCCATATATTTGAATGCAATGTCATTAAAGTCCCTGTTGGTGTAATTGTCAGGTGTCTCAATACTTTCGTCCATATAGTGTATGTTGGCAGAGTGCACTTTGGATCCATACAATGTTTGTCAGGGCCGTGTCCCCCACAACCACACCCATGGCCATCTCAGTCTCTGGAATAATGGACGTGTTTGTGAAAGTTATAGTACTGAGCCAGAGCTGGGAAGGAACCCCCCTTTCTCTCATTAAACTTACACGAGTATCCCCTGCAAGTGCGCCTGTCTCTTTGTGCACCAAGCATGAGTTTCCTTTTTCTCTTGCTTCTTGTAGTGCTATAATTTATTCGTCCATATAGAGATCTCTCCTGTAATGATTGCTTTCCTCCAGTCTGTCAGTAATCAGACTGTTGAATCTGCCTTTGACTGATGAACCACAGCGTCCAGCCTACAAGCCCTGCTTTGATGTCGTTTAATCAGTGGAAAACTCCCTGTTAGGAGGTAAAACCAATACTGATTCAGACATTTCTATTTATTTTTTTTCCCATTTAGTATATTGTTTTATTCTAGGATGGTCTAAGATGATAATCACAATCAAGGAGATTATAGGGATTATGAGCAGTACTTTATCGATACTTGGTCAGTATATCACTTATGTAAGTGTAGTTGCTTTACTGAAGAATAATACCATGAGTTTTGAGACAAAACAGACCAGAGAGTCTACAAACTACGGCATCTTCTCATGCACCATACACCAAAACATACAAATACACTGATGCTTAAAGAGTTAAACTGAACTTCACTGGATAGTGTACAAGTTAATTTATCATTCGTGGGATTTACTTTGTGAGACACGCAGATCCTCTGCAGCTGGACTACAAAAGCAGCTGAACTGCCTTGATCGACAAAGAAAAAAAAAATTAAAACATCCTCATAATTTTGCTATGCTTCATACCCTCATGTTTGCCACTTCAGATCAAACTCAAGTCAGACGCTGGGTAATGATCAAGCAGGGCGCTGTTACCTGGGAGCAAGCCTGACGTGAAGCATGAAAAGCTTTAATAGTTTTAGATATCTGGACACCTTTGCGTTCACCGTCTGCACAAGATGAAAGAATGCACCTGAGTGCGCTTTCTTTGGTCAGAGGATCGGAATGAAGCCTGAGGATGAGCGAATTTGAAAACAAATTATTTCACCTCAAAGTGATTCCAACAACATAGCCCACTCTCTAAATGTGGGAATCTTGCTTGCATATCACATTGCTTGTGGTGTCTGCATGTAGAAACCCTGATTCCCAGAGTCTGCTGGGGGAAAAACAGTAGTAGAATATACTGTACCATGACATCATATTAAGTAAAGAGGCCCCTTATAGTCATGCGTGAACACACCAGAGCACAGAATGTGAGAACAGTGTGAAATTCTTTCTCTGCATTTAACCCATTCACCAGGTGAAGCAGGGGGCTGCCAGGGATGCAGCAACTGGGGAGCAGTGTGTGGGGACACTACCACCCTCAAGGGTACCTCAGTGGTACCACTGGCAGTCCTGGGATTCAAACCCACAACTTTCTGATCGCAAGGGCAACTCTCTAACCACCAGTTCAGTGTTTTTTGGGGACTCGAGGATCGAACGTACTCCTTCAGATTACAAGACTGCTGTGCTCCCTGCTTTGCTAATAAGGCTCAATTAGCGATAAAGTTTAACCATTTGTCTATGTACAGCTGATCAAATTATGTATTAGTGATACATAAGGACTATGTTGTGCAATATATCGCTCCTAAACTGTTATCATGACATCTGTCTTCACTGTCAAAATATTCAAGAAGCAAACCTCCAACTAGTCAAAGAATCGTTTACTGTGCTGTGTAAAAATCCTGTGAAAATTGTGTGCTGTGAAAATCCTGACCAATCACAGATGTTCCTGAGGCACTTGGATGAAGGTAGGCATGATCGAACAAACAAATAATTATGTTTAAAAAATTAATTGACTCCTAAACGTTCAATATATCTCCTAAACATGTCTCACCAATGTATTCAGTGTATTGGAAGTAGGGATGATCAAAATGTTATTTATGTGGTTTATTTAATATGTTGATTTTAGCTCATTTTCATGAAGGATGCTAATAATTTTGGGCATGACAGTATTTTACCCTTGCAATATATACCATAACTGCAGTGTGTACTATTATAATTTTGTACCTATCCTGCAGCCCTAAGTAAAAATACTTCCCTTTAATTTCACGAAGTACATACACTCTCTCCATTGCTAATTTATCTCCATTTGGGAATCGCTTATCTCAAAACATTTTTGTTTTATATACACTGCATGTTTAAAAGTTGTAAATCTCTGTAGATGTCTGCTCATCTAGTCATTCTTCTGCTTATCTCGCCATTCCATTGAACTTAGTGGTATTAAACTGGGAGTTTAACCCTCTTTGCTATAGTGACAGCCTCTGTTCTTCTACTCCTCTGGGAAGGTGTTGCACTAGATGTTGCTTTGAGGCACGGCTGTGAGGATTTTAAATGCAGCCAGGAGAGAATGTACAGCTACTAAAGTTGGATGGTTAGTTCTGGACCACAAATGCCACTCGTAAAGGAACTGGATGGTCACTTTAGAGAATACAGTTCAACTGCTCCACAGACTAAGACAATCCTTGGCACTGGACGTGATGACCTTAGGCTCAGGCTGCTTCTGCATCCCATTCTTTTGAGTTTATACAAGCTACAAGTGTGTAACTGAATGTCTGTGGCACCTTAATACAGCAGCTGTATTCACAAGTAACAGTATTTATTTTAAAACCTAAACTATCACAATGTGACCTTTTCCTCCGTATCATTCATCCCTAATCAGGATGAAATAAGCTCTTAAATTGGATTGTGATTGATAAGTGAGAACGGGTGAGTAAGCTGGAATGTTCTCTGTTGATGCCTTTACTGCCCGAAGGCTGCAGTTTAGAAGGCGGATTCCTGTTTTTTTACCAGTGAAGACAAGACCCAGGTGGAATTCCTGGGCTGCATTGTGCAGGATTGTTAAGACTTCAGTAAAAACAGAGTGCGAGTGTGTGTCCCTGCTGAGGTATCTCCCAAGCACGCATGCACACACGCACATGCACACGCGCACACACACACACACGGTGCAGTGTAAAGTGGTCATGCATCCCAACGGATCTGTCACCAGCTGCTTAGTGAGTTCCTCAGCTGTTGACGGCTACCATCGCAATGCTTTGTGTTCCCACCTACCACCATACACACAGGCCTCATTTCAACTCTCCCTCAGTCCCCCAGCAAAAACAGAAACATTCTCCCTTCCCACAAACATAAGCATGTGCTCACTACCGTGCAACACTAAGAATCCCGTACTGAAAGTGTATAGGAGACTACCATGCACCCAACAATGTGTTTTAACATACAATTGTATTGAAATTAATAAAGTGAAAATATGACCATCCAAACACCCAGAGGAAGTCAGAAGAGTCCTCCAGTCACCTTAATGGTGCTGGGTCCATCCGTCTGATGAGGCGTGTTGAAGCACAGTCTACAACTCAATGGAGATCCCACCTAACAGGAGAAAAATGCCTTTTGTAATAACAAACGCTTGGAGTCGACTCAGCGCTTGAGCCATATTGTTTCTTTCAAGGGCAAGCCCTGACTCTTCTGCGTCATTACAGAACTGGCGCTCCCATTGCTGTAGCAGTAGAGAATTTATTGCCTCCAAATCCATTTTCAGACCAACAACATGCATTCCACAGCTGATTTGTGGGCTGGGTTTTTCAGGAATGCTTCTATGGGCTGAGGAGAGACATGAAGAGAGTAGTGGGAGAGGACATGCTTGGTGGAGGTTGAAAAAATCAGATCTACAGAGGTCTATGACCAAATTGGAGCTGTTTATATGATGAAACCACATTTGTGAAAACAGTGCCAGGTGTTCTGGAATGATGCTCTAGGAGAGTCTCTGGTTCCCTAAAGAACCTGTCAGCCGAGTGGTTTTAATTGTGAAGCATCCCTTGAAATGTTCTTTAGGAAAGAAATCACCTTTTGAAAAGGAATCTAAAGTGGCTCCTATATAGGAAGTCTTTTTAGCTCCTTTATTTCTAAAGTTTCAAGGGTTGACTGAAACCTGAATGTATTACTCAGGTCCATCACTGGGAAATTGCAGGGGCAACTGGTCATATCTATAATCACAGCAATTCTAAGAGGAAATTATCACAATTTTCAGATGCAAACTGAAATAAAAAAGCCAAAATTGATCATTTTCACAAAACTATTTACAATATTTACATTTGAGCTATGAAGATATGCATAAAGGCATTTCCACCTAAATATTTTAACCACAATTGTGTCTAGGGGCAATTCCATCCTAAAACTAGCGTTTAATATATTATTTGTTATGATATGTAATGTTCTATATTGAATCCCTCAGTCTCTTCAGTATAACAGAATTTACGATTTTTTATCTTTTTTGTGTTTTAGTCCATCAGGGTTCTCAGATGTAGAGATGGTTAATTTTTTTTTTTTTCATTTCCCGTGTTTTTTTGCCATTAGTTCACTTTTTGAGCAGTTATGCTGTCTGGTTATAAAAGCATAATTTTAAGTTAAACCGGCATTAAAATAACTGTACATGGAGTGAATGCAGCCTCAAGTCAAAGAATCTGTCTTGGCTTCAGTAATCACAGCCGCATGTATCTCTTCCTGGAGCACCACAGACACATCAAACAAACTCTCCGCCACCCAGATCCTCTCTGTGGACTGCGTCTGACGGAGCTAGAGTCCACAAAACAGTCCGGGTGGACACGCCACACAGAGAGAGCACAGCACCGTCCGTCAGCACCACCATTATCCTTTGTTGTAGCCAGACTCACCTAAGTCAGGTGATGAAAGTTTGGGTTAAAGTGCACTCGCCAGAGCCAGCGAGCTCTGCTCTCCGATTTCTTAATCCTCAAATTAATTCCCTTTTATAGAGGCACCGCGCAAGCAAAGGATATTTTTGTATCGATTACAAAGCTACGTGTTTTTGCTTAAACAATTGCCTTGCCAGTGACCTTGAGACAGAAACGACTCAAAGTGAGCCAGCAGAGAAATGGGTTTCAGGCATCGTGGCCCCCCCTTTCAAAAGAGAGAGAGAAAGAAAGAGCACTGAGCCACAATGAGGGCCTGTAGACACATGAGAGGCTTTACACTCTTGACATTTGAAAGCAATTCATTAGAGCTGTAATCTTGCTTGTGTTTTGAATACTGGCCTACCAAAAAAGAGGTATGAATAACAGTACTGAATCAAAGCTCTTTAACAGCACTCGCCAGCCGCTTTATTGGGAACCCTTTCCTTGTAGCTTCACCATGCTGGTGTACAGTTAAGACACTTTTGCCAGTCGGTTGATGGACAGTTTGTGTTAGCCGTCCTTGGCACCATGCCAGCTCTGCACATCTCTTGGGAATTCCTAACCTGTGGTTTAGCTTGCACTCAAAAAATCATTATATGAAATTAAGTTACTATGTGAAAGGTCCAAAAAATTCCACTGCTATATGAACAAAAGGTGAGTGGGATTATTGCAGTCTGCTAACGCTATTGACACTTCAGTGTGCATTATAAAGATGTATTATTAGGACAGTCAAATGATTAACAAACTGCAAATAAATCACATCATTATGTACATTCAATTACGATTTATAAAAAAAAGGCTTATTTGCTCACACTTTCTGTAGAAATTCACTACTTTTGTTATACGTACAAAGCTATGAGTGGACAAAATAAGTGACCTCAGACAGTATTACATACTTTCAACAATTATGTTTACTTTGTCTGGATTCAACATGAATCTGAACATGAAAATCAATGTGATTTCCATGCAATGAACGTAGTTTCCAATTTTCATCACCAAAGTCCAGTGACAGGAAGCCTGTCCTTACGAGTGTATCATACATGCAGCCTGCATATTACACATGCAGTCAGTAGTTCCAACTAATTAGTTAGTGTGCATGTATTCTTATCACAGTGGAGGCTTTTGAGGGTGAGTGAGGTTTTATACTCTGCTCTTGCTTTTGTTAGTTTGCTGCTCATTGATTTTTCTATGCAAGTACTGTCCAACATGATCTGCCACATTACTGATATTACTAGTACCAGCTTTGATCTTTGCTTGCAAAGGATAGAGTTTCCTTCAGTGATAAACAAATTTAGCATGACAACTGTTTGAAATAAGTTTTTATCGCCAATGGAACTTGCCACTGAAAATCTGCACATAAATGGCCTATATGTTAATAATGTAATTTTTGCTAATGATTGATTGCCATACAAATAGTTAACAAGTTCATTGTGTTTTATTGTCCATTATACTCAACTGTTAAAGTGGAAACCTAAAGTGGCCAAATTAGTTGATCTCACTTCACGGCTGTCGATAGCTATGGCTCCACTCATGCAGCTCAGGCTCAAATAAACAAATATTACTCACTGCTTACCTCTAAAGATGTTTTGGCGCCCGGCAGAAGTTGCTTGCAAGGCCCGTGATGTGTCTCTGAAAAACGGTGTCTGCTTTCTTTTATTTATATACCCTTTATTATATATCACGTCACATGTTATTGTAAAACCCAAGTATTTAGTAGCTACAATGCAGAAATGAAAAACTGTACTCTGTTCCTAAGGAATTCATGAGGCTCCATCAGCAGATTCTATCAGATGGCAGTCGTGTCAATTTCCCTCCCCTAAAATGCACCAGCGAAGCTTCTGAAAGAGTGTATTTCCTTGTAAATGGTCACAGTCAACTGAGCAACCATAAAGGCTTAATTTCTCTCCAAGCATATTAACCGCAGGCCACCCACAAATATGGCTTTCATAACATAGTTCCCGTCTCTACTGATAAGGCACGAGCCAAGGTAAATATGAACACGCTTCACCGCCTGGCCCAAACCTCCAGTGTAAATAGTGCAAACGTGTGCAAAGCAGTTGGTCAACATCTCCTTTCTGATGTCTTCCTCCGTTAAGCTGGGCATCGTGCTTGCTGGGATTAGTTACTGTGTCTCCTGACACCACTGACATTGAATGAAAGGGGTGAGGTTTGCGGTCAATAAATGTACACGTTTTTAATTCAGCCTATCACATGAGTGTACTGTGGTAATGATAGTCCCATACAGAAAGTCATACAGAGTCTTCTCAAACTGTCTCAAAGTCTTCTCAAACTAAGACCGTTTTTCTTCTGTTTGGTTATCTCTTTTGTTTAAGTTTCTCTTAAGCATCTAATTAACCCTTGTATGGTACTTAATGTGCTTATTTTTTTCTCAGTTTACAAGGTCTCTGTGTGCTATTGAGCTATACAAGTATATTATTATTATTTCTTTTTCAGTTGAAGCAAGCCATATATTTAAGAATCTCTACATATTTTTTCAATCTCTATTATGTATTCACTACATGTTCATTCATTTGGATGCCCATGGTCAAAATAAATACTTTCACACACAAAATACAAAATTACTGTTTATCCACTATTATTAATTCAGACATTGTGCATAAAATTGGCAGACAAATGCCATATCTAAGTTGCATTTTGACTATAGATATTCAAATGTTTGATTGCGACTGTATATACTGCATACATTAGATCCTTCCCTGCTGGGTCGTGTTTCATTCATTCAGTATCTCTTGGTCTCTCACAGTGTTTTCTCTGTTTGAGGCACAAGTGACCTGTCCAACTCCAGAAAGGGCAGTCGCTCCCAAAGTGATGACGGCTCTGACATGAAATACATTCTTTAACGCCTGCTGTGACTTTATTAAACAGCGGAACAGACGCCTGCCACTCACGCCTTAAAGGGGAAAACCCTCAGACGTCCCTTTAAAGAAGCAAAAGCAGCGGTAGAGCTTCTGAGGTCGTGTCGACAGAAGGCCGCTGGAACGGAAGCGGTGTCTGGTTTGCTTGGCTGGTCGGGTGTCACCCAGTCATTCAATTCAGCACTGACTTCTTCTAAGCAATAACCTTGACTTACACTTTGACTTTTGAAGTTTTTTGTTAGAGGAAAGGCTCATAAAAAAATTAAATACAAAATTTTCCCACTTAACCCAGATGCAATCAAGACATTTTGATCTCCAAATTTTTCCTTAGTCTTGCATGGGAGCTTCCAACATTCCTAACAAATACTAGAACTCAGTAGTTATCCATATCTTTTCTGTGAAAATATTTCATCAAAAGTTCTTTTAACTTGATCAAATTAAAATAGAGTGCTGATCTAGAATCAGTTTTTGTGGCACTGACTGTCATAAATAAGGAGGAATCTGATCCTAAATCAGTCCTGGTGTTGTCTAAAGTGGCTTGCTGTAGTGGGTATTTTTTCCCATCTTAATAGCTCACATTAATAGTCATACTGTGTCTTCACAATATTCATGCTGTATTAAATAATTTCAACTTAGTGAAAAAAGATAAAAGGAAAAACACATGTAGCCCCAAATGGGCCCTTTGAACAGTGGTAGTTATTCTGTCCTTGTGTGTGTGTGTTTATGAGTGATGAAGTGTGTTGTAAGTGTTTGTGGCAGATTTTGATGCCTTGATAACTGATACTGGGGGCTCCCGTTTAAAGCACTGTGGGTCAGTGTCAGCCATTTTCACAGTCATGATGGATGACAGAGTTCCATCCAGAGCCAACGCATTCCTGGTTTTGGTTTTATTAAGCCCATCTGCATTTGAGTGTGGTAGTACTAACACCAGTTTGGCAATTGTAGACAGCATTGGAAATCTGCTCATTCCAGTCACCTTTAAAAAAAATTAATCAAAGACGCCTAATTACACTCCTACATATTTTTACAGTTATTAAGTTGCTTGTGTGAGTGGGTGTGTACTGAATGTTTCTTACCCTATTCTTCAGTGAGCTCATTTTCTCCCAGAAAGCCTCAACGTTGAACGTGGCTGGGTCTTGGGGCATAGGGATGTCCATCAACTGATAGTCCAGAAATTCCTCACGCAGCTGATCTTGCTCTTGGGGTCCATGGTATGGAGGCAGTTCAGGAAACCTAAAGAACACAATGTGTACTGAACTAGGAGAAACAAAGGGCTTTGTTATTTGATTAAATGTGATCAAACTTCACAAAGGGATAGGCAGACTTCTTCCCTCGCAGACAGGACGACTTCTTCGTGGCTTCCGTTGTTTGTTCAGGGTGTAGTTCATCCTGTGTGTTTTGCCTCGTGAACTCATTTATAGAAAATACACTAAACGTATCTTTCTCCGTTACTTCTAGGGTGGGACAGTTTAGGTACTCCGTTTATTTAACCTCCAGTACACACCGCATCACGTAGGAACCCCTCTGTTAGAAACACTAGCTAGAGACAGACACCACCCGTGTATTTTTGGTTAGGGTTAGTTCTGTTTTTGTAGGTAGGGTTAGATATCTTTTGTTTATTTCTTTTCGTTGGTATTGTCTATAGTCCCATCCTAGGACGGTGTATATTAGCTGTAAATACTGTGTTGTATATAGATAAACCCATGTAAATAGTGTACCACTGGTGTGTGTGTAAGTCCTGATTCCTCTCCTGTCCGTGTTTTGGTGCACACAACATTTAATAATCTGTTTTAAGCCAGTCCCGGGACGTCCCTTCACAACTGATTTAAAATGTTAAACCCTTACCTTTCCACAAAGTATGCAGCATCATGCACTTCACACTCGGTCCTCTGCTGGACATCAACAAAGCTGGCATGTTCCAGCAGGATCTCTTTCAGGGGTAGTTTCGCCATAGCATACTCAACTGCCCCTATCAGAAAGGCTAGCGCTGCCTGGTGGAACCTCTCCCCTTGCTGTGGTTTGATATCTCCGGCATCAAGGAGCCTGTTGAGGGTTGCTCGGGTTCTAAACCCAATATTCAGCTTTTGTCCTACCAGAAACATAAAGCAAACACTTAAACCTCAGGAAGGTAAACAACTCCCACATTTTCCAATTTACAGTTATATGCAATTGGACTTATTTTTGGAGCTTGAAGACCCCCCAGCACCAGGCCTGAACTGAAGAGGCCTTTTGGATGAAAGATGAAATGTCTTCAGGTTCCAAAAAGAAGTCCAGGTGCATATAACAACACTTTTGACTACTATGACCTCGATAAATGAGAATCTTCACAGACCTCCTCTTAAAGTATCTATCCTTTCACATCAGTGACATCCTCAGTGTCATAACTGAATAAGCCATTTGTGGTCAGTAGGCGAAGAGTTTATAATAATAATAATAATAATAATAATAATAATACACTTTATTTATAGAGCGCTTTTAAGGTACTCAAAGACGCTTTACATAGAATTGGAGATACATCACAATAAATTTACATTAAAACACATTTACATATAATCAGAAAGTTAAAACAAAACGTATTTAAAACTTGCATAGGAAGCCAGCACAAGTAAACTTAATGTACCAGATGGACACGTGCATGTGGGTGTGGTTAGAGGCTAAAAGCAGATTTGAAAAGATGAGTTTTGAGAAGTTTTGGGGAGCATTACCTGGCAGTTGGCTGGATGGATCCATGTAGTGGATCTCTTCCACCACCCTACTTTGCAGCGCCTCAACTTTCAAAAATCTTCCGCACAACTTGCGAATGAACTCGGTCATCTACAAAGTTGCAATTCAGTGAATATTTTGAACTAAATTTGCACAAAATAGTAACAGCAAATGAAAAATAACCTATAGCCATTACTGTCAGAAACACAGCTGAACCTCATATTTTACCTCTTCATAGAGAAGGAAGATTGATGATTTCTCTCTCTGAAGGAGGAGGCTTAGGGAGAAGAATGCTGGCAACGTTGCCTGATAGAACAGTAGGTAGACCTCTGTTAGTGGGTTACAGAATGCATCCAGCAGCCTTCTGAACCTTGGTTGTTTCTCATCTGAAAATTAAAACAAACAAAAAAACAACATTGTACATAGTATACATTTACATAACAATCTCCTGAAGAACCTTGCATTCATGTGAGTGAAATATGCAACTTACTTGCTGAGTTGAAATAGCTGGTGAGTGGCTTGTATTGCTGTAAAATCCGCGTCAAACACCGCTCCAGGCTCAGCCAACGAATGGATATATGCTGAAGTATCTCCATACACTGTAATGAGAATGTTAAAGTTTCAGTCCAGTGAAAGTCTTCTGCGTGCCATTCACACTATACTGCTGCTGATTAATCACGAACCTGTTAGGTAAACTTTACGGTTTGTACTGCCTCTAAACCAGTGCCCAACATCCACTGCCAGATCTTCAGGGTCAAATCCGGTCACCCACAATAGATTACGTTTCATAATCACTGCATTTTGGTCACAAATTCATTACACCACAGTAGAGTTTAGATTCTCTGCCCAAACCCGAACCCGCCCGAACCCGGCCATGATCAGGCGCTCGGAGTGTCAGTTTACGAACGCACCCACAGCTGAGAACGTGTGTTATAATGGCCCACATATTAAAAAACTGTCGGGTTTAATCATGCTCGGGCCGATAATTACAGTTACTGTGTCGGGCCAGGCTGGGCGAAATGTGTACTGGAAAATAAGGATGTGTCAACTGGCTGCCAAAATAACACCTGTATCATTTGAGCCATCTGTTATTAGAGTGAAGGGATTGGTCTTCATCTTGGTGACCAGCTCCTCCTTAAAATGCGGTGCCACAGCTTCATTTATTATGCATGTTGTTTTTGTGCTGGCACATTTGTAATGCTGTGCTGTGACGGAGTCCTTGAAGCATTCCCCTAATAGTGGACTGAAATGTTCCGCTGGCACATTGTGCTGCACCATGGCCACAGCCACTTTAACTTCAGCTCTTCTTGTCTTTAACAGAAAACGATGATAACCATATTATCAGCAGAAGGGACATTAAAGACAAAGTTATTTGTAGAGGTAATTTCATACGGTAAACACATACTCAGTGTACTTTGAAAGTGTGACATCAGCTACCTGGTAATAATTGTTCATAATTATTGAAAATATAAAAACAAAGGGCAGAAATGATGAAAAACTAAATTTCATGTGTTAGTAAGCATCTCAGCTACACGTACTACCTTGGCCTCTTGTGTAGTCCTGCCACCAGCAGTAACTGGGGGATAAAAATGAGCAATCCTGCTTGTGGACTGCAGTGCCTGCTCTTTAGACAGGTGTGCTTTGCTCCTAATATGTCGCTGCACATCTGCTACACCTTGTATGCAGACTGAGCACCAGTAGTAGGAGCTGGTGGTGCCTACCGTAATAAATGGCCATTTTGCAGTCCATTCACTTTTAAAAGTGCTTCTATAGGTGCCGGCTCCAGTTAAGGCCCTTTTTTTTCACTACTACTTCCCTGACCTCTGCACCATCTTCTGTCACCTCTATGCTTTCTTCTTCGCTCACCTCCACTGTCTCTTCTTCGGTCACTTCTACTGTCTCTTCTTCAGTCTCCACTGTCACTATCTCCCCTAATACCTCAGCCTCAGCCTCTTCCACTGTCTCATCCTCTTCCACTCGTACCTCATCTGACCTGGAAACCTTTTTGGATGGCTGAGCCTTTGCTGCCCAGAACGAAAGAATACTCTTTTGTTTTTTCCCTGACATCTTTAAATCTGAATAAACGACACAAGCGGTAAAAAAAACAGGCAAACGTTCCTCTGTTCATCCCCTTAAGGCCTAGCCTACTAATCAAACAGACACTTAAATCGTCAGGCATTGGTCTTAAACACAGAGTAGGAAAACTATAGTAGCTAATGAAAGATTGAAAAAAAAAAAAGTTATTACCTGAGAGTACTCTTCCACCTCCAGTTCGTCTATCACTTGTGCATGCATTCAGATTCCCTCCGCTACGCATTCATGGAAGGCATGCTTGAAGCTGAAACAATTGGCTGAGGAATTCTATTTTCTGATTGGCCGATAGGTTGGTAATTCAAGACCGCTGCCCTGAGCTGTATAGGGCACAGTAGCATAGTCTGCCTTTGATTCGTTTGTAAAACACGCTGTAGGTGTGATAATTTCTAAGCGTGAGAAATGCCATGTGTGGCGTGTGAACATGTGAACTTGTTGAAATGCGTGTGTCTCACGCTCAATGCGTGAGACTTGAGAGCCCTGGTACTGAGTGTTTGTTAGCAACATTAGCATTTTAGCTCCAGTTTCCACTAAAGTAGCAACATTTGGACACCAAATGTGACTTGGTTGATTGACTACATCTGGTGTGGAAAACTGTGTAGATCAGAATTTTTCAGCCAAACTATTCTAATTCAGTCATCCTAAAATTCTGATTCTGATGAAAATACTGATAATATTCAATTATGCTAACAAAAATTGAACCAGCACCAAAATGTCACCAGCACCAATCACACTGGTGAACTTATGTAAATTAGAGGATCAGTACATAATGTATAGGATGCTGAATTACCCCACTAGACTATGTACTAGATTGCACTGACAACACAAGGTTTTTAATGGTAAATTGGCACTAGATGTTGGAACATTGCTGTGGGGATTTGATTGCATTCATCCTGAAGAGCATTTGTGAGGTCAGGTACTGACTTCAATTCATCCTAAATACAAATTGTATGGACAATATATTTGTCTATGTGCTTATAGACAAAGGTAATTAAAACAGTTTTAATAATGCAGTCTATAAAACACAGATTCTGTGTCCAAAAAAGTATTTTTCAGCAATTTAAAAACATTAAAAAAGCATATGGGATTGCCCACAAATCCTTTATGTATCAGCTGTGCAGTTCACTACCCAGCAGAGTTTAATGCAAAAATACTCACTTTATAAACAGCCATTGCTTTTATAATGCTCATTTCTACTGACATTATTTCAGGTTTTATTTGTCATAGTAGATACACTGAGAGATTGGAGACTGGCTTTAATACACTAGTTTTAAAACTAAGACCAACAATTGAAGTTTAAAAGTCATTCAAATAAGATTCCTTACTAGCCTGCTACATAATTAACTTAGTATTTTTGATTTTTTTTTTATAATAAAATAAATAAAAACAAATAAAATGCCTTAAACTGGCACCAACTAGAACGTAGACATGCTCAGAAACTAAAACCTGCGTGACCCGTCACAGGAAAGGTTAAAGGTGGATGCAAGGTGTGCATTGTGCAATTGAACACCTGTGCAATGGGTGCACCTTAAAGTGGGGTGATGTAAATTATTCTTAAGTGTATAATGCAGGATGATAATGTAAATGACACTTCTGTGCACCTATATGCGTTTAGCACAGTTCTTTTCAAGTCAGTTTCATTCAACACTGACTGCACAGATGTGGATTGGTTTTTACTGTAATATTATTCGGGAGCTGACAAGTTGACACGATACGGGAAATCATTTTTTCTTACAGTTTTACAGTTAGCTGTGTTTGACTTAGGGGGAAATGGAGGCCTAGCCGGCCGAGCTGTGGAAACTAGAGGACTCCTGATCCATCACAGATATGCATCTCCCGCCCATAACCATGGTGATGGCTGGGCGGTCAGCCGGCCGTCTGGCTGTGTTACACACACCAACTGCGCGGGAGGCGCATGGCACAGTTCCCTTCATGCAGTAAACACTGTGATGAACTCACAGCAGAGCCATCCATCACTATAACAGTTTTGCAACTTTTGCATGTGCCTTCGCTTGTATATGAATATAGGGGAGATTCATGTTTACGTTTCTTTTTTATTCGAATAACCATCTCCTCCCCATAGATAAGGCAAACTTACGTCAGCACTGCATTACACTTTACTGGCAACGTTATGAGAAATCCCTCCTTTATACGTTGACTTTGTGGTGTGCAGTGGCTCATGTGTTCTTACATAGTTTGTTTTAGCTCTCAATGAGTTGAGTGGCCAGTTTCTGACCACAGAGCCGCTCTAGGCTAGATATTTTGGATAGTGGACCACTCTCAACCTGGCAGAAACACTGACATAAAAAAAATATCGCTGCCCCCATCAAAATAAAACCAAGGCAACAGTGTTCAGAAACAGACCTATGGCTAGTGAATTGCTAACATAAGAAAAGCTGGGTTAATATCTGTAATTGTTCATATCTGGTAGGTGGATCTATAAGGCAGGAGGGACTATAAGGTAGGAAGACTCCATAAAATGGTCAGACAGCGGACCCGCAAGACTGTGGCTACTGAACATATATATTAAAGAAAAGTTGCTTACTGTCAACATTACACCACCCTGTGCAAACATGTCTAAGATTTAGCCTGTGCTTAACTTGCTCTGACACATCCATGCAAATGAAGCCATCTGAATGCTACCAGTGGTAAACATATCATTAGCTGTGCGCAGTAATCAGTTCAGGTAGGTTCACTGCTGCTTGGTCAGGCCCCATGTCACTGTGGTAGAGCTTAGCCACACAATGTGCTCTTTCAGCCTGAGCCAAGTTGGTAATTCGGGGGTGAGCAGCTACTGAGCAGTACTGGGCTCAACCCGCTCCTTCCATTAGTGCTGTCTGGACCTAGCGTGCATCGGAGAAGGAGGAAACTCAATCTTTACCATTAGCTTCCCCTGCGTCTGAGTGAGGGCCTTTAAAAAAAATTCCAATCTGTGCACCAATGACTGTGTAATAGCACAACACATTCACTTCTGTGGCGATTCATTAAGTAGTTCGGTGTTATTGGAGCTTGAAGACGCAAGAATCAATGGCTTGTGCATGAGGCGCAATAAATAAAAGCACTCTAGTGTGATGTTCAACGAAACCATGCAGCTGCCTGAAAACACACATAATCTGAATGGGTATGAAACTATGCTGTATTTGAGAAGCACTTCAGCTAATTAAGCCATGCACACAGAAAGATGGCTCGATGAAATTAGTGAAGTTCCGTAAAGTCTGTGAAATAATCAGCTGTCAGAACCTTTTGCTTTGAGTTCATCTCAATGTGCTGGATGAACTCATTCATAAACTGTGAAGATTTTGTTACATAAAAGCAATAACTGGGCAAACATCTTTGCATAATAGCAGAAATAGAGGTTGGATAAGTGGGATGGATCTCATGTTTCGCTTTGTGTAAATTAAAGCAGCCACGAAAGATCAGCAGATTAATATGAAAGTATGCATAAAGCCCGTTGTCCTGGACAATATATAAACCTATGGCATGTATGTGTAAGCACACAGTGGCTTCTATTGTGACTGTTAAATCATTCATGCAAACAGTACAAGTTGAAAAGCTGGAGAACCTTGGATTGCTGTGAGGAACATGTTTTAAAAACCATAGTTGTGTGAGGATATGAGTGAGGGTGTGATCACTAAGGAACCCAGGGTAACTTCGGAGTAACTACAGACCTCTAACGTTAATGTTCATGAGTCCATCATCAGGAGAAAGTGAACAATAATGATCCGCATGGCAGGACTGCAACAAGAAATCCACCATTCCCCAAAAAGAACACTGCTGCCTGTCCGCAGTTTGCTAAAGATCACATGGACAAACCAGAAGGCAACTGGAAAAATGTTTTGAACCATGAATTCTGAATTAGATCAGTGAATTCTAAAGTCAGGACATCTGTCTGTGAAATGAAGCTACAGAGACAGTGAGTCATACAGCAAGACTCACACACAAATCCTTCTAACAAAAATGCTTAAAGAAGAATAACGTTACTGTTTCAGAACTGCCATGTCAAAGTCCTGCCCTAAAACCTAATACAAATGTTGTAGGAGGACCAGAAGTGAGCAGTTCATGTGAGGAAACCCACCAACATGCCAGAGTCTAGGCTGTTTTGTACAGACAAACTGATGCAAAAGAATAAGATTTAAGGTCATCAGGGTTTCATTCAAATAAATCCATGAACAATTATTGGGTTAAACATGAAATAAGTTGATAAACAATAGGAAATACCTAATGTGACTGATTACCAATAGTAAGAGTGACAAGAGCTGTGCTTATGAAGAGTCTTCAGCAGGTTAACCGACTGGCATAGCGGAGACAATAGTCAAATATTAAACTATATCATTACCTAAAATTATGTACACCATATGGACAACATTACTGGGACACCTCTTGATTATTGAATTCAGGGGGCCCCTTACTTCCAGTGAAGGGTAATCTACATGCTTCAGACATTTTGGATAACGCCATGCATTCCCCCAACACAGTTTGGGGAAGAACTTTTTCTGTTCTAGCATGACTGTGCCCCAGTGCACAAAACAAGTTCCATAAAGACATGGTTGGATGAGAGATTGTGAGCCAGGACTTCTCATCCAACATCAGTGCCTGACTTCATAAATGGGCACAAATTCCTAAAGAAACACTCCAAAATCTTGTGGAAGGCCTTCCAAGAAGAGTTGAAGCTTTTCTAGCGGCAAGGTGGGGGGGATAAGCTCATATATTAACATCTATGTATTTGAATGCAATGTCATTAAAGTCCCTGTTGATGTAATGGCCAGGCGTGCCAATACTTTTGTCCGGGGGGGGGTGTTGTGCTGCCTGGTGTCGGCCGTGGTTCCACATTCTTTTCCAGAACGCACAGATTTTGTGATGTGTAGGGGGGGGCCTGGTAACTCGACAGGGGGGGCAATGCCTTCGAATGCCCCCTCCCTTTACGCCGGCACTGGATGGGTGTTTGCACAATGGTCTTGTTTGTTTGTTTGTATTGTATTGTTGTACTATGTATTTATGGTTCTTACTATTATTTGGGGGGATTTGTTGATTATTATTTTGGAGATGTTTGGTTTATTTTTGAAGATGCTGCTTAAGGGGGAGGGGCTTCATGGTTTTAAGAGGGTATAGAGCTTAGGTTAGAGCTTAGACTGCTCATGCCTTGAGTTGTTACCCCATTCCCCAGTTTATTTCTTTCATAATATATATTTCTGAGTTTTTGTACATTTTTGGTGGGGAAATTTTGGATTATGTTTTGCACTTTGGAAAAGAAAAATAAATATATTTTTTGTAAAATAAAGCACAAGCCAGGACGAAAGAGAATGACAGGAAAAAAGGGAGTGCAAGAAAAAAACACAAGAATAACAAAACAAACGGACAAGACGGCATTTAGCACAATCGACAATAGCTACAGTACAAGTCTGAATGAATACTGTGTTATGACAGATCCTGTATTCTAGCAGCAGAGAGTTACACGTGCAAAAATGCAGAACAGAGTTACATGTAAAACAATGCAGAACAGAGGTAGGCAGCAATGAATGTAAGTGTAAAGTCTAAATTGTTTAAGTTGTTTGTTTAAGGTAGAAAAAATATATATGCCATGTGTGTGTATTGGGTTAGGTGGAGGAGAGGGAAGTTCAGGGGTGGGGTGTGTTGGTGGGGAGGTGTGTTATGTTTCAGTTCTGGTTGAGGACTATTACACTGATAATGAACCAATAAGTATTTCCTCATGGAGAGGACTCACTAGTACTTATGCAATAGTCTCACTTATGCAACAACTTCACCTTCAGTTTCTACTTTATAGGGATGAGCTTCACCCTACTATACCCATGGTTATGTCATCACTTGAGTTGTAATGGATATCTACTCATTTTTTGTGTACCCTCAAATGCAGTCGTAAATGTATATACGTTCTGAATGATAATGCTTATTTAAAATTATTCTACAGGTTTAGTTATACAAGAATCAAGTTGAATAATGAAGGAAGCATGTAATAAGAAATCACTAAATGTATTAACATATAATCAGTCTAAGGCACATAGGTAATATGCTTAATGAACAAATAATTAATACACTATATTGACAAAAGTATAGGGAAACTCCTCTTAATTATTGAATTCAGGTGTATCAGTCAGACCCATTGCCACAGGTGTATAAAATCAAGGATACCAAGACATTTTGGACAACACCAGGCTTCCAAATTTGAGGACACAGTTTGGGGAAGACCTCCTAATACTCATAAAGGCTCTTGGCTTCTAAGAAGAGTGGAAGCTGTTCTAGCTGCAAAGTGGCGAACAAGTCCATATTAAAGTCTATGTGTTTGAATGCAATGTCAGTCCCTGTTGGCGAAATGGTTAGGCATCCCAGTACTTTTGCCCATGTAGTGTATATAATACATCTTGAGGATTAAATGAAACAGTAACATATAATACATATTTAATTTGTGTTCATTAATGTAAAGTGTTGTCATATTTTGTCTGCTGATAGTTTGTCCACTGATGGTTTGTCCTGTGTAATCACCTCTTAAAGCTTAATTCTTCAGCACAAGGCCTTGTGCCAGTGTGCACTCACTTCAAAGTTAAACATTTCCCACTTTCTTTTTTTTCCACTGTACATAACACGCCTTGGGCAAGAAGTTAGACAACACACGAGGCATGCTTGATCAGACTGAGGCAAATACGTAAAACCATGAGCGAATCGTTCAAGTGGAAATTCCCTCAGTGGGTTCTGCTGAACACTCGTTACTGCCTGCAAATGAAGGCGTGCTAATTAGAGTATTAAGAGATGAAAGAGTGTGAGGGGCTTTCACACCCAGCTGAATGAGCCAATCAGCCCGAACAGCTCTAATCAATCATCATTAAGAAACATTCAGGTGTTGCCTATGTGTACTGAAGGCGCGGTTTATGGGACTTTCACTACTGGAGGCGATTTGAGCTTAAAATGCAACTTAAACCACAAAAGGATGAGGCTGAGGTTCAACCGCTCCTTGTCAGTGTGTTCTGTGTGTCTCACTTTTTACAACGCATTCAGCAAATCCAATTATATTTAGCCCGAGTTCTGACTTGAAGGTAAGGCTACCAAGTATGACTCCATTATCTTATCCGTACACTAAACCCACCTCTAAGCCCTACAACTCTTAAGAGTAACTATAAAAACCAAATGTATTGTTAACCATAAAGCTGTTCTTACAGTGGAACCCTGCAGCAGATCAGCTCTACTGTCTCTGCAGGACATTTATATCAGGAGTTGCAGGACCACAGCAACTAGTATCATTAAAGACTCATCTCACCCCAGTGGGGCAACTGGTTTCCTGGTGGTTAGGGAGTTGCTCCTCTGATCGAAAGGTTGTGGGTTTGAATCCTAGGACTGACCCTGAGGTTCCCTTGAGCAAGGTACCGTCCTCACACACTGCTCCCCGGGTGCCACGCCATCGCTGGCAGCCCACTGCTTCACTTGGTGAATGGGTTAAATGCAGAGAAAGAATTTCACACTCTTCACACTGTGCTGTGGTGTGTTCGGGGGAGACTGTAAGTGGCCACTTTGCTTTACTTTAACAGTCTGTTTGACCTGTTGAAATCAAACAAATGCTTCAGAAGTATTTTGGCCAAAACAGAGAGACTCAAGAGAAGCTTCTATATTCAGTCCATGAGACTTCGTAACCAGGACATGCCATCGCTACTTTTTAACTGTCCATCCAGCAAATCAGCACAGGACACTCTATTCTGTTACGTTTCGCACACTATATAGATCTTGTTTCTCTATGTAATATTTGTAATATTTGTTCAGTTGGAACAGTTGTATATTTTTTTTCCTTAGTTCAGAGCTTTCAAATTTCTCCAAGTTAATTTAAATTTCTTGATAACTTTATTAAATGGGGTGCCACAGGGCCACATTTCACTACATGGTCTATTTGTATAACAATGTATGTGACAAAGAACCTTGAATCTTGAATGTAGCCGTTACACAGTTTGATTTTTTCTAGTTTGATTAAGGTTACATACTGGTTTTTGCATTTTTCATTTATAGTTTACAAAATGCACTTCACATACAAGAAATCGCTCTTGTAGAAGCTTGCACACACACATTGTTATGAGATAATGATTCATAACATCTACAGTGTATAATGTAGCAATGGGGCTGTCCTGCACTTCAAAAAAGAGCGTACAGCTCCACGCTAAACTCCATTTCTACACACCTGCCAAACAAACATCTTTCTCTTTTATCTAAAGCCGTCTAAAATTTCAGGCCCTCATCATCTTCAAAACACACAATTTAAGAAATAATAGTTATTAGAGTATGCTTTTCCAACAGGAAAGACTGCCACATTTGAATGTTATCAGTCAACAGCGTGTAACACAATCCTGCTTGATCTTCCATGGCTGGTGTTTGTAAATGTGTTTTTCTTTTGATGATCTGCTCCCTACACCTCACACATGCATGCATGCGCGCGCGCACACACACACACACACACACACACACACACACACACACACACACACACACACACACACATACACACACACACACACACACACACGTCAGGACTTGGTTCTTGCTTTGGGAAATGCATCAGTGAAATTTTGCCATCTTTCACACAGATGCCCATGTGAAAAGTGCGTGAGTGTGTGTGGAAGACAAAGGGACCTCCATGATAATGCACTGTTTTTCTCCGCTTCTGGACAGGATGGATGAGCTTGTGGACTGACGGACTGCAAAAATCTGAATGCCCTCTCGCTCAGTCATGGTGTGTTTTCAGACTGCAGTAGGTAAGACAATGGAAAGCAAATAAACAAATTAATTAATACAATTAAAGTCAGCAGTGGACAAAGCACACAAATCCTCATGGAAATCATATTTTTGGTAAACCCAAAGTACACAAATCCTCATGGAAATCATATTTTTGGTAAACCCAAAGTACACAAATCCTCATGGAAATCATGGGCTGCATTCTCTCTCTAAATGGCTTCTAACAGTAATCACTGGTTTTCACTGGTTTACTGAACACATTTGTCTAATGATGAACCCACTTCTTTTTTTATCCATTTATTCCATTTACTATTAATAAATTATTTCTGTTAAAGTTTCAGTCTTTTTGTCTTTCTCTTTGATTTTTTCCTGTCCCATACTCATCTTTGCCCTCTTACGTGGGACTTCAACCTGGATTTCTGTAAAGTTGCTTTGTGACAAATAGAGCTAGACTAATTTAATTTCATAAAATGTTTTTAAAAAATGGTAGAGGGTGGGGGAATTTGTTCACTATTGTATTGTTTATGACAATATACACTGTGCACATTCAAAAGGGAAAAAGGGACATATATATACATATAAGGGATATAT
>JBBPCX010000141.1:14808394-14835429 GCA_037974365.1 Hydrocynus forskahlii
ATATACTGTTTAATTCTGTTTAGGGTATTTACAGAAACCTTCTCAGTGTTTTATTACAGGGCCATAGCAATGAGAGAGGAACAGCGATGCTGCTGTTAAGCCTCTTAAGGTCAGAGAGGCTTTTCAAACAGGCCTGTGATTTAGGCATAATTTAATATAGTGCTATTAAGCTGACATATCACACTATCACTCATTCCATTTAGTAAAGCTGCAGTCGGAGGTTATCTGCGGCGCTGTGTGGAACCCACATGGCTCCTCCGCTGGCTTTGAATGCTGCACACCCTTTTCCGATACCTACACAATGGGAGGGAGTGATGAGTGGCCTTTAGGGTGGACCGAAGTGTGATAGCGCCGGGTCTGATCAGGACTTCAGTGGGAGGTGAGAGGAGAGGACCTACTTCGTTTATAGGCTAAAAACAGATGCTTTTCCACTGTGCCTGTTATAAGATAAGCTTGACCTTCAGGAGGGGTCAGCTGTGAAAGTATCCCGAAAGAGAGTTTAAACTATTAAAATTCACTCTGTACTCAAAAACACAATTTATAAATGGTAACTCTCTTCTTTATTAAGACCAAGTATTTTGGCATTTGGGAGAAATTACAGTGCTAATTTTCCATTGAATCCCATACTTTCCAAGTATTTATGTATTAAAGAACCCATAAGGTGCTATATGTGACCTCAGTGTTTGATGACATAGTGTTTATTGACATAGACTATAGTGGTTCAATAAACTTCATTAATTAAAAAAAAAGATGCCAGAAAGTTTGTTTCGCAATGCTATAGAAGAACCATTTTTGTTTCCCTCAGAAAACAAGAAAACATTGTTTACCTATAAGATAATGTACCTTTCACTGTACAGTTCATACAGTATACATTGGGAATGTAAGCAGAAGCAGCAAAAACAGGAATTCACTGTTTTTGGAATCCACTGACAGATGAAATAAAAAACATACATTATATCATTAATGTGGCACCAGTCAAGGAATGGAATATACAGGATGGTCAGTCCTTGAAGCTGATGTGTTGTAAGCAGGAACAATGGGCAAGCACAAAGTTTTGTGTGAGTCTGATAGGGCCCAATTGTGATGGCTAGATGACTGGGTAATAGCATCACCAGATCATGTGCGGTGTTCCTGGTATGCAGTAGTAAGTACATACCAAAAGGGGGCCAAGGAAGGATGACTAATAAACCAGTGCCAGGGTCATGGGTGCCTAAGGTTTACCAATGCATGTGCTGAACAAAAGCAAGCCCATCTAGTCTGTTCCCACATAGGAGGTTTTTTTTCTGGTGGTCAGAACACAGTGCATCAGAGCTTGCTCTGCTTGGGGCTGTGTAGCTGTAGACCGGTCAGAGTGCCCATGCTGACAAATGTCCACTACCTACAAGAGGCATATGAGAATCAGATTTAGACCATGAAACGATGGAAGAAGGTGGCCTGGCCTGGTCTGGTGAATTATGTTTTCAGGTGGATGGCCGGATGCATATGCACTTGTCTTTTGCCCATAGTTCATCCTGATACCATCTCCTTCCCAGGGCCTTGTTGTTCATGTACTGTAGATGTTACTTTGACATGTACCACCTACCCAAACATTCCTGGAAACTACATACACCCCTTCATGTCCTCTAAGGGCAATGGCCTCTTTCAGCAGAACAATGCACCCTGCCACACTACAAAAACTGTTCAGGACTGGTTTGAAGAACATGACAAAGAGTTCAAGATGGTGACTTGACCAATAAATTCCCCATATAGAAGTCTGATCAAGCCTCTTTTGGAAGTGCTGGACAAACTAGTCAGACTCACGGAGGGCCCAATTTGCAACTTAGAGGATCTGCTGCTAATGTCTTGGTGCCAGATCTCACAGCACACCTTCAGAGGTCTTGTGGAGTCCATGCCTTGACAGATCAGAGCTGTTTTGGTGGCATGAGGGGGACCTACGTAATGTTATGGTTGACTGATGTATCTATTCATCCTACCTCAGTTTATGTAAAGTTTATGAACTGGTGCATAAAATCACAAAAAGAGGACCTCAGGTGGAAAAACAGGTATTTAAAACTTATTTAAAACTTTTACATAATGTGAAGGTTCCTTAAGCCTTCAAAAAGTTTCTCACACTCATAAATTTATTTCACTTGATAATGGTTCTACTATGGCAGTAGTCCTTAATGTAGACCTAATTTTTGCTCCAAACCAACTCGTAAATCATAGCGATACGTTGTAGTTATACATTGGCCATAATAAATTAAATTCAGAAATATTTAAACAAGCTGAAATTAAAAGGACAGATTAGTAAAACGACAATGACTCCCAGGAGAAAAGAGAAAAACACTACGAATAGCACATTTTGAGTAGAAACCTGAAAATGAACAGTTTTGTTATTCACCACCAGGTGGTGCTCTATATCTGTTTCAGAGAAACAAGCTTTCTAAAGGCTGTATTGAGTAACTTCAAAATCTACAAATCACTCCAGCACTGTAGATTCTCAGTCGTTTTATTGATGCAATGATGATTTGTGTTATTATTTGTGTTATTAACCCAGTACATCAGTTTATTCTTTTAAACAGTTCAGATGAAGTCTTGTTGCCTCACTCGTGAGGCGTAAAGAGATGATCTAATATTTTTCACCCTGAGAGATATAGATGATATATATAAACAGGTACATACAAGTTCATACAAATATCCTGAAGATCACTGAACATCCTCAGTGCCGTATTGGAACTCACACATACAGTGCGAATGTCAAATGCAAGTGGTTTAGCGCTGAAAGACACCAGTGAAGCAAGCGACTTACAAAATGTGACAAAAAATATACATCCTTCTGACTGCAAAACATTCATCACAGTGAGTACAAAAGATGTTTTGGCACTGTTATCCTTTATCGACTTTAAAAAAAGAAGTGCTGTCAATGGTGCTCATTAGAAGTGTACATAATGATGCAACTCTTTGTGTTTTTTTTTTTTTATACGGTGGGTAGGTAATTGATTTCAAATGAGCTGGAAAACGCACAGAGGCTGGAATGAAGAAACACAGCACCATGAGAGTTAGAAGAGAGGACTGAAGAATTAATGAGATGTTACAAAAAGAAAAAGTTTTCAGCAATGAAGATAAATTGGTACTGTATAAATAACATCTGGCGGAGGATATTTCTTTATACTTGAGAGAAGGAAATTTGTGGTCTCTCCGGTCCCACGTTCCCTGTTTGTCCCCTAGTTCTGGCAGAACTCAAGCTGTTACATCCCTCTAGGTAAAAAAGTCTAAACTCTTTAGTGAGATTCCTTCAAAACAAAATCTGGTCAGCAAACAGAGACTCCTACAAACTAAACAGTAAGTGAGTGGCTCTCACTCTCCAGCATAGCACCATTAATTAGTGGTTCTTAGTTCCAGTCATGGGGACCCACTGCCCTGTGCTGCCCCGACACACTTTACGCAAGCCAGATCTACTGAGATCTACTGTCCTGCAAAGTTTAGTTACCTTAAGACAACGCATGGCCTTTAACTAGGAGTGCTGTAACCAGCTTTGTCTTCGTGTGTTATCAGAACACTTGTAAATATGAGTTCTTAATCTAATTGTTGCACGTGTCTTCCAGTCATAATTATAAGAGAAAATCTGGCAAGCAATTTTGATGCTTGAGTTTCTGACATGCTAGTAGCCTTTAACCTTTCACTAACACAAACAAAAAACTGTTTTTTTTCTGAAATCTGCAAAGGATTTGCGACCGCTGAATGCATTATGTATTACATAGGTTTACAATGGGGATGAAGGGGATTGAATTACAGGAGGATGGTGAAGTTTAAAAGTACCCAGACAGCCCTTCTAATTAGTGAATTCACCTGCAGTGAGGTGCTGACACAGGCATTTTTCTCCAAAGAAACTTAAAATAGAATGGGAAAGTCTGGAGCTGCTGCACATAAGCCTAAAGTCACCAGGCCCGAAGAGGATAAATCCCCCCAGCAATCGACTGAAAAGCAGTGGAACTTCATCCTTTGATGTAATGGAGCTCCTTCAAATATCCCTGGAATGAGTTGGCATGGTGTTTGTGAACAAGAACTAATCATCAAACATCAGTACTTAACTCACTGAAACTCTTGTGGTTGAATGCAATATATGTAGACTATGTAAAGACATTCTAGAAGAGTAGAGCTTGATACTGGAGCAAAATAGGGACAGCCTCCATTTTAGTAACCTTAATTTCGAAGGAAACATTGGATGTATACAAATTTTTGGACATACTGTCTAATTACCCAAAAGACTTTACTTGGAAAACAAGCAAGTATAGGCATTTTTGTATCCCAAGATACAAACAATGTAAATGTACCCTAAAAGGCATCCTTACGGTCCGTTTGTGTCCCTTAAATAAGTTAAATGTACAATACATTCTTAGGGGGAAGTATTTTACATAGAAATGAATAAAGTCCAGTATCAAGACAGGATGTTTGGATTCAACTTTTAAAAAATGATAATCCTAATAGAATACGGTATTAGCATGTTCCCCATCTAATGATACAGAAGATAGTGTTTGTATCCTGAAAGATACAGTCAAATGAGAGTGTTGGAAAGACTTTAACTAGTGCTGACCAGTAGGTGCCCAGGACTACAGTTAAGAACCACTGCCAAAAATCATGTAGTGTGACTAGAAAATAAGAATGGACTTCACATGGAATGTGCGGTGATGAAGACGTAGATACGTGCGAGGAAGGTGGTGAACGTGCCCTGGCGCAGGAGCTTCATCTCCACGTCGATGAGGAAGTCCCGTGGGCCCTGGATCTGCCGCTGCAGGTACACAGCCCCTGTGAAGCTGTTGAGGCGGCGGGTGCTGAAGTAGCCCTCCTCATTCCCCCGCGGGATGCTGATGATGATGTTATCGCCCGAGTAGGCCGGGGATGGGCCGATACGGAAGATTTGTGCCGGGATGACGATGTTGGTCTGAAAGCTGAGTTGATAGTAGGTGATTCGCAGAGGCATGGTCTGACAGTCCTGGAAACTGGGGCAGTTCATTCGCTCACAGCGTCTAAAACACACACATGGGAGAAAACTCGATGATGTTGAGGTAACACTGGGAAATATCTTTTTATTGCTCCTTGTCTACATCAGCTACCATACGTCACCTATATATATGATTGCAATACCTTGAACTGGCACTATGACAAAAATGAAAAATGTAACATTTCATTTCATTGCCACATAAAAAAATGTTTAAAAATTGATTTTAAAAAATCCCATTTGCCTCCTACACCAGTGCCACAATAACCTTGAGTGAGATTTTATGGTTAAAGATAATATGTGTCTTGAATGTTGGAGGAAATTTTGAAAAAAAAAAAAAGTGCTTGAGGGCTGCTAAACAAAGACTGGCTTTTTAAACTGTTTTTGTTGTTTTTGTTAATTTAAGCAGAAGGAAGCACTGAGAGCTAAAATTACTACTGGGAAGCTGAATATCAAACCTGTGTTTATCAACTTCTACATCAGTTCATTTCTTTATCACCATGGTAGGAGGGGACGATTGGGGAAGTTCCCAGCGATTGTATGCTTAATCTTAGCTGAGTACTGACAGCTGACATTATCGTTCTCTAGCGAGGGCAGGGGTCAGTTTTATAGTTCAGTATACATTATATGCAAAGCATCTGAAAACAATTGTGAAATGTAGCAAAATTTTAAGACTATTCAATTAAGTGTTATGCAGTGAGAGGCAAACGTTTAAATACGCCTCAGAAAAAAGTATTTTCCTCATTTTTTAACTACCTTCCACATTTTTTAAGATACCTTAAATGTATTATTACAGTTATTATACACTACAGAATATTCAGTATTTTAACATAAAAAACACTTTAATTAAGCTTTAGTTAAGCTTCAAATAACCCATATGATTGTGCTGTTAACTTACATTAAAAAATCAAACATTAAAGTTTGAAATAACACATGGAATAAAACACTGATCAGACAAATCCAAACTTTTGGTCTCTTCAAAGAAACCCCCACCCTTGCTTTACACACTTTTGAGATTATCCTAATTAGTCTCTTGTCAAGAAATCTATCCTGTACCTGCACTAATTGGTCACTTTATCATCTACACAAGTCCCACAGGTGCCCTTTGAAGGTCTGTTCAATTCATCCATTGCTGTACAGTTTATTATGCTATTCTACCTCGTCAATCAATAGGGAGTTACCACGACAGGACACCCGCTGTCCAGGTATTGTGTGTGGTTGCAGTGGCATATCCAATCTATCAAAAATGTCATCAACCTTAACAGAAATTTGATTGGCCACCACCTTAAGTTCTCAGTCCTGGACAGCTGGGTATTGTCGGTGGTTTAATTCTTCTGGCAATACCTCATTTTGATTCTCTGCATGCATGACATTTACAACAAACAGCAAAAATTGAATCAAATGTAAGACTGCACTAAACTTAAAAGTAAAGTAGCTCCTGACAGTCACACGTGAACACACCACAGCACACTGTGTGAAGAGTGTGAAATTATTTCTTTGCATTGAACCCATTCACCAAGGGCTGCCACCAATGGGGAGCGACCTCAGCAGTGCTACTGACAGTCTGGGGATTTGAACCCACGACTTTCTGATCGCAGGGGCAACTCCCTAACCACCAGGCCACCAGCTGCCCCAATTTCATATCTAAACAATAATTATTAAATAAAATATCTTCTCCATAGCTTTGTACTGAAGCATAAGCATTTTAATGCAGCCAGGTCAAAATACATGTGTTTGAAATGAACATCGTTTGAAATGAAATTCTATTTATTACTGCTATTTATTCATTCATTCATCCATTTTCTGAGCTAAGTCTCCGTACGAAGGCCCCCGAGGTCGACCTGCAGACCATTTCCATCCCGTATCGCGACTTGGCAGCGGTATTTAGTAAGAGATGTGTTGTCCAGCCACTTCCTCATCGGCAGAACGACTTGGCCATCGAGCTTTTGCCAGGCGCGGTACCTCCCCGTGGCCAATTTTATTCCCTCGCCATGGATGAACAGCAGGCCATGGATTATATTAGTGAAGAGCTGCGCTGGGGGACCACCCGGCCCTCCACTTCTCCTGCGGCTACGGGATTCTTCTTCGTTAAGAAAAAAGATGGGGGTCTATCGGGGGCTGAATCGTACTACGGTGAAGAAAATACACCCGCTTCTACTCACAAACACCACACTGGATACCCTCTCTGGTGCTTCTGTCTTCACCAAACTGGACCTGAGGAGCGCCTATAACTTGGTTTGGATCAGGGAGGGCGATGAATGGAAGACGGCATTCATAACCCCGACTGGACACAATGAGACCCTGGTAATGCCTTTCGGCCTGTGCAATAGTCCTGCATTGTTCCAACAGTTCATCAATGACGTGCTGCAGGACATGCTGGGCCATTGGGCATTTGTATACCTTGATGACATCTTAATATACTCCAGGACCTCAGAAGGATATATTCAGCATGTGAGAGAGGTTGCTGGCCCACCAAATATACTGTAAGTTAGAGAAATGTGCTTTCGCCACCACATTCCTGGGTTTTGTGATAACCCCTAAGGGTGTGGCCATGGACCCCCAGAAGCTGGAGGCTGTGCATGACTGGCTCCCACCTAAGACGGTGAAAGAGCTCCAGCGCTTTCAGCGCGATTGTGTCTACTCTTCACGTCAGCTCGTATCCTTCTCCATCCAGATGCTGGTAAGCCATTCCGATGTGGAGGTGGATGATTCCGATGTGGGTGTAGGAGCGGTCCTCTCCCAGTGAGGGCCAGACCAGAAACTCCTTCCTTGCAGTTTCTGCTCCAGAAAATTTAACCCCACTCAGCAGCGATATGCCCTTTCCCAACAACATGAGGCAGAGGTACCCCGGCTGTCCTACCATCCCAGATTATTGTGTCGCCTCTGCGATGGATGCGCCAGGCGCACACTTTGGAACCTCCTCTAGCAGAGACCCCGTCTGGACAGTTCGTTGTTCCCACTAGTCCTCCAGTGGGGCCAATACTCCACCCTCTCCACCCAGCCTGGGACCCCAAGGACACTTACATTCATTCACAGGGCATTTTGGTGGCCAGCTATGGCCGAAGATGACAAGAAGTACGTCCAGGCTTGCGCGGTGTGCACCAGGGCGAAGACTTCTAACCAACCGGCTTCAGGGGATCTGCAGCCTCTCCCAGTCCTGCAGCGCCCCAGGTCGCACATCGCACTAGATTTCATTACTGGCCTGCCAGAGTCTGAAGGGAAGGGAACACCATCTTGACCATTGTGGATCGCTTCTCCAAGGCTGTGCACCTGGTGGCATTTGCCGGACTCCCCTCAGCCAAAGTTACTGCGGAATTCGTTTTAGAGCATGTAATCTGGTGCTCAAAGACATACTGTAAGGGATTTGCATACTTCTCCCTATACGGTACATAATACCATTAAACAATTAAAGGGAATCTGGAGGAATTTCAGTGCATTAAGGTCACAGACATATGCTTAAGCTGAAGTTGACTGGCGATCAACTTCAGTGATCTCCAACCCCTCAGACGGCTCTGCATCAAGAACTTTCATTAATCAATGGCTGATATAACCACATGGACAAAGGATTACCTTGACTTCTCTGGGTTCAGAGGCATCTGGAATGGACCACAACAGTGAAAATGTGTCTTGTGATCAGACAAATCAGTATTTCAGATCTTTATTGGAAGAAATGGATGCTGTGTACTCCAGATCAAAGATATAAAGGACTATCCAGACTGTTATTCATCCACAAGTCCAAAAGCCAGGGTCTGTCATGGTATGGGATTGTGTCAGTGCTCTTTGAAAAGGTACTTTATACTTCCTTACAGCATTAATGCAGAAAAGTAAATTACATTATAAAGGGATGGCTGAGGAAGAAGTGTGGATGGGTAACGGATTGGCCTGCCTGCAGCCCTGACCTGTACGCAATGCACACCTTAAGACATGTTTGCAGGAAGAATGGGGAAAAATAACACCTGAAACATGCTTGGAATCCTTCATGCCAAAATGTTGCATGAACTAATGGCAACATTACAAAGTCGTAAATGCTTTGCCGCAACTATGTTTTTTTGGGTTGAGTTGCAAGCCTGAAATGCAGGAATGAATGTATTTTAATAAATTGATGTTGACCAGACAGAACATTAAATATCTTCAGTTGGATCAATGGGTTGGGTTCATCCTGTCTGCAAAGAAATAAAAGTTAAAGCAAATTTAAGAATAACTGCATTTTTTTTTTGCATTGTCCATACTGTCACAACTTTTTTCAAACCTGTCTGGTCCTAGTTTTCACCTCTGTCTGCTGTAGGTATATCTGAGCTGTGCATGTGTGTGTGCGTGTGTGTGTTTCCTCATGAGATTGCATAGGCGTGCGTAGCAAAGGCCCCATTTGATCAGAAGCAGTTGCCTTCATCTCTCAGTCTAATGAAAACCGTGCTCCAGAAGAGCCAAGCTCAATAACCCTGCTACAGGTACGGATTTCCTTACTTAACATGGCCACTGCTAAAACAAGAGGAGCAAATCCCACATACACACACACACACACACAGTCACACAAAACAGTTTGTTTAGAGAAAAGCAATATCACATGTAAATATTGTTGGTAATATTTGTGCTGGTGGTAGCTGGGAAAAACGCCACACATTTTATCTCTTCATCAGCACTCAAACCTTTCATGTGTTTGTACCACAGGCCAGAAATGGCAGAAAAATGTCCATTCCTTTTAAAAGGCTACAGGAAGACCTAATTTAATAAAAAAAAGGACTGTTAAGTTATTAGATAGATGCTGAAATGTTGCAGTAATGCATAGTTTGGATTTTATGTTCAGAATACATGTTTTTGGTAATCTGTAGCGCGCAATGTTACGTTAATGTAATTTGCCTTCTTCACATTGGCCCTCATTTAAAGTCAGTTCTCAAGATGCTATATATATACACACACTATATAGATAAAAGTATTCAGATGTCTGACCATTACACCAAAAAATCAATAACACTGCATTCAAATACATAGACTTTAATATGGAGTGGGTCCCTCCTTTGCAGCTAGAAAAGCATCCACTCTTCTTGGAAGGCTTTCCAGAAGATTTTGGAGATTCTGTGGGAATTTTGGAGTGTTTCTGACAAGAAAGTCTGGCTCGCAATCTCCGCTCCAGTTTATCTCAAAGGTGTTGGATGGGGTGGAGGTCAGGGCCAGTCAAGTTCTTCCATACTGAACTCATCCAGCCATGTCTTTATGGACGTTGCTTTGTGCACTGGGACACAGTCATGCTGGAATAGAAAAGGTTCTTCCCCGAACTGTGTCCACAAAGTTGGAAGCATGGTGTTGTGCAAAATGTCTTGGTCTGCTGAAGCATAAGGATTACCCTTCACTGGAAGTAAGGGGCCACCTGAATTCAATAATTTAAAAAGTGTGTCCCAATACTTTTGTACATATAGTGTAATTGTATTTCACTAAGGCCTGTTGTGTCTGGAGGAATGTACCTCTGTAAATCTGATACTGGTCAGGTTTTGGGCTTAGCACATTTACTGAATTTTTGAATGTCTAACAAATTAGAATTTTAAAGTTAACCAAAATGCCCCTCTCTATAAAGTGGTACTGTAGAGCAAGCATACTTGTTTGCATTTAGACATTCAGGCCTGAACTAGAAAAACAAGTTCTTTCAAATTCAGGATTCTTTCACTTGTAGAAGGATCTTCCTTGTATTCCTGGTGTTCTGCTCCATGTGGGTGTTTGTGTGTGTGTGTGTGTGAAGATAACTGACCATAAATAAAAGGGTCACTCACGTGTCCGAGACTTTCCTGTAGTTTTCGGGGCATGTAAATGAAAGACAGCGGAAACTGCCCTGTATGTTGTAGCATGTCTGAGCGGTTGAACAGTTGTGTGCTCCAGTAGCACACTCATCAATATCTGGAACAACATATAAAATGCAAAGTTAAGACACTAATATTTCAAATATTTCCAGTTTCCTAATGCATTTTGTTAATTGTAAGGTCTAGTCCTGGACCTGAGTCAGGCACTGACACTATCAGAGAATCCTCTCTGGACAGCCACCCCAGAGTTTCACACAGCCCCGTAACAAGAAGATCAGGATCACCGGAGTACTAGGCCTAGGAGTATATATAGACTTAAGAGACATTCTTTCAGTGCGAAGTATACTAAGCTCTGCCTAGTTACTGAGTGTTTCTCTGTTTTCTTGTCTGTATTGCCTTCTCGTTTTTGGATTACTCTTTTCCCTTGTGGACTTGTCTTTGACTGCTTCTCATGAGATTTACTGGTTTTGGACTTTGCTTCTTGTATTTGTGAACTGTATCTTGGATTAAATCTACTCTGTGTACCCTGCATTTGGGTCCATATCTGAGTATCATTACATTAATACTCTTTTCTGGGTCCCTTTTGGTTTATTATAAAAGGCTAACAAATATACTTGAGGTCACATATATACCTGACTGGAAGTATAAATATAGGTAATAAATATACCTGAGTAGAAGTACTTTAAAGTGTACTTAAACACAACTCCTTTAATTTTCTCAGACTAATATCCTAAATACAAAGTAATAATTTTGTTGATTTGTTTATTATTTCTTTTTTTTTTCTGTTTGGCATCTGATTTAAGCCAGTTCTCAGTTTCTGTAAGACTAATGTACAAACAAGCTAAAGAATTGATGCTAGGTTTTGATTTGCAGAAGATCTGGATCCAGTGAAGCTGCCCCAATAGTCTAGAACGTGTTGTCAGGAAAGATCACATATCTTCCCTCAAACCATCAGATTGACAGTGTGAGAGACAGAGAGATAGAGAGAAGGAGAGAGGTAGATAGGAACTCCCAGAGGTTCCTAGAGGGCTCCCTGAATGAATTAGATTGCAGATTGAAGCTGGCAAGCCGTACCAAGATCTGTGCATCTGAGGGATGAGATGCATAATTAATTTTGGGTGAAGGCAAAGCTGCTGATTCTTCAAGACCAAAGCTCAGAACATGGCCAGCCCTCTTATTGCATTGTCAATTTGCTGACAATATCCAGCCCTACACAGATCAGTTGAATTCTATATTAATGTGGTTGTTAAGGTATTCCCTACCATTGTGCTGTTCTTGGAACATCCTTGATTGTTAAGATTGCTTGACAGGTATAGGCTAGGAACTACTACACTGCTTGGCCAAAAAAAATTATATTACTTGATTTTGCTTTCCTTAGTTTTACTAGTGACATTTAACTACTACAGGGGAGCCTCGAGTTACGACACAGATCCAAAACCAAATGCCTTAATTTTACACCTTAAAATCACCTTAATTTTGACCTTAATGTCCCATAAAGGAAATGAAGGAAAAAGTGCACAGATTAAGGCTGAGTAAGGAGTAAAACTAATGAAATGTGCCCCTTAAATAATAGAACATCCTGAATTAACACCTTAAATTTAAGGTTACGGGGATACACACTCATGCCTTAAATCAAATTTTAAGGTAAAATATTAAGGGGTCGGTTTCACTAATTAACAGCCACTTAATTAAAATGAAGGGGTTTGATATATTTTCAGGCGTAATTTAAGGTAGGGTAAAGCACATTTTAAGTACATTGTGTTTCGTAGTGGTATGTAAGCGTACTAGGGTAGCCAACTCCCTCACTCATTCGCTGCATATACTGCGTGTTCTTCCACCACGTGCAACCAAACTAGTTATGGGAGTGAGGGTCCTACACCAAAACCGCTGTATGTCGAGACTGTCGTAGCCCGAGGGTCCCCTGTATTCTTAAGTCTATTCAATTGTGCTTTATTTTTAGTGATCTTCAGTATAATGTACCTTAAGTTCTTTCAGTTGTAAAGTAACATGTAAAGTAGCAGTAGTAATAATAATCATAACAATAATAACTGTAACTTTTTATTATTATGATAAAGAGGTTTGTTTTACTTTACTTTATATAACACAAAGGGCCCATATTCACTGTTTTTCTTTTTCTTACTTTTTATCCCTGAGTATCACTTACAGGAGAGATAGAAAAGAATCACCTCCTTCAAAATATTCACACTTTGATATTCACACTTTAAAGTGAAGCTGTATTCTCTTATAACATCCAAGTGGATGTTATGGTTGCAACATATCAGAAACAAATAAAAAAATTACAAGATGAAAAAAAAAATACTAAACAAAACAATCACTGACATGGATAAAGGACCCTCCAGTACTTTGTGGAACCACTTATTGCTTTAATCACTGCCTTGTTGGCATACTTCTCTACCAATGATACACATCCAGACTATTACTGTCGTGTTGGAAGGTGAACTTTCTTACCTCTGACAACTTTCTGGCACAGGGCAGCAAATTTTCTCAAACATTTCATGGTATTTTGCCCCATCTATTTTCCTTCTATCCTGACAAGTGCCCCAGTCCCTGTTGCAGAGAAACACTTCACAGAAGGATCCTACCACCTCCATGCTTTACTGTAAGTATGGTGTTTTCTGGATGGTAAGTTGCTCTGGCTTCAAGCCAGATGTACCGTTTGGTGTTGAGGCCAAATTGTTTGATTTTGGTCTCATCAGACCATAACAACTTTTCTCTCCTGACTTGTGCCTGAGATCTTGTGATCCCTGAAATAGCAATTTTTATGCTGAACTAATCAAAATAATTACAGTTGATCATGGGTGGAAACCACTTAGCTTGGTGAGCAATGGAGGAGGTGCTCAGCTATACCTGATTGAGTTTACAAGTAATTTTATAAGGGGGTGATTCTTTACCCATCTCAGTGATTCTTTTTTTATGATTTTTAAAAAAATAAATTGCTGTTGTTATCATATATTTCACATGGATGTTATAAGTTGCATTGAATAAATGCAACTGGATTTTTCTTTATGTGTGTCTTCATTTCAGGCTGCAAAGCAACAAAATTATATTATTTATTTTACATAAATAAGATTTTATATGATTTAAATGATTTTTTTACGTGATAATTTTCCAATTTTTGTATCTCTTAGAAATAGTCAGACTTGAGAATAACACATTTTAAAATGTTAACAATGGTCATATACTTATAATACATTAAACTCAGCAAGGAAAAATCTTTTGCAACAGGCCCTTTAAAGGGTAAAGCTGAAACATCTCTGGACTGCCAATACCTCGACAGGTACGTCCATTGGGGGACATGGAGTATCCCTGGGGGGGGCAGGCGCACTGGTAGCTGCCCGGGACATTTACGCATTGGAAGGCACAGAGGTTTCCAATGCTCTGGGAACATTCGTCGATATCTACAGCCAAACAAGAGAATGACATTTTGTCAGGCCCACAGGGACAGGAGACGATAAAAGCTAACAGTGTATCGACACAGAGCTGTGTGTATTTACCAGGGAGGGGCTGGACAAAGTATGTGTGTATGTGTGTGTGTACTTTGTGTGTGTATAATGAGGGTGTGCTGTATAATGAATGAACATTTCAACGTTGTGGGGACATATGTCCATTTCCCAATTTAAAAAATCTATTTTTCCATCTGAAAGGGCAAACTTCATTGTGTAAGTAAAAGTAAAAGAGGCTGATATTAAAGTTACTGGAGGCACGTTTGCTTAGGTGTATCACGATAGCATTTACATATACTCAAACAGAGCAATAAGATTGTACGTTAGAGTATGTGTGCCCGCACGTGTGTGTGTGCTTGTGTGTGTGTGTGTGCGTGTGTGCAGGTGTGTGTCTGTGTCTCATTGTCGTCATATCATTACACACAAGACAAAATCAATCCTGTCATGATTCTATTGACCTGATTTGTCTCCATTCTGTAATTCAGGGAATCACTGAATCATTGCTTTAATCAATACATAACAAATCACTGCCTGTGCACCACCTGTTTCTTTTCAGTCCTTTTCCCTCTGAAACAACACAAGCATTGTATTTCAGGGATATTAAAACTATAATATGTCACTTGAATTGATTTATTAATGTACATTCTCAGTCTGTCAGTTTTCCATTTTTCTTTATGATAGCAGTGACTACCTGTGTGTGTGTGTATGTGTGTGTGTGTGTGTGTGTGTGTGTGTGTGTGTGTAAAGCAACCTTCGCAGGTGTGTCCATCCTCTTTCAGGTAATACCCCAGACGGCAGTAACACTGGTAGGAGCCATAAACGTTGGCGCACTCTTGGCTGCAGGGGTTATTGTCGCATTCGTTAAGATCTGTGAAAGGTAATATCAAAACAAAAGAAACACATTTTACTGCATTACTACCACAGGGGACGGCTAAGACAAAAAAAATGCCAATATTGTTAGGCTGACATGCACTTTTTAAAAATGATCATCATTTTAAGGAAATAGAATTTGCCAGTTTAGTAGGGCAATGAAAGGTACCAGTTTAATGAGAGGTAATGGAAGGTACTACAGGTATTTGGAGGGTACAACAAGGTAACTAATTGAAGGTTCCAGTTTAATCGGAATTAATTAAAGGTATTACTTTAATGAGAGGTATTGGAAACTACTGGTTTAATGAGAAAAAATCGATGGTCCCAGTTTAATGAGAGGTAATGAAAGGTACTACTTTTATGAGAAGTATTGAAAACTACTTGTTTAATGAGGAATAATAGATGGTCCCAGTTTAATGAAAGGTAAAAGAAGGAACCAGTTTAATGAAGGTAATGGAAGGTACCAGGTTAATAAGAGATAATGCAAGGTTCTAATTTAATTAGAGGTAATGGATGTTTTAAAAAGAGCTAACAGAAAGTACCATTTTAATGACAGGTAATGGAAGGTACTGATTTAATGTTCCTGAGTTTATAAGTTAATGAGAGGTAATAGAAGTACCAGTTTAATATTAGGCAACAGATAATACCTTCACAGTTCTTTCCGTCGAATGCGAGGGAAAAGCCAGTGGTGCAGGAGCACTGATAGGATCCCGGAGTGTTCTCACAAGACTGAGCGCACAAACGGCCTGGAAAACGCCAACACTCATTCACATCTACACAGAGAGTAAGACAGAGACAGACAAAGAGAGAGAAAACAAGAGAGACAAGGGGAGTATGAGAGAGAAGAGGATCAAGGTTTTACACAGCACAGCTACATATACACAATATGGTCAAAAGTTTTGGGGACACACCTGTTTTTCAGGGTTTGGGCTAGGCTACTTACTTCTTGTGAAGGGCAATCTTAATATTTCAGCATACTAAGACATTTTGGACAACACCATGCTTCCTTTATGGACACAGTTCAGGGAAGAACCTTTTCTATTCCAGCCTGACTGTGTCCCAGTGCACAAAGCAAGCTCCATAAAGGCATGGATGAGATCAGACTGGATGAAACTGACTGGCCCACACAGAGCCCTGATCTCAACCTCATCCAACACCTTTGGGATGAACTGGAACGGAGATTGCGAGCCAGTGCCTGACCTCATACATGCTCTACAGAATGAATGGGCACAAATTCCCACAGAAACATTCCAAAACTGTTCTGTGGAAGCTGTTCTAGCTGCAAAAGGGGACCAACTGAATTTTAAAGTCTATGTATTTGACTGCAATGTCATTAAAGTCTCTGGTAGTATAATGGTCAGGCGTCCCAATACTTCGGTCCATATAGTGTACTTTATGTAAAACATAATTGCACAGCTTGAGATACAGGTGGCCGACATGACAAAAAATATAACAATAAATTCTCTAAAATGTTGTTTTTGAAAAGCAAGAACAGAGAAATAGAATGTGCTACATTTTAATGGCAACAATGAAAAACTTTGAATACAATGCTTATAGGACCAAAGAGATGGTGATTCCTGCTGAAAAACATGCACTGGATCCATAAATTCAGAGTTTGTTTGTTTTGATTTTAATTTAGGCTTTGTAACATTTTCTAGATATTCTCTACATATCAAATAAACGCTCTTAAACAGCAGCTCATTAACAAGCCCTTCGTGAGATTAAGTGGGTGTTTTAGAGCAGTAAAACACGAATATGTTGTTGCTGTTGTAATAACAGATTGCATATCTGAAAAAGCATTTTTGAATTATGATAATGTATTTCATTACAATATTTATTCCCAGATTTATTCCTCTTCTGCTAGTCCAAGAGTTCCATTAACTGAAGTGTATCGTCATTGACTACACAGGGTGGAGGTGGAGAACTGCAGGCCTAAATGATGCAAAACACTTACACATAAGTGGTTCCCCGCTGCTTCACTTGGTGAATGGGTTAAATGCAAAGAACTATTTGGTGCTGTTCACACTGTGCTGTGCTGTGTTCATGTATGCCAAATGGACACTTTACAAATACAGGGGGTCCTCGGGTTACGGCAGTGTCGACATACAACTGTGTTAGGATAGGTAAGTGACTTAGGCTAGGGTGTGTTTTGACATACACCAAAATTCAGGTAACCTCACTGTCGTTGAGACGGAACTGTGTCATAACCCGAGGACTCGCTGTATCACATTTTTTACTATCCAAAATAATCCTATTTTACAAGGGATGCATTCTCCTCTTCACTGTGAGGGCATATAAAAAATCTAAGTGTTTCAACATTCAGACAATAGCGTTTCTCACTTGGCAATTTTGAAACCATGAAATCATGCTAAATGACCTAAAGTACATTGGTGGAATTCCCATTTAATGCTGGCTTTCTATGTTGTAAGACGTACCCACGCAGGTCCTGCGGAAAGAGTCGAATTGGTATCCAGTCTTGCAGTCGCAGCGGAAGCTGCCCGGTGTGTTGTGGCAAACCTGTCCCTCCCCGCAGTGGTGTGTTCCCATCACACACTCATCCACGTCTGCACACACAGCGGGACATATTCAAACACAGCCAAACACCTACACACTCACTGTTCACCAGTAGACTCTGTAGCTTTTTATTTTGATGGTTCACTGAATGTTGTCTTTAACTAGCATACAAATAAAAAAAAACAAACCTTACACGTTCTATAACTCTAACTTTAAGAAGTTTAGAGAAATTGTTGATTATACTATGCTAATTATAACAATTTTTAATAATTTAGTACTTCTAAGCCAAAATTAAGTTCTCTGCCTATTTGCAAACATCAAATCAAACGATCTAAATGATTGAATTTAAATGTGGTAAAATTTGAGACTGATGCACTGAATCCTTTCTATGAGAATCACAATTTAATTTAACCTCGGTGGGGTGTTTACACCCCTAGTGTGTGTGTGTGTGTGTGTGTGTGTATGTGTGCGCGCGTGTGCATATGTGTACGTGTTCTCACCCACACAGCGTGCTCCATCAGGGCTGGAGTGAAATCCTGGACTGCATGTCATGATCTTGCGCTGGCATGTGTATGAGCCCACTGTGTTTATACAGTTAAAGCCTGGAGTACACGGCTCTGTTAAGACACTGCACTCATCTACATCTGAGAGAGAGAGAGAGGGAGAGAGGGAGAGAAAGAGGTGTAAACTCACATCGGATTTCTGATTTGGTTCAGATATTATTTCTCATATATTTGTGGAGCTTCAGAGTGGGTGCAGACGTTTTTTTTTCTCAGTCTGTTTTCCACCTGCTTCTTAAATAGGTTGACCTTGCATTTACACTGGTTTGTTTTTCTCTTAAATTTATTCTCACTCTCTACATTTACACTGTCCAACTGTTTTTGGTCCGTTACGCTGATTGCCGATCCAACATTATCAATGAGGACACCATTAAATTACATTTTTTTACAATTGCTTTGCAGTCACTATTGGTTGTGCTGAGCCTTGTTTGGTCTCTGGTTGATTGTGATCATATTTCACAATTTCAATTTTTCAATTTTTTTCACAATTTTTCTTTCTGTTAACATGTTTTATACCAAAGTTAGGGGTGTATTTTACATGTTTTAGGATTCCAACCACGATGGAGTAACATGTTTCTCTTAACGAGTCCATGTAACTGCCATAGCATAACGTTTAATTCATAAGGTAAATAATGAACAGTACTAAGCTGCTGTAAAATACGTATACCATGACTGTCTCAAGTGTGTATTAGTAAGCAGGAATGCTTTTGCTTGTGAGATTTTTCATGTTTACCTATATAGTTGCATGCTGTAGCATAGATGGAGGTCCTCAGAAAGTTGTTGCTATATTAGTATGATTACTATAAAAAGCAATCCATTAATAATAAATTATGAAATGATTGCCTGTTGGTTAGCAAAAAACTACTTGTAAAGCAAATGTCTTTGCATTTAATGCTGCAATCTTGTGACATAATCAGTGTGTTAATTGAAATGACAACGATATAGACTATGGTTGCTTGGCAATAGATTCATACTCAAAACAAACTAAAGTAAAGTGGCCCCTTATAGTCACCTATGAACATAGCACAGCACAGCATGGTATGAACGATGAGAAATTCCTTCTCTGCATTTAACCCATTCACCAAGTGAAGCAGGGGGCTGCCAGAAACACAGCGCCCAGGGAGCAGTATGTGGGAACGATACCTTGCTTAAAGGTACCTCAGCAGTCCTGGGATTCAAACCCACGGCCTCCCTAACCACCAGGCCACCAGACACCCCAACATTTCTTGGCAGAAAAGTTGTTAGTTTAAACAATAATATTGTAATAGGACAGTCAAGTATTTGATCATATTTTGTTTGATCCCCTCCTTATCGCTGTATCTATTACAAAAGGTAAAATCAATGTAAGCCACTGTATCATCATAACACCACCATGTATCAGTTTTGACTATAGCACACAATCTTGAACAAAATACGATCTGAATGGATCTTTATGGAGTTTACAAATGGAAAACACAATAAAAGGGGACACATGCCTAGCAGAGTGTTTGAGGACTGAAATATTGATTAAAATGGAAACATATCTACTTAATCAAACAGACTAAACTAAAAAAAAAACACACAATGTGAACTGGCCTTTGACAGTTCACAACTGAAGAACTATTTTTTCACCAAGTGAGGATATATCAGTGTTAAACATCATTCATCCTGAGCAAACTGGAAATCAAAGAAGCAAACAGACATAAGAAAATAAGACTTGCTGGAGATTAGATGGGTTGGCTAATCAATAATTTAACATATGTCTGTCTCCAGTATGAAAAGATGTTGTTAAGGCTGAAAGTGTGTGATTCAATGGGTGTATTCTTTTCTTTTAGTCAGTGTGTGTGTGTGTGTGTGTGTGTGTGTGTGTGTGTGTGTGTGTGTGTGTGTGTTGGTGGAGCTATTCATTATCTTTATATACACACTCATCACATCCGATCCTGATCCTTGGATGTTTAATAGAGAACAAAAAGAAAAGGTTTTCTATGTAAGTCCAGTAGGGGGCAATGACACTCTCTCTAGCTCTTTGGCAGGGACAGTCTCAAAATACACTATATGGACAAAAGTATTGGGACACACCTCTTGATCATTGAATTCAGGTGCCCCCTACCTCCAACAAAGGGCAATGTTAATGCTTCAGCAGACCAAGACATTTTGGACAACTCCATGCTTCCAAGTTTGTGGACACAGTGTTTTCTATTCCAGTATGTCCCAGTGCACAAAGTAAAGTCCATCAAGACATGGCTGGATGAGTTGGGTGTGGAAGAACAGAGCCTTGATCTCAACCCCCATCCAAAACCTTTGGAATGAACTGGAACGAAGACTGTGAGTCAGGCCTTCTCGTCCAACATCAGTGGCTGACCTCATAAATGCTCTACAGAGTGAATGGGTACAAATTCCCACAGAAAGTTCAGAACCAAAGTATTTGAGTGCAATGTCATTAAAATCCCTGTTGGTGTAACGGTCAGGCGTCCCAATACTTTTGTCCATACATTGTATAATATTTCATTAACTCTGTTATTTTTCACTTTCTCATTATTTTTATCTTTTCCCTTTCAGCACCACTTTATTGGCATGAATGACATATTCACATATTACATATTCACTGTGTCTACATTATAATATTTCATTGTTTCTTTCATTAATTTCATATTCTCTCCTTTACTCATTCCCTCTCCTCTCCCTCTTTCACACACTTTCATTAATTCATCCTTTCACATACTCTGTCCTTCTCATTTTCCCTCCCATTCTCATTCTTTCTCAATCTTTCACGCTCTCTTCCTATTCATTCTCTTTATCTCTCTCTCTCTCTCAATTCTGTTCTTTCTATCCTCTTTCTCTGTCTGATGACTCTCAGGCTCTCTCTCAGACTGTCTCTCCCTTTTTACCCCCTCACTTTCAATCTCACCTCTTTTTCTCTCACACATTCTTTTCTCTCTCTTGCATTTTCACTCTCTCTCTTTCAGACTCCCTCTCCCTTAATCACTCTTTCACTTTCTCTGTCCTTCACTTTGTCTCCTGTCCACTGTCTTTCTCTCCTCCCTCTCTATCATTGTGTCAACTCTTTCTCTCGTTCAGTCTTTCTTCCTTTTCATTCTATTTTTATCCATTCTCTTGTTCCTCATTCATCCATTCTTTCTCGTCTTCCCACTGCATCCTCTCTCTTTCACACTGTCCCTTAATTCTTACGCTTTCATGTATACCCTTTCCTATCGCTGTCAAATTCTCTCTCCTTAATTTGCTTTTCTTTCTTGCTGTTTTACTATTCTCTGTCCTTCATTCTCCATCCATTCCCACTCTTTTTCTTATCTGTCTCACCGCTTTCATCTACTCTTTCTGTTATGCATTATCTCTCTCTTTCACTCACTCTCTCTCTCTCTCTCTCTCTCTTTCACTCTATCTCTCTCTCTCACCGATACAGTTCCTATGTGCGTCCTGTGTGAATCCCGTAAGGCAGCGCTGTTGCTTCGGGCTGCAGTGGAAGGAGCCAAGTGTGTTCTGGCACTGGAGTCCTGGCCCACAGTTATGGTTCCGCTGCACACACTCATCAATGTCTGCAAGACAGAGTAGACCAGGTGTTAGAGCAGACCTCACAGCCAGGTGCGTCATTAAGGTTAACTGATTGGTCTGGATAGAGAAGTTAATTGGTAAGGGTATGACTACATGACTGATGACTACTGATTTTGAATGCTGAGTGATGAATGCACAGCACTATTGTAGTTACATTAGTACAGACACAAAATATCAAAAATCACATAAAATATCAAAAATCTGAATTGAATCTTGGCCTCGGAATTGAAAATCATACTGAACCTGAAAATATGTTTAGTGTTACACTCTACATGCATTAATATATACATTTTAATATCTAAACACAGTATCTAAATACAGTATTTAGTCACCTCAGCATCATACAGAATCTTTTTTTATAGTCATCAGAATTTGGTATTTTACTGTCTTGTTTTATTATCTTTAACTGGGCACAGTGAAGACATTCTGTGTTAAAAGTAAAAATAATGAAGAGCCTAAGTGAAACAAATACAGCTCCAACAGGGCTTAAGGATGGAGAAACTGAAGATGCAGAGACCAGTACTAGCCAGTTGGTGGCACTGTGGCTCAATGAAAGAAAACTGTCATTTTAAGGCAGAGAATTCATTACAGGATCGCTGACCCTTTCACTGAAACACGCCCAGCATTTTCCTCTGCTTCCTTTCTGTTTCATATTTGACTTTTCAGAGAAGCACACTGCATGGTTTTCATTTTCATGAACTTATAAGGTGCAGCACAGCAGAGTAACATCACTACATCACCAGCTTAGCACTGGATTTGCTAACTGTCTGAGAGTGCGATCTTAATTGAAGGCTTTTTCCATCCAAACCCCTGTACAGCCTCATTGCAGGAAATTCTCTCCTTTTCTTTCAAGCACATAATTAGTAGACTCCCCTGTTCTGTAGTTTGCCAATTATTATCTTAATTATTCCTTGACGTTTATTGCTCTGTCCCACGCCAGGCACAGACAAGAATCAAAGGCCTTAGGAAAATTTTTGTCTAGTTTGTTTGCATTTATACATACATACATAGTTTGCATTTATACATATATATATATATTTACATACATACACACACACACACACACATATATATATATATATACACACATCTGAGGACAGTGAGGAGAGACTGAGTGTGTTGGGAGAAGGATGCTGAGGAGAGACTCTGAGTGTGTTGGGAGGAGGATGCTGAATAGAGATTCTGAGTGTGTTGGGAGAAGGATGCTGAGGAGAGACTCTGAGTGTGTTGGGAGAAGGATGATGAGGAGAGACTCTGAGTCTGTTGGGAGGAGGATGCTGAGGAGGGACTCTGAGTGTGTTGGGAGAAGGATGCTGAGGAGGGACTCTGAGTGTGTTGGGAGAAGGATGATGAGGATGAAGATGCAGGGAAGAGGAGAAGCAGGCAAGAACGCCTAGTAGTAGGTTTTTGAATGTGGTGAGGGAGGACATGCAGGCCGTTGGTGTGAGAGAGGAGCAGTCAAATATATATAAATATATATTGTATGTACATATGTGTGTATATATATGTGTAATATTTGGAACATCTGTCACAAAACAAATTCTGCTTGTTCTCTCTGCTTGATGTGCCAGAAGGTATTTGATTGTTAGCTTATTGTTTTTTGCAGCTAATCTTCTGTGGTGCAGACTGATTAGGTGTCCAACTCTCTACTCTATAACTTTTAGATCAAAGGAGATAAAAGCGACCCCATGCTGGAGCTGTGATGCATTCAGAGGACACAAAAAAGCCCCAGTGTTCATTGAGTCACTTCATTTAGACCACATGGCAGGCTTTGATAGTAGCAGCTTCTGGGGACTTGATGCTGGAACACTGCCTGCTGGTGATAACTTGGAAGATGCTATTTAAAAGCAAAGGTCCTTTGAAATCCTTTTTTTTATATGTCGCCACCCTGTTTTGTATGTCCCCTGTGAGTCTGTGATGGTCAGCTGGTTCTAGATATGAACAGACTGATCAAAAGAAGGGCTACAGACAAAATTCAGGCTTCAAGATGACTTCTGATACAGGTTTTGCGAGTGTGTCATATAGTGTGAGAAACGATATACTCTATGTGAGATTACTCACTGGACTGCCAACATGAACTTTTGTGTTGGAGTTCAATTCCACTTGGAAAGACAGGGGGCGATTTTTCTTCCTGGTCTTTAGTTGTTAGTTATTTAGTACTGTAAAGTGTTGCTTCAAAATTCTGTAAACAAGCAAGCTATCATCATTATAAACTGCTGTCAAGTTGGTTCCAACTCCCGCTAACCATATGGATCGAGTTTCTCCAAAATATCTGGTCCTCTGTTTGGGTGTTCAGACTTCTAAATGATTTGTTCATGACTGCTCTGATTGTATTCATCCATCTTGTTGGCTGTCCTCTTTCTCTTCTACCTTCAACTGTTCCAAGCATAACCGACTTTTTCAAAGAATACGTCCAAAATATAGTTTTCAGATTGATTAGGTGTGCTCTGAGTGAGGGTTGAGGCTTCATTTGGTAAAGGATCCATTTGTTTGATTTCTTTGCCATCTAAGGTATCATCTATAAACCTTGGCCAGCTTGCAGACTTAATAAGCTCAAAGATGAACATAAACAGTTCAAAGACATCAATATTTTTCTGGTTCAATATCTTTCTGGTTTTTGTCCTTTGTAAGGTAATTTCAATTTTAAGTCAGTTTTGTGCATGTATGCTATATGCGCAAAAGTATTGGAACACACCTCTTAATTATTTAATTCAGGTGGTCCCTTACTTCTAGTGGAGGGCAATCTTAATGCTTCAACATACCAAGACATTTTGGATAACGCCATGCTTCCATGTGGACACAGTTCGGGGAAGAACCTCCAGCATGACTGTGTCTCAGTGCACAAAGCGAGCTCCATAAAGGCACGGTTGCATGAGTTTGGAGAGGAAGAACTTGACTGGCCCGCACAGAGCCCTAACCTCAACCCCAATCCAACACCACGGGGATGAACTGGAACAAAGATTGAAAGTCAGGCCTTCTCATCCACCATCAGTGCCTGACCTCATAAATGGGCACAAATTCCCACAGAAACTCCAAAATCTTGTGGAAAGCCTTCCAAGAATAGTGGAAGCTGGGAACAACTACATATTAAAGTCCCTATTGGTGCAATGGGAGAACAACTACATATTAAACTACATATTCGTGTAATGGTCAGCCATCCCAATACTTTTGTCCCTTTATTGTATATGGTTTTCTATGGACAGTGACAATATGTAAAAATAGAATTTTGTCACATTAAGAGGCATGATGAAGAGGTCATTTGTTAGTCTAACACAGTCCAAAGAATACGGAGTACAGACTGGTTTAGCCTGTTAAGAGCAGTGCTCTCATATTCTTCAAACTACATAATGAAAATGAGTAAAGACAGCCCTCTGCTCGCACAGCTTCTGCTTAGCTTGTAAGAGCTGTTTCAGTGAATAAGGATAACTATACCCTGATCAAAAGTAAAACCCCTGACAGGTCAAGTGAATAATATTGATTATCTTGTTACGTTGGCACCTGTCAAGAGGTGCGACATATTAAGAAAGTGAACGGTCAGTTCCTGAAGCTAATTTGTTGGAACTAGGAAAATGGGCAAGATGCTTGTCTGACCAAGTACAGCCTTTCATGCCAGTGGTGTTCCCTAACATCAGTGGGATAATGCTCCCTGTCACACTAAAGAAATTGTTCACAAATGATTTCAGGAACATGACCATGTTTAATGTATTGACTTGGCCTCCTAGTTCTCTAGACTGCAATTCGATCAGTACATAGAGGCCCCACCTCGCAATTTACATTATTTAAAGGATCTTCTGCTAATGTCTTTGTCACAGCACAACTTCAGAAGCCTTGTGGAGTCCATGCCTCTATGAGTCAGAGCTGTTCTGGTGTCCCAAGTGGGACCAACACAATATTGAGCATGATGTTTTAATGTTATGGTTGATCAGTGCATATTACTATGCTGTAGTCATAAAAGTCAATCATTTTATCCAAGAACTGTTGATCACGTTTACTGGTCAGTTCTTGTTGTCTCCAATTTTCCTTTATTTTTCATATGTTTGTGCAAATGAACAGAAAGTTATTTTTAACAGAATAATCCCAACATTATAGAAGTGATTTTGTCTGCCCCAGTGTACAAAAAGAAACGCAGACCAGTGGTGACTAGCCAGTCAGCATAATGTCATTTACTTGCATGTGTTTCAGAAGAAACACACAGCACTGATTGGTTTTTTTTCACTAGTGGAAGGTGTAGAGGGAGAAAGCTTTGTTTTCAAATTCACTGCATGAGAAATACAGTGTGGCATGAGACCATGAGGCTATACTTAACTGCATGAGTCTCACAGCCACGCTATAACAATTAGCAACCCTTTATCTATATACATACATATATATATATAGAGGCAAAAGTGTGATGGACACACACTGCTCTCTGGGCAACCCACTGCTTCACTTGGTGAATGGGTTAAACGCAGAGAAAGAATTTCATACTGTTCACATTGTGTGCGCTCCTGTGTTCAGGACATATGAGATGCTTCGAGAAAGCGCTGAGTGAAAATAGTGGCGTGGAACCTTTTTTTTTGCTAACACAGCAAGCATATTGTAATGACCTGATAAAGACCAGTTAATACAGTGTAATCACTATCTATGAACTTGAAACTGCTAGTGCACGACCTTTTTGTGCGCCATGCTAATGAGAACCAATGCATGCAAATTTTACACATGAGATTACAAGTGGATTTTCTGTGAGGTTTGTCACAGAACAGAAAAGGGAAAGAATATATTCTATAAATATAAACACAAAAGTGTTGAAAAATTTCAACTTGTCGAATTGGTATTTATTTTGTTCAATAGTAACTAACCCAAGGTACATTAACATATATACTATAAGCTAGACACCAAAAAGTTTTTTTTTTAACACCATAATTCTCTATTTATATATTTTTTTGCTAAGTTCATCTAAAGACAGAGAGAAAGAGAGAGAGAGAGAGAGAGAGAAAGACTGAGAGAGAGAGACCCACTTTGTCACACGCCATTCCTCAGTTGTTATATGTACATATTTATGCATTCAATAAATATATACATACAGAAGTGTTTAGAATTTTGAACTCGTCATATTGGTATTTGTTATGTTGTTCAATAATAACTTACAATGTGAATTTGAATACTTTAAGCTACACACAAAAGGCATTTTTACACTGTAATTCTTTATTTCCGTCCGTTTTTTGTGATAAGTTTATCTAGACAGACAGAGAGAGAGAGAGAGAGAGAGAGAGAGAGAGAGAGAGAGAGAGAGAGAGAGAGAGAGTGAGAGAGACCCCCCTCCACACACGCC
>JBBPCX010000141.1:14849392-14868891 GCA_037974365.1 Hydrocynus forskahlii
ACACACACACACACACACACACACACACACACACACACAAACACACACGCACACACACACACACACACACACACACAAACACACACACAGATATGTACTGAAAATACCACATACAAGTTCATGTATGTCACTGTACTGATTAAAAACTAAAACAATTCAATATTTCTTTCAATAGTACATTTCATTATAACATAGAACATACATATTCTATAAATTCTTTCATACAATCTTTAATACATCTTTCTAATGTTGGTGTTAAATATTGAGTGCAAGTCCATCCAAAACTGCATATAAACAATAAGCAAATAAACCTCTTTTTGCAAACACATATACACATTAGAGAATTCAGTGGTATAAAAACCACAGGCTGTGATCTACAGAGATGTGACAAAAGTAATCTGATTAAACAAATTATTCTTTACCACATTCTCCACAAGTGGGCGAGGTCATGTGCTGCGAACACTGAGACAACACTACAGGCCCTGTTAAGCTGTTGGGGGGCACTTTTTTGGAATAGTCTGGATTCACCAAATCTCAAGTAAACACCTATAAGAGACTTTGGACGGGTGTATTAAATAACACTCTCTGCCACCATCATGGGCACCAACTCAGGGAACATGTTAGAATGGCATTGCATCCCTCGAGTACAGTTCCAGAGAATCTATGGTGCTGAAGTTGTTCTGGTGGTTCGTAGTGGCCCTGTGAGACTAATTAAGAATGATTAATTATTTATGTCCATTTTAAATTTTATTTGTCACCCATCTGAATGTTAAAAATGACTATGGGTTAGAGGGTTGATATACTATATGGACAAAAGTATTGGGACACATCAGTTTTTCAGGATTTGGACTAGGCCCCTTATTTCCAGTGAAGGGCAATGTAAATGCCTCAGCTTACCAAGACATTTTGGATAACGCCATGCCTCCAACATTGTGGACACAGTTTGGTGAAGGACCTTTTCTATTCCAGCATGACTGTGCCCCAGTGCACAAAGCAAGCTCCGTAAAGACATGGCTGGATGAGTTTGGTGTGGAAAAACTTGACTGGCTCACACAGAGCCCTGACCTCAACCGCATCCAACACTTTTAGGATGAACTGGAATGGAGATTGTGAGCGAGGCCTTCTCGTCCAACATCAGTGACTGACCTGAACAAATTCCCACAGAAACACTCCAAACTCCGAAAGGGGGGTCTAATTCCATACTGAAGTCTATGTATTTTAATTAAATGTCATTAAAGGCCCTGTTGGTGTAATGGTCAGGCGTCCCAATACTTTAGTCCATATAATGAATTTAGTGAAACTATTTTTTTTAAAGCTTGACTCAAATGCAGGATTTGACCAAACAAAAAGCTCATCCTCAATATTCAAGGTTTTTACATAGTTTTTAGCTCCAGACATATCAACACAGAGGAGCAGAGGTGGGTCTCGAGAGATGATGGGTTGGCCAGATGTATCCGGTCCAGTCAGAGAAAGTGAGAGAGAGAGAGAGAGAGAGAGAGAGAGAAGGAGAGTGTAAGAGAAAACAGCCACTGGAAACTCCACTCAGCCTCAAGACATTACATACATGCTCCCATTAAACACTCCAAGCTTTGAACAGTTACAATTACTCTATAGCTCCTTTAGCCACATGTACATTAAATCTTATGGCACTTAGGCTTGCCAAACAGAAATGATACATTTTGCAGATGGAGAATTATATGAGGAGTATATGCTGATTTGCCATATATCCTTGTTCACTCTGCTGTATATAAGTGATATAATGCATTATGTCTGGTAACTTACGAAGCCTTAAATAATACCATTTTTATTTGGATTTTCACCGATGCATCATTGACCTAAAAACGGGGTTCTGTCTACAAAACATGAATTATAAACTGAATATCTAATGGCCAACAGTCTCCCAGAAATCCCTCTTTAGCAATTGAACAGGGATTTTTGGGGTAAAACAAGTTTTCTTTGCTTTATCATCTAATTGTTCTTTCTTTTGTGCATTTTTCTGGTAATTTAGCAACAGCTCCTAACAATGAAGGAGATGTGAGAGCAAACACAATTATAGCGTAAACTAAACTAAACTAAAATAATAATACAGTCCAGCAAGATGGAACGGAATTGCGTATATTGTTATATGTTGGGTATATAAAATAAATCTATAGATGAACTTTCTTTTTAAACTAGTGGGGTTTTATAGTCATTGTTACCATGCTGAGTTGGTTACCTGTCATCATGCTTGCATCTACTGTAAATGCTTGTAAGTGCTGTTAATGATGGTGGCAGCAATTAAAGAAGAAAAAACTAAAATATGACTAGTAAGTCAACTGAATAAAAAAAAAAGGGAAAGGTTAACTGATTATGGAAACGTTGCAGGCTTAGGAGCAAATGATCTGTATCGTGTCAAGGTCGTATTAATAATAAGAAGCCATCCAAAGCAAATAGTTAAAGCAATGATGAGACATTGTTTACAACATTTCTGCTTCCTAACATGACTAATCTACTTATTTCACAGTAGGGGTTCCTCTAAGCTTCAAAACAGTTGTTTGTCGTTTCACTTTGAATGTCGAATTTGAAATATTTGTCCTAACCTGACACAACACTTGCATTGGGTTCTTGCATTTCCCCTGTTTTCACCTTATTAATTTTATCCTCCATGTTTTACATTAAACCAATGTTTACACTAGAGTCATTCACAGAATTCATGGAGATCCCCAAGGCCCACGCTTGTGAGAAAATGGATGTGTGGAAAATAAAATGAATTGAAAAATATATATTTATAGTAAATATTGCTTTGTTCTATGTAAAGAAACAGAGTTTTAGGATTAAAGTAATGGCAAACATCTTGCTATTGGCTTTCAGCAGCCACAGAATAATGGAAAGCAATGTGTTTGGTATGTGTTCTGAAAGATGTCTGGATCTCTCATTATTTTATTTTATTTGTATATTTTTATCATGATCTAATGAGGGCTAGTACTGTCAATTTGCAGTAATTGCAACATCACTGTTCTGTCAGGTTCTATTCGGTGCCTAAATGACAAGCCAGCTCAGTTTCAGACAAAATGTTTTTTATGAACTTGAGCTTGAAGATGTGGTTCAGGTTAGTTTTGACAGAAGGTTTTCAGGCTATGTTAGGGTTCACCCAAAATTATAAAAAAAAAACAAGATTTGAGTGATCTGAATACTTTTTACACCCTAAAGATGGGTCCCTGGGTATACATCTACTATATAGATATTATAATTATACAATATGATTATTCTATTAATAAGTTATTTGTTTTGGTTGTCAGGTGTTCTTTCTAGACAATACTGTGCTACGTACAGACTGTAATGTGGTTATACGCTTTTAATAAGCGATTACACATAATAAGCTTAGGTTACACACATAATATTGCAGAATAATGCTCAGAAAGGTCAGCTCCTGAAGTTTAACCTGGCATTTAAAACACGTTTATTTCAAACAGTTGCAAATTTAAATTTAAAGTCTAGGTGGTGTGAACATGATGGTCTCTATTGGAATAATTCTGAAAAAAAAAAAAGAAATTTACCCCAAAGGTGGTCAACCGGAAGATGTTTAGTGTCTGGTTGTTTGGTTCTTGACTGTCACTGCCATGTACATGTCAGAAAACATATATCTATTTTGAATTACTTAACATGTTTTGAAACGAGTGTGTGACAATTTAGGCATACAGTTCTGATAAGTTGCCTTGTAGAAAAACAACATGTTGGGGTTAAAAAAAATAAGGCCTGCCAGGATGGGATACTCACCAGGATGGAAGTGGATACTTACTTAGATTTAAATTCTGAAGCTCAGTGCCAGTACAGCCAAATGAGTATGAATGGTGGATTTAGTGGAGATGCAGCGGTTACAGATGGCTTGTGGTTGATGTGGGACACCACAGAGATGGATGTTTGTAGAAACCTACTTCTCTCACTACCCGGTTTATTAGAAACCCCAACCTTGTGCTTCCACTGATTTGTGAACCCCACTTAATAGTTTGCATTATATTGGTGTAGCCCATCTGTTGCGGCAAAGTCAATAAGCCACTCTAGCTCCGTCATCAGTTATCAGTGTCTGACCACACTGTACTGACAGGTTACTTCATTAGCAACAACGACTTTGTGTCTTCTCTCATTGTTCATCTTTTCAGCCCCACTTCCCATATAGGTGCAATTTGTAGTTTACAAAAAACTGATATGTGTGATCCACTCTGTGCAGATAGTGGATTAATATGCCACTCCTATGTCAGTGCCACTTCTATGCTGAGAATGATCCAGCACTCAAATAATATTTGCTCACTGGTGGTCTATGGGGGGTCCTGACCATAGACCCTGGATAGGCTCAATTCATATTCATCAAAGTGTACAAATAATAGATTTTTGTCTAGATAATGACTTGACAGTTTTTTCATATAGTCATTATTTTGTTAAGTTATTGCAAAGTGATAAAAGGAAAATTCTCATTTGTATTCCACATATTTTGAAAGGCTAGGTTTCTCCAAATGTTCTGACAGGCAGTTCATTAGGGTTTATATGGCATACCTGCACATGGGTCGTGTAAGGGAGTGATTTGTGGGGTGGTTTCTTGAGTTGGTGTGGCCAGAGTAAACGGCCTCTCCTCCTCCTTCACTCTGTTGTCATCTTCTGGATTCTCTGAGAGAATAAAAATGAATGAGCAAGATATCATAATAGAGCTGTGCTGTTTGTTATGATTCGGGAAATGACACATCAATCTGGCAAAGACGTAAACCCATGACCTGTGCAGCCTGGCAGCATTTCATGCCGACATTTATCTGCTGTTGGAATTCCTGCCATCTCTGGGTGTTTGGAAAAATGGGTAATAAGCTCGTTACAAGAATGAGATCATTAATTGTGGATTTGATTTTGGCCAGCGAGGGAGAATCCACTGCCGTACGCTAACATGTCACCAAGGATATGAAAACAACACTGACACATTATTGCCATTCCATCATGCATGGGACAAGATTCATTTTCATTCACATTGCCTGGGGAACGGCGTAAATAAAGACAAACTGGAGTCAGCAAGTGAGGCGGAACAATATCAGCCAGAAGACTCCTTATCATGTGCTTGTTTATATGTTTGTGTGCTTCATAATGAGGGAGAGGCCAACAGTTTAATCGAACAGCAAACACTGTGGAGGCTAATCCGTGTGTTTAGCTGCAAAGTGGTTATGCTGGCCATTATAAAACACTGACACGATCACAATGCATCTAAAATCAAACCAATGGCTCAATTGATGGCCATAAAATGAATAAAAATTCCCCCTGTTCATGTAGCAGCCAGAGTCAATTATTCTTTCCTGAATAACATTCGGCACAGTCCATCTTATCAATGTGTCGGCACGCACGTGAAACAGATCGCTTAGGCATTCTGAGAGTTACGCGAGGTGAGCTGAACCCAAAGGATGTTCTATGGGTGACACTGATCCACCCAGGCAGGATATAAAACTGAAAAGGCACTGCATTCTTCTTTCTCAATGCAAGGCTGTTACGGTGTACGGCACTTGGACCATGAATACAAATGGCAGTCGCATTGCCTGAATTGGATGCTAAGGAGGCCTTCCTCTGGGCATGTGAATGACTGAGAGAGACCCTATTGTAGCTGAAAGGAAGTGTCACCAATGCAGAATTCAGAAGGAGACCCGACGGAAACTGAAAATGACCTCCCAGTGACCTGCGGAGCCAGGCTGCAATCGGCTAGTCGATGGTGTGATTTGGCAGAGAGCCATACCTCAAAGCCTCCATATCAAGGAAAATGAAATTTTCCTATTCCCTGAGTTTGATGTAGTTTGTAAACATTGTTACAGTTTCAGAGCATACTTTTCATACCACAGTCCACAAATGAAAATCCAACTGCATTTGAATTCCTTGTTTTTGTGATGTCACAAAAACCAACACATATAAAACGCTACCAAAAATACTGCAAACATTAAAAAACAGCATGTCCATTATTACATTCATCATTACATTGCATGTGTAACTCTTAAAGCCCTAGGATCACTTCATATTTTTGGTCAATTACAATTGCAAAATATTTAGACAGTGACATATGCCATACATTGTTATTGTCAGGAGACCCACAGTCTATCAGATTTTGCGATTTAACAGGTAAATGCTAACAGAAAATCTTTTTGAATTTTGCCCCTTTTTGATTCAAAATCTAATATCAGTCTTTCAGAACTTTTGAGTTTCTGAGAATTTAAAAAAAGGTTTAAAGACCTTTTCAGACTATAGAGTTTTTTGATGATGGTTCATTCTGTGACATATGACTGCGATAAGAGACAGCATAGGGAAATCTGTCATGTTGTGTCAGCGGCCGCTAGAGGCCACCAGGGTATAAGTTTATGTTGGAGAACTTTTATTATGAAGTGGTTATGGGTTATCTGTTTGTTTATAGTCACAGCTGGGGTTTATTAGTGCTGAGTGTTTGTGTTTGTTTATTGGTTGTGGATTTTGTATATTTGGTTGTGGGTTTTAGTATATATAAGGGGTTGTGTTTTAAGTTTAGTTTGTGGGTCAACGGTTCTTTAATCTCCTTTAGTTTGAGTTTTGAGGTTGTTTCAGGCCCCCGTGCCTGTTTTGTGTTTTGAAATAAAGTTCACGTAACCATGACTGTCTGCGTACGCACCTGCCCTCATTTGGGGATGAAGGGGAAACGTGACAAAATCCAGTGATTTTTTTTTATTTATTGATTTTCTCTCGTCTTGGACTCACTGAAGTGGCAAAAGCCTGATAGTCCTTGGAATGTTTTGTTTAAGCCGAGATAAATACTTTTAAAATAATCTGAGTACTTAGCACTATGTAAACATAGTGTAAACATTCATGAAACATATGTAAACATTCATGAAAATGAACACAATTTAGTTTATTTCTTTTATTTTCTGTCATATATTCATTCATTTAGTGTAACTGATCACTTTCTCACACTTGGATGCACATTATAAGCTTTGTCCTGCAGACATTAGGTGTAGCATTTGAAGTGTGGAGTCTGGAGTCTTTAAATGTTAGTAATCAGTTAGCATGTTAACATGTCAGCTTTCAGCTGAATGAAATAAAAAAATATATTGACTCTCTTTATCCACATACCGGGTGCACATGAGTGTCCATCCAGCTGTAGTGAGTATCCAGATTGGCAGGCGCACCTGTATGAGCCTGGAGTGTTGATACAGATGTGATGGCACAGTTGACCCTCGTATCTCTGACATTCGTCCACATCTTCCAACTTCTCCACAGAGTTAGCTGCATGCTCAGAGTCGTGGATGGAAAAAGGCTGCTTTGGGAAAAGGCTCTCAGCTACTGAAATGAAAACAGAGAAGGAGAGACATAGAGAGAGAGAATGTCAATGAGTAAGATGCATTACCATTCAAAATCTTGGAATCTGCCTGCAGATACATAACACGATTTAAATAACTAGGAAAAATGCTAGAAATGGTATATATGTCCAGATGAATATCTGACTGAGAAAAACTAGAAAATATTGTGCATGAAGTTGCAACAAAACATCCATAATGTGTCACATTTGAATAGTGATCAAATCTCAAGGTGCAACAGTTGATAAAAATATAAAAATATGAATTATATTATATAGATTGATTAATCAAAGTACATTAAAATACAGTATTAATCATTGATACTTTATTGTTGTTCCCACTATACTTTAAATATTGAATAAAACACTTAATATAAAACTTAAACTTAAAGAGTTAGTGGTCGAAGAGTCCACGCTGGTCAAAGCTGGTCAAAATTACTCCACATTCTATACTATATATTAAGCATCCCGCTGCCTTTATTGTTGTATAGACTGTAAACTGTTTTTGTATACAGGGGGTCCTCAAGTTACGACACAGATCTGTTCCAGTGATGTAACCCAAAGTCGAAACATACACTAGCCACTTACCTATCCAAGTCACTTACCTCCAATAACACAGTTGTAAAATCATAAAAACAGAACTAAGCCACACAAAAAGGAAAAGGAAATCTCTTACTCACACAGCGTATTACTGCGTATTCTTCCGCCGTGGTCAACCAAACTGTCGTCTGTAAGTACGAGGCTAACAGTGTGTGCTGAATGGGAGTGAGCATGGTAAACTCGAAACGATGTATGTTAAGACTGTAGTAACACGAGGACCCCCTGTATATGAATATTTCTGTGTGAGTTTCTGATCATCTGTTTAGTCTGTTTTATAATTAAGTAATGAATTTTCAATTCAGTGTGTCACTAGTGATCACTTTACTATGGTGGTTCTCAAACCACTTTTCAGGGACTTCCAGGTGGTCCACATCCTACAGCACAAGGGATGGCGCCAAAAATGTGGACTGTCTAAGGCCTTGTCCACACGGACGTTTGAATCTTGGATAAATGAACGCACTCTGAACGCCATAGGTGTTTTTGTAGCGCTTTGTATCTGCGCTTGATAGGGGTTACACTGGCGTTCATCTGATGCTGTTTAACGCCAGCCTGCAGCCCAATGTGTAGTTTTGTGTATTCACCTGTGGGGGCAGAAATTATTCTCTCCAGATTTTTTTTGTGTTGGGATTTGTAGTTTTACGTTTTCCTTTAAAACCTGATTTGTCGAGCAATTTGAATCATGGGACACATTTAGTCCACCAGAACGTCAACCGAACGCCATGTAAATGCAGTACCGGCGTTTTCTTTGTGTTCGTCAGGATTTTGGCAGAAACTGACGCCAAGAAAACGTTGCATGCAGCGTTTTTTTGACGCCACACAAATGTGCAGCTGACCGAGCGCCAGGGCTGAACGCCTGTGTGGACACTGTGATTTGTTCCCATGAGCAGAAAAACGGTCACCGCTCAGTCCGCGCTCACCTAGCACCACAAACGCCTGATTCAGACGTCCGTGTGGACGAGGCCTAAGGGACCCGAACACTGGTTTGTGCACGACTGCCATAGTACATTATTTCACAAACCCACCAGTTAGAAAATGTAAACTGAACACTGCACAAATGTGCATAAAAACTGGAAATGTAACTGAAAGCAAAGCAAAATGTGGCAACAACTCTCAAGGTGTTAGTAAACATTGCTTGAATATTATCTTACAACCTTCCTAGCCACAGAGTGATGGGCTTGATGGTGGGATAGACCTATTTATGTATTCACGTTCATCTCACCTGCCAGATTAGTTTCAAAACAGTCACAGTAATGAACACTTTCACTGTTTTCTCAAGGACGCACTGCCACCCAACAGACAGAACTAGGCTGTGCTAATGATGGCTCTAACATGAGCCAGACACACATTATGCCAAACCCGCCACTCAACATCTGCAACCCCGTCTCCGCCAGCTGCTCAGGCCACACCCCTCCCTACCTGCCTGCCAATCACAGTCGCTCTGCACTAACGCGGCCCTAATGGAAACACGGCCGGTGCTAATGAACACCCGTCTGAAGCCCCATGCCAATTTGGCATGGCTCGACTCTGCTCCCCATTTGATCGCTGCAGTTAGCAATTAGCGCCTGACTAAGCATAATAAACAAGTCCAGGTCTCACATTGCATGGCATGGTGGTTTAAAGTAAATATTCCTCACAGCCGTCATTACCTGAATGTAAATGCAACGTGGTGAGAGGGATTAAATATTTCCGCTATAATTAATCACTTTTTGCTCGGTGCGAGGAGGCAGGGGAGATGAGAAAGCATCCCTCATGGAAATAATTACGTCTCAGCACTTTTTGTAGACCTTAGCCCCGTATGGAAAATTGTGAAGGCTAATGCAGATAGTGTATGATCCTGCTTGCCACTGAGAAAGTAAGAGGTATCACGCCTCTTTACCTGTGCTTGTAGGCCTTCAGAAAAGCTCTAATCATTTCTAGGAAATAAGAAATACGTAAAAGCTTATTTATTATTATCTATTGTAAAACAATATGTTACATTTTTTAAATGCCCAATGGACAACTATCCAATCAGGATTTTTTGGTGTAGTTAGATTTAACTACTCGAGTTGGTTAGGCAATCAGGAGCTTGACTGAAGGGCAAGTGTCTCAGCTATTCCTCAAGCACAATAAGGAAGTCACAGTGGGACCAACCAAACACATTTTGATTTCCAATAAGTGCTGAAAATATATCACCCCAGGCCTTTTGGAGTGCAGCATCCTAACCAGTGGGTTTCAGTTGGTAAACATGGTGGCAGCTCTATAACTATGAAGGTACTGTAGAAATGCTTAATACTATTTATAGAAATGTATGCTGCTTCGTCTATTACCAGCTGGTGACCTGGTGGCTAGGAAGTTGCCCCTGTGATTGGAAGGTTGTGGGTTCGAATTCTGTGTACCACTGAGGTTCCCTTGAGCAAGGTACCGACCCCACACACTGCTTCCCGGGTGCTGTGTTCCTGGCTGCCCGCTGCTCTACTTGGGTTAAACACAGAGGATAAATTTACACTGTTCACACTGTGTGCTGTGGTGCGCTCACGCATGGCACATGGTCTCAAATAAACTGTGGATTACTTTTGTAGGTTCAAATGTTTAACTTAGAATGGCCAAAATGTTTATGTACAATGCCATAAGCTTAAAAAAAGTCCTTTATCAGTACTGCAAAAGATACCCACACATGCTATCAAACTCCTGGTAAACAGAAAGCAATGTCCTCGGCGTGTGTAACCAACAGCTCATTTCTGAGTCACGTACAAATATGTAAAAACACAAACATTCTAGTCCACTGGATATGCTGCATTGCTTTTCCACAGAAGCAGTCATTCTCACATTCAGAGATAAGCATCTGAAACACCACAAAGAATAAGAGGCTTTTTTGCTGTAATCATATATCCTGAAGATGAAATTCACCATGTTTTCAAAATTTCTGCATAATAAAGACAGAACAAGCTAGACTTGTTTACAGTGGAAGTGATAAGGGGGTCTGAAGTGATGCCTCAATTCTTTTTTCCATTTTCAAGTATACACACAGAGTGGTATGTTTGAACAGGGGAATCTCCAGACTACACTTCTGAAAGCTGCCTCAAGTAAACTTTTACAATAAACTGTTACAAATATATTGCCTGATGACAAAGACACTACGTATGAGTTTTAAAATGAGATATAAAATAATAATTTTGTTGGTTCGCCCTGTGTTGGGCTGGCACCCCGCCCAGGGTGAGTCCCTGCCTCATGTCCTTCGGCTCCGGGAAATGGCTCTGATTCCTTGTGACCCTAGTGAATGAATCAATAAATGTTGGTTCTTTTGGATAGAAAACAAAATAGCTACTAACAGAATTATTCTGAAGTCTTGAAAAATTCAAAGAACTCCTCTATAAGATGGTAATTGTAACTTGTTGTGCTATACTGTAATGACACAAATGACTGAATGTCTTATTGGAAAATGGAGATAAAATTCCCCCTTTACGTTCTTCCCCTGCACTTTCATACAAAATAAGATGCCCTGATGATCACAAACTAATACTCAATACTAACTTAAATAGGACAGTACTTTATTGTAGGGAGAGGGCACCCACATTCAGCTTAAATGTTTAAATACTGGTGTTTCTCTTCTTGTGGCCATGCAGACGGACTGTCAGTCAGAACATTCACACCCTGTAACTCCATCAGAAAAATGATGAGGCAATTCTGAGGCAATACAGAATCCTGAACAGCAGATGTGGACCAAAACAAAATACAAAACCACCAGACAAAAAAACAAAACAAAAAAAAAAACAGCTGCTCATCTTTATATCACAACTCCTCCAAGTGCACCATCTTTTGAAGGTTTAGAGACATAAAGACATAGTATTTTAGTCTTAAAATACTTTTACAAAAACAAGAATGTTGTCTATGTCAGTTATCAGTATTTTAACATATTAAAGACTAAGCAGGTCCATTTACAGGAAAACATATTGCCCATGCCTTTAATAGCAGCTAAATAATTATTTCAAATAAAGTAGCCCTTATAGTCATGCGTGAACACACCATAGCACAGCACACAGTCTGAAATTCTTTCTCTGCATTTAACCTGTTCACCGAGTGATGCAGGGATGAATGTGGGGCGCCCGGGAGCAGAATGTGGGGACGATATCCTCAAGGGAACCTCAGACGTGTTACTAGCAGTCCAGGGACTTGAACCCATGACCTTCTGATCTCAGGGCAAACTCCCTAACCACTAGGCCACCATGATACTTTTCACATCAAGTAGAGGTGGGTTGGGGTAGAGAGTGGTGGGGGGTGCAGCCACAGTTGGCATCAGGTTGTTTTATAGTAGGTTGTCTTTTTAAATGGTCGTGTACTACTGTCGATTCCTCATTTTAATTCTCTTCCCATGGATGACTTTACACTGCATGACATTCACTTGGACCTGAAGTGGTCTGGCATGATCTCCAGTGCGGAATGCTCCTACATCATTGCGTTTTTGAGTTGCTGGAGAGTAAATGCTCATGGTGTCATGATGCTCTAAAGTGACAAAAACAGACTCGCACAGAACAGCGCAAACTGAATAAAAGATTACACTTAGTGCAACCAGTCCATACCTCACAATTTAGCTTGCTAAATTATATGTAATTTTGCTGTTTAACCCTACTGAAACACCAGCGATCAATTTTGACAATTTGCAGATTAACCCCTTTTTGCAGAAATAGAACATACATCTACCATATTTCCTTAAATACTAAATACTAAGTAACATTTTATTTCATATAGCCAAATTACTACCACCCTCCTGAAACGGGTACCCAAGGGTTGCTGGTAGATTGAATGATAAGAAAACTTATTTCTTAACTGAGAAGTAACAGTGAAAATCTAACACAAATATCAAAAGAAGCAAAAAGTCCCCAAAGTTTGACCGGCAGTGAATACATACTGAGTAGAATACGCAGACCCAGTTCAGAAAGGGAAAGAAAAATCCATCCGTTTAAACGGAAGAACAATGCATTCATGCAAAGCCTGCAAAATGTCATAGGAATTAGCTGGCTGCGGATGGAGAAGCATGGGGAAAGTTTGTTGGCGTGGGTAAAAGGCAGGCAGACTGCTGTGCCATCTGCTGCTGATTCAGCCCGGACTGCTGCCATCTTCACACATTGTTTTGAACAGTAATGTGACATCTGACCAATTGGCTTAAGCCGTTTGTCTTTCTGCCATCCATCCAAGTCAACTCCTCCATAACATGAAACTTGTGAAAGCAATGCAGCATCCCTTTCAAACATAATACGGTTTCAAAAATGTAAAACAAACAAACAAACCCTGCTCAAATGAAGGTCTCACTTTACAAACATGGACCTGTCAGTGGCACAGTGTGAATAGTGTATCTGTTTCTTTTGTAAACAAAATGAACAGCTATGCAGCTCTATATAGATTGTCGAAGGCATTCAAAATAATTTATATTTTATAATTCATGTGCCTCAAAATACCTTCCGATTCACAGCACGTCGTAATTAAAGGTCAGAAAACGTTGCCAGGCAGCACATGTAATTTGTGTGTATGTGTGTGAGTTCTCAGACCTCTCTTAGGCAATGGAGTAGGTCTAGTTGGTAATGCAGAATGTGTAATGCAGTAAATGTATCGTGCCATTTTATACTATAGTGTGTTCTCTGTGTTGCTTTGGGACTAACATATCAGCCAGGGTTTGTACTGTGTCAGAAATCTTGTGGAGGGGTATAGAAAGGTAATCTTTTGTTGCTTTGCAGACTGAAATGAAGATAGCTGTATTTATTCAATGTAACTTAACATCCAAGTGAAAGATATGATAGCAACAATTTTAAAAACATTTTTATTAAAATAACAATCATTGAGATGGATACAGTATCAACCCCTTCTAAAATTCCTAAAAACTCAATTAGGTGTTACTAATCACCTTCTCCTTTTGTACACCAAGCTAACTGGACCCCTGTGATCAATCGTAATAATTTTGATTAGTTACACATAAAAACTGCCAGTGCAACTGAAAGCAAACAACTATGGGTGACAAAAGATCTCATAGATAAAACTGTGGACAGCCACAAGTCAGATAATGGATACAAAAAAATAAAAGACTTCACCAATCCCTCGGATCACAGTAATGTCTATAATTACAGTGGAAAGAGTGGAAGGAGTACTCTTATAACCCTCCCTGGATCAGGCTGTCTCTCCAAACTGGATGGAAGAGCGAGAAGGAAAGTGTTCAGAGAGGCTACCAAGAGGACTATGGCAACTTTGAAGCAGTTACAGGAATTCATGGCAAAGCACTCCCCAAATGAGTCTTATATTGGAGGGTTGCACGAAAAAAATCACTCCTCAAAAAAGGCCACATTAAGTCCTGACTGAGCTTTGCCGAAATGCACCTTGAAGATTCTGAGGTCCAGTGGAAAAAGTTGTTATGGATCAAACAACAAGAAATTTGATCAAAATTAAACTATTTGGCCTCAACACCAAATGAACATCTGGCAGAAAGTCAGTACATTTACATCTACAGCATTTAGCAGACGCTTTTATCCAAAGCGACTTCCATTCCCTAACAGTGCAGCTTACCATCCAAATAACACCATACCTACAGCAAAGCATGGAGGTGGTAGTATCCTGCTGTAGGTGTGTTCCTCTGCAGAAGGGACTGGGGCACTTATCAGGATAGAAGGAAAATGGATGGGGCATAATACCATCTAATTCTTGAGGAAAGCTTTCTGCCTTCTGCCAGAATGTTGTCAGTGGTAAGTTCACCTTCCAACATGACAAAGACCCAAAGCACACAGCAAAATTTTATCACTCAGTGGCTGAAGGAGAAAAAGGTGTATGTCCTTGCATGGCCTTGTCAGAGCCCAGACTTAAACCCTATTGAAAATCTATAGAATGACTTGAACAGTGCAGTTCAACAATGGTCACCATCCAATCTGACCGAGCTTGAACATTTCTGTACAGAAGAGCGTACAGAAATATTGCACCGTCTAGATGTGAACAGTTAGTTGAGAAGTATCCCAACAAACTCAAGGCAGTAATTAAAGCAATAGGTGGTTCCACAAAGTACTGACACCTGGGGTGATCCTTTATCCATCTCAGTGATTATGTTATTTATTTATTTTGAACTGCTGCTATCATATCTTTCACTTGAGTATGTGAGTAAATACAGCTGTAAAATTTGTTTTTTTTGTGTGTGTGTGCCTTCATTTCAAATGCAAATAAAGATCTGGATTGGGAGTGATGACAATGGACAGGATCAGGAATTAGTTTATTAGAGACACAGCTCATCAGAGAGGTCAGAGAGGTCAGGGAGGCGAAACTGTGCTGGTTTGGAAGTGTGCTGAGGGAGGCCATGCAGGCAGTTGGTATGGGAGAGTAAGATGCAGAGGACAGAAGGAAATGGACACAGCTGATCTGCTGTGGCGACCCCTAATCAGAAGCAGTCGAAAGTAAAATAAAAAGTGTGTCTTCATTTCAGGCTACAAAGGATTTGACTTTTTTCTATATCTACTATTTTTTACAATACATTTTGTGAGATGAACCCTCATAGGTTACTGACAAGTTTGCTAGGCAGGAATCTTTAAACCTCAAATATGTATCAATATAAATTATTTGTGTACTTGCTGCAAACCTGACACACCATTTCAGCAACATTCAACATCCTGGCAACTCCTTGTGCTGTTTAATGTGTCTGTGCGCAGCAGCACACCACAACATTACTGAGTAAAATTAAACCCAGAATGAAAAATCCACAATGACCTTGTGCCAAGAAACAGCCAGTTTGTGACGCTATGTTGCGTGATGCTGTGCTACATGATTCTGTGTACAAGGCGTCCCATGCGCAGCAGCAGTCTTCACGGGTGTTAAACCTTTGATTTCTGGGACTATCCCATGACACAGAGAACAAATGGTCCCGGTCAAAATTTTTATGTAGCAGTCTAAATGAAGAATTTTGTTTTAATCTTTTATTTAGCAATTGTAATTGCTTGAAGTTTAAGGAATATATTATTTTGAATTTTTTTTAAGATCACCTCTTGAAGTGCCACCACGCATATGGTACATCATGGATAAGAATAAAAACAAACAGCCTTAGGCATTTGTAAGCTATGGGGCAGCTGGTGGTTAGGGAGTTGCCCCTGCAATCAGAAGGTTGTGGGTTCAAATCCCTGAATTGCCAGTGGCAACATTGAGGTACCCTTGAGCAAGATACTATCCCCACACACACTGCCTCCCAGGTGTTGAGTTGCTGGCTGCCCACATGGTGAATGGGTTAAATGCAAAGAACAATTTCGTGCTATTCACACTGGGTGGTGGGTTCACGTACGACAAATGAACACTTGGCTCTACTTAATGGCTGCTCGGTGTAACACTGCATTACGAACTAATGTGTCAGAGGTTATGGCAGTATAGGTGTCTGTGTGTGTTTTCCTCTCACCTCTCTTAGGCAGTGCAGTAGGTCTCGGTTTTTCCTTTCTCCTGAGCGCAGGTGTAAAAAAACCCTCCCCCTTTTCCTCACAGCAGGTGAGGAAGATGTGCCCGCAGGGATAGCTCAGATGCTGATGAACATCACATCCTTTTCCCTCTCGCTGCATTCGCAGACCCAAAGCACAGCAGCTGCAGCACTCCTGCCAGAAACACACACCCAGAGAAACACTGAAAATGTGTCCCTTTGCAAAATGTTAATGCTAATGAGGATGTTCTAATTGCCAGTTTCAGCAAATTAACATTTATATAACTTCCTAAACTGAAGATTTATTACTCTGATTTTACTTCAGTTCTAACAATGAAAGGAATGACAACCAGCCCCATTAAACATCTAAACACCCCCAACACAAGTTTATTACAAATAACGATCCTGCCGAAAAGAACTTATGATGGAGGCCTTGTTTTAAAACAGTTAAACTAACCAAAAGCATATGAGGAACTGATCCACGAGGTTGGAGAGGAGTCTTCTGTTAATGTGGACAATACTCTACACAAGTGTAAAATGAGTTTTATTAGTACATAAGTCCATCATTTATTCAAATTAGGACACAACAAGCAGACCTGACGTGTTTGTGCAAGGTGCAACTTCATTTAACCACTGCATTAATGTGCAGCAGGAGTAGATGAGAACTATTTTTCTTCACAAAATGTAAATAAACCTTCTTGTTAATTAGGTTTTGTGTCACTCATGCTAGAACTTGCAAAAACAGCTCTTCACTCCAAGGAAGACAATTTGATGAACATGAAGCAAGATATACCCAAACATCTTGATAAAACCTTATCAAAGAAAAATATGTATTTTTTTCTGTAAAGGTTTTACGTACCACAAACTTCACTATATATTTTACATCACCCTTTTCCACCTTTTTTTATCAAACACAATTTTTGGTCCTGCTCATTTCAGATTAGGGATGCATCGATGTCACATTCTCCTCTCCAATAATGGTACATTAGTTTTACATACTGCCTGATACTGATTGCTCATACCAACACTCATTCAACCTAATCACTCAATATGTGCACATAAATACTAACATTTATGCCAATTTTCTTTTAAAATATTTAATTTTGACAAAAGCAATGCTCTGTGTTACAAACGAAATAAACTAAGCTTGAATTGGCAGCATTTACTGAACATGTATGGACAAAAGTATTTGGACACCTCTTATAATTACCAAGCTGCTATCAAGTACATGGTATCAAGCACGGCACCAGGAAATCCATGTACAAAAAATAATAGTAGAATGGTTTGCACTGAAGAGCTTAATGACATTAAACATAGCAATGTTTTTGGATGTCATCTTTTCTAACAAGTCAATTATGCTCTGCTCTCAAAATGTATGCTCTGCTCTCTGCTCTGGTCAACTGTGAGGGCCATTATTGTGAATAAACTGTGAGAGCCATTTTGTAAAAAAAAAAAATCCGCTGCTGCTACTGAATTCTGAATTTCCTCTGGAAGCAACATCAGCACAAGAACTATGATTGGGGACTTCAAGAAAAGGGCCAAACACACAAGCCTAAGATCACTGTGAAGCATGCAGCCGCTGGAGTATGGGAGTGGAAATGTGTTTTGTAGAGTGATGAATCACACTTCAGTGTCTGACAGTCTGATGGATGAATCTGCGTTTGGCAGACGCTGGGAGTGTCAACAGTGAAGTTTGGTGAAGGACAGATAATAGTCTGGGCTTGACCCCTTAATTCTAGTGAAGGATAGTGCTAATATTTATATCCTAATTTGTTTCAACAAGGCTTTTCCCACGTTCTAGCATGACTCTGCCCCTGTGAACAAAGCAAGGACACAGCCTGATGAGTCTGGTGTGGAGGAACTCCAGTGGCATGGAAATAGCCTGGACTCCAACCCAAAAGAACACCCAATGGGATGCATTGTAATGTCGACTGCGAGCCAAGCTTTCTCATTAGTGCTTGACAAAAATTCTCATACACATATTCCAAAATGTTTTGAAATGCCTTCCAAGAATGGAAGCCATTATATGCAAATTTCTCAAATAGTTTTTTCTCATCTGCAGCACATACAATCTATGCCCAAAAGTCTTGGGACAAACCTCTTCATTATTGAATCCAGGTGGCCCCAATTAAGAATCTTAATGCTTTAGCATACCAAGACATTTTGGACAATGGCATACTTCCAACTTTGTTGACACAGTGTGGGGAAGAACCTTTTCTATTCCAGCATGACTGTGTCCCAGTGCACAAAGCGAGCTCCATAAAGGCATGGTTGGATGAGTGCGGTGCGGAAGAACTTAACTTGCCCACACAGAGCCCTGACCTCAAACCCATCCAACACCTTTGGGATGAACTCCAATAAGAGTGGAAGCTGTTATAGCTGCAAAGGGGGGACCAATTCTATATTAAAGTCTATGGATTTGAATGCGATGTCACTGTTGGTGTAATGGTCACGTGTCCCAGTGCTACTGTCCATATAGTGTCCTTATGTCTTCAACCATCAGATTGATGGGACATTTTAACATTACAGTCACTCACACTGTCAGTTGCAGCTGCTAACGCGGCGATTCTCTAATTTAAGCATTTAAGTGCCAGTATCGGCGACAATACCAATACAGAACCCGTAGTTATGCAATACAGTTTAAGACTACAGTAAACGCTCCAAGAGCACCCGCGTATAGTGAAAAAACGCGTTGTGATGTGGTAAAAAAAAATGTCTAAAAATGCCTATTTTTATAGTGTAAACCCTAAATATGTCTCCAAATATGCTCTCAAAACACTTTAATTTCATTTTAAACTCATTAGTCCTACAGAGAATGTAAAGGTAAACCCATATTCATACTGTACAATTTAAACTGAATTCCCGCAGTGCTAGAATGTAATATTACCCCTGTATAAACTGTACTGTTATTCATGCACGTGCATTTTCTTTGGTATGCACTGTTGTTTTCTTTGGTATAAGCAGGTAAATACAATAATAAATTCATTTAATTTACAGTAATAAAAATACAGGGCTTTAACCCTCTGAGGTCCGAGGCCTTTCTGGCACTTTGAGGCAGTTTGCTACACCTTTACATTTTTAAGTATTTCATCGAACTAAAAAAATCGGTAGCACTTTATAATAACTACTCCCTATTAAGCATTTATTAAGCATTGGTAAAGTCTTAGTTAATACTTTGTT
>JBBPCX010000141.1:14868991-14888566 GCA_037974365.1 Hydrocynus forskahlii
AGCTCTTCTAAAGTGTGTCTTGTCTGTGCTTTACAAAACATTTACAAATGACTTGTTAAGGCTTGCTCATGATTAACGCAAGAGTTATAACTAGTTCCTTAAGTATATTTTGGGAGCTCATCTAAAGTAAGACATGTATATGCTTTACAAAACATTTACAAATGACTTGTTAAGGCTTGTATTAATCAAAAGACATACAAACTACATTGAAGACAGGCGAAGTCAGGAAACCACACCATACAGTGACAGAAAATATACAATATTTAAATTGAAAGACATACAAACTACATTCAAGACAGGAGAAGACATGAAACCACATGGAAAATATAAAATATACAGGTGACAAACTTTGCTCACATCAAACGTGCAGAGAATTCATTGCAATTTATGCTAACAACCCAAAAGGCACCAATTTTTAATTATGACCAGGCCTACTTGTATTTGTAACCCATAGTTACACATTGTTAAATCTAACTGATTTACGTATCAAATCTTAGATAAAGATTTTAAGTTCTCTCTCCCTATCTCTCCATATATACACATAAATATATCCAGAGATATTATGTTTTCTAACCCCTTCTAACACGCGAGCGTGCTACAGCCTTGTGTGGGATGGACCCCGGATCTGCTTGATGAACCCGCCTGATCCAAATTATTCACCTCCTCAATATTTATTTTTATTCTGTTTAGAACAAAATTTTTCATCAACTTGTGCATTTCAAACCTAGCACCCTTGTTCTATTAAAATTGATTTTACAATTAATTGCATAATAATTAAACTGCCAGTTTTAATCACCAAATTGTACTCCTTTTATCATGCTTATTTATTTATTTATAACATTTATTTAATGAGTCAATATAGGTTAAGCTACATACTCATTCTGCAGGGGACATCTTCCGTTCGCTGGGCATCCCCAAAGTGTTCTCTCTCTCTCAAAGTGTTTTTAGCGGTGAAATGGGGCGTGTTCTCACCCACCCCCTGCTTCACAATGAGCCAATCACGCCACTGCTATTCACGTTTTCAGATTGCTATTTTACATCTGAATACCTGAAGGGCGTGGCTGCAGCGTGCAGCGGGACAGAAAATCACATGCTTCCTTTTTATTCTATTTACAAAGCGCCATCGATATGTTTTATTTTAGAACATACATATTTGAAACTAGTGGCTTCAAGGTTTCTAGTGGTGTTACTTGTTTCTAGGACAAAAGTTCGTGGAGCTTTAGATGATTGTTTTGGGAGACTTCCCCCTGTAGTTAGGGAATGGAAGTCACTTTGGATAAAAGCGTCTGCTAAATGCCGTAAATGTAAATGTGACAGCAAAATAGCATAAATTCCCAGAGAAGATAAGGTGTCACCAGACTTTTGAGTGACAGTGTAACACATTGTCCCAACAATATAAACAACTCTCTCACCAGCCAAGAAGAGGAAGAAAAACAAGTGCCTTGGAGCATGACAAACCAATACAGGGGCATTATGTTGCTTTATTTAGATTTAGAGGTTTAGAGGAGGTTGAATGAGCAGTCAGGTCACCACGAAGAACAGATTTGCTATTATGACCACAAAGGCAGTATTGTGCTCCATAGGCCAACCCAGGGGAAACGTGAATATAATGCATTATATTTGTACCTGATGAACTGTTACCAACATATATACAATATACATGTTCAGCTTTCATTTGAATTCCCGTCACCAAAAAAACCCAAAACAACAACAAAAAACCCTAATACCACAAATCAAAATCTTCAATCTGTGCCAGTTTTCGCATGGAGCTATGAAATCATAATGCCAGTTCAAAACTGTGGTGGAATTAGAGAAACTGCAAAAAAAATCGGAACTAAACCAATTGTGACTTTTATTTATTGATCGTTTAGCTTTTAGTTAAAACATCTTTGTTACTGTCATTTAATATACAAGAGCTATGCAAAACACCAAAGTTTGCATCCCCTGTTCTTTAATCCTTTGCATGTCCTCCCTTTGCCTTTTGAACATCCTCTAACCTTTGGGTAACCTTTGACTAGCTTTTGGATCCTCTCTGTGTAATTTTAGCCCATTCTTTCTGGCATTTTTGTTCCAAGTGTACCAGATTCCTTGGCTGTCTTCTATGTACAGCCTTCTTCAAATCTATCCACAGATTTTCTATAATATTCAAATCTGAAGACTGGGAAGGCCATTGCAAAACTTTCACCTTGTTATTTTTAAATCATTCCTCAGTTGACTTGACTTTGTTTTTCGGAAGATTGTCTTGTTGTAGGATCCACTGCCTCTTCGTTTTTAGCTTTCTGACTAATAGTAAGAGGATTTGCTTTGAAATCTGTTGATATTGTTCTGCGTTCATTCTATCTTCTACTTTATGCAGAGCTTCAGTGTCTAATGCAGACATGCACACCGAAAACATCAGTGAGCCTCCACCATACTTGACCATGGGAACTGTGAACAAATAATTCAATTTTGGTCTCATCAGTCCACATAATATTATTCCAAAATTAATTTGGTTTGTTCACATGCTCTTTAGCAAATTCCAGCCGTGCTGCCCGCTGCTTCACTTGGTGAATGGGTTAAATGCAGAGGAAGAATTTCATGCTGTTCACACTGTGTGCTACATTTGTGTGTGTTCACATATGACAGAATGATCATTTTATACTTTCACTTTACTTTAAACTCTAATGACTTTGTCAGGTCCCCAGCCATTTGTTTTGGATTCTTACATAGCTCTCAAGCAATTTCTCTAGCTTCACTTTCAGTAACCTTTCTTGGTCTTCCCATTCCTTGGTAGAAAATTACTCTGTCCATGTTTCTTCCATTTCTGGATTACGGTCTTCACAGTGGGTACTGGTACTCCTAAACCCTCTCCAGCTTTATGGAAATGTACCAATTTTATTTTGAGGTCTTCTGACAGCTGCTTCCCTGTTCCGAATGTTGTCAGTCCTCAAAACAAACTGCTTAAGGCTTTGCTTGGAGATCTACCAACTCACAACTTTAACATGCAGGCATAATTGTACACACCTGGAGCAATTAAGGGCTAACAATGTTTTTTCTGACAATGTTTTTTCTTCTAGTTTTTCACATTTTTTTTAAATAACACACACACAGGGTTTACCAAAGGGAATGCAAACATTTGAGCTCACCATTAAACATAAATTCAGACTTAGACTAAGCTATTTTAACTTTGAGGTCTCAGAGGGGAAACGCCTTTAACATGGAATGATTTTTTGAAGACAAAGTGTACAACAGAGGTAGGTAAGATAAGGGGGATGCAAACTTTTGCAAACATAAGTATATCATAAGTAAGGTTGTGAATATTTGATTCCCAACACTGTGTACTAAAAAATAAATAAATAAAAAATAGTAGCCTAGTGGTTAGGGCATTCGCCCTGCAATCAGGAAGTTGTGGGTTCGATTCCCAAGTTTGCTAAGCACCTGCGAGGTACCCTGAGCAAAGTACCGTCCCCACACACTGCTCCCCGGGGGCTGTGTTCCTGGCTGCCTGCTGCTTCACTTGGTGAATGGGTTAAGTGCAGAGGAAGAATTTTGTGATGGTCACACTGTATGCTGTGGTGTGTTCACGTATGACAGAATGGTCACTTTCACTTATCACTCTGCGTCTTCACAAAAGCATGGATGTGTGTGTATCTTGCCTTTTGGGTGTCCTCTCCACAAAGTGGGCTGTTGCTTTCCTCACACTCTTCTCCAGCTTTGGCCACATTCATACCAGTTAAACACCTGCTCTCTCTGAGAGCACCAGCGCAGCACTGCTCCTGAACAACTCTAATTCACACACACACACACACACACACACACACACACACACACACAATCTTCTATAGAATTCCACTGTGAATACTGTTCACCGGAATCAGCTGTTCAATGGGAAATTACAAAAGGCAACAAAATCTTACCAGTCACAAGGCTTTTACTGTGTGCTATACAATCACAATCTGAACAATTACAGTTCTCCATGCATGTTACGAAGAAGACATTCAGACCAACCATCACCAGTTAACTTTTTGGTTTGGTTTATTTTTACATTACCGCTTTTCTATTTCTCTTTATCCAAGACAATTAAACAGGCTGCCTTTGTTACTGTGTCCTTATGACTGATGAGACTGTAAATTATTTTTAACAACGACTACTTCTTGTGTCTCGTTCAGAAAGCAGTCTGGGCAGGAACACTTCTAATTTTTCCATGAATGAGCAGACTAAGATGAATAAGCAGATATATATAAATGGGTTACTTTAAATGAAGTGCCAAAAAACACATTTAAATCATAAAGCTTTTTACGACAGAAACAATAGGCAATAAAGTGAGCCTTACCCACAGACAGAGTCATGGTGTGTTACAGCAGGCAGGTGGTTGCAGTGCTGGTTTTCAGCAGCCCATTTCTGTCCAGATTCACAACAACTCTCCAACAGGGCTGGATCAGAAGGTTCTGTCGGCACACACACAACTCAGTTTGACACCACCACACACACTCCTAATTCACATAGTACTCCTAACTTGCTCCTACACTTATTGGCCATTTTATTAGAAACATTAACATTTGTAGATGGACTGCTCTTCTGTAAATTCTGTAACAATGATTTTATTGTTATCATGATAAGCTGTGTCACAATAGCATTTTTGACCATATTTACGATACTGCCTGTAGTTAAAGAACACTGAACACTTTTAACTCTGTTACCAATACTGACTGGGCATTATTTCAGTAAGCCCAAGAGTTTAGAGCTTGGGTCCACTGCCCAAATATCTGGTCGAGTGGTCAGTTGATAAATTGTGCATGACAGAAAACAAACTACAAACTGTAAATTAATACCTACTGGGCTTATGGGGTAGGTGGAGCTCATAAAGTAGCCAGTGGATAAAAGCAGAAAGTAAGGGTATCTAAAAAAGCCAGTTTAGAATAAAGATGTCAGAAAAAACATGTGACAGTGAAAAGCAAGAGATACGAGAGTGTTGTGTTTCGTGCGTCATCAATCACGGCTTCTCCTCTGAATAGTAAATGACGTTAATAGCGTTGCTGTTATGCTTTAAGCAGCCTGAAGTATAAAAAGCTAAAGAGACTGAATTGGGTTTAATTCCAAGTCCCCACCCTCTGAACTGTAATCTTTTCAACAAACCGAGTGACATCCGCATAAAAAAGCAACAAGAATTCGATAATGGCTTACATCCATTCTAATATCAATTTGAATAATTCATTTCTCTGTGAGAGCGATAGACGCTGAATCTAATTACTGTGACAGAATCAACTTGCTGGAAAGAAGCGTGGAAAAGCCTATCAATAAAAAATTTTAAAACTTGGCTTTTGCGAGCAGCTGACATGCTATAAATCTGCTAAATGAATTTTATGTGATTAAGTGTAATTACTGTTTAGAAGTGTGAACTGCAGAGCGTGTAAGTATCAAAGCATGGAAACTTTGAGGCATGTCACCATGAGCTGCTTTATTCCTCCGCCACATTGGGTTACATGAGGATAAAAATGCACAGTGCTGATTTACCCAACTGTAAGTAGTTAGGATCCTTACCTATGCCTCCACTGCAATGTTTTGTATCCCCTATTTTGGACAGATATAAATAGAATGAGTCACCTGACTGAGGTCTACATTTTATTGAATGTGTGGTTTATAAGATGCAAAAGTGACTATCTTCATTCCCATTCCCATTTAAAGGTAAAAAAACCCCAAAATATTTGAGACAATGCCGTGAGCTGCATCAAGTTCACATCAGCTCCATCTGAATGCTGGCTCTGGTCACTTATGATCACACCCTCCTGTGGCTAATTTAGGACTCATTATGTCTCCCTAATATACAGCATGGTTTGGCTTTGCTCCTTGCAAAATCTTGTAGTCCTGTAGTTCTGCCTGGGAAATCAACTCAGTGTTCAAATGTTTATAGACACCCCTTCAGCAGTAACATCTAGTCCTTCTGGAAGATTCTAGATTTTGGAGGACTTGCCTGCATTCAGTAAGAAGAGCATCAGTCGCTATAAAACACAATGTACTAAAAATGTGCTTAACCCTACCTTAATCTACCCCTGAAAATACACCAAACCCCTTAATTTGAATTAAGTGGCTGGTAATTTGTGAAACTAACCCTTTAATTTTACCTTAAAATTAGATTTAAGGCATGAGTGTGCAACCCCTTCATCTTAAATTTAAGGCGTTCATTCAGGAGGTTCTATTATTTAAGGGGCAAGTTTGAAAAAGTAAGGGGAAACTTCAGTAGTTCTACCCCTTACTTAGCCTTAATATGTGCACTTTTTCTCTTTAATTTCTGTCATTTCCTGTATGTGAAATTAAGGTCATTTTAAGGGGAAAAATTCAGGTGTTTCATAGTGTGAGGTCAAGCATTGATGTTCAGTTAGTTCTGGATGATAATTAGCTCTAGATCACAAACATCACTCCAACTCCTTCCAAATGTGTTTAATAGAACTCCAGCGAATGTAGTTTCACTGTTCCACAGTCCCCTTTATTGGGGGAGCATTATGCCTATCTAGCTGTCACCTGACATTGCAAGTGGTGTCACTTATACCAGCTGTACATGTACAGCTGAACAACTGTGTAAGCAGTGGATGCATCTTAAAGTATGTAGCTTAAATCCACTAATTAGCCTGGATAGGTCTGGGCTTACAGTGTATATGGAAAACAATGCAAACTAGCTGTAGAGTAACCTAACCCTGGATCCAAACCCCTAAAAGTGAGTAACGTAACCCTGGACCTGCTGGCAGCTCCTTGCCATTTAAAGACTCATTTTCACTTTGTCTTTAAAAGAGAAAGGATAGTAACAACCCAAAGTGACAGAGGTGTTACCTAAGGAGGGTGTGTTGAGTCTAACAATGGAAAGTTATAGAGGATTTCCTGAAGCTTGACCTACAAATTGCAGTGGAAACACTCGTTAGCCGAGTGCCTTTAGAGATGGAAACAGAGGGGGAGAGAGAGAGAGAGAGAGAGCAAAAGAGAGAAAGAAGCTGAAACAAGTGTAGCATTAAGGCCACAAAAATGACTTGAGGGCAATGAAAAAAACAAACCAATAAAACAAATAAATAAATGAGCCCATTCATTGTTAGCTTTCACAACCATGCAGCATGATTGATGATTTTTTCTTAGTATCAGTGGCGTTTTGATTTGTTTATTTGTTCAAGGTTACATATGAATGAGTTTGGTTGCAAATTCATATTCAACGGGAGTCATGTATATAGACTATAAACAAAGGGGGGACTAAAGTAATGATTTAAAACAGTACAAGGACAACTTCTCTTCCAGTATGCTGAGGACATCTTCCCGTAAAGGGGACCTATTATGCAAAACTCACTTAAAAAAAGTTACAATAAGTCTAAGAGCTATACAAAACATGTTCGTGAAGTTCTTTGCACAAAATCACTCTCACAGAGATATCACAAGCTTAATTCTTGACAGTTTCAGTCCCTTTCAAAACGAGCCGTTTCAAGGCTTTGTCCCTTTTATGCAAATAAGCTGTTGCTGGCCACGCCCCACCTATCCCATGTTTAACCTGCACCTTTAACTTCTGGATTTTACATTAGAATCCTTGTCCTTAACACCAGTGAGTGTTTTTCTTTCTTTCTTTCCTTCCATCCCTTCAATCTGTGACAGTGGTCCTAGCCTGTACAGTGACCAGGCTGAAGGAAGGAAGGGAGGGAGAAATAGTGAGAGATACACTAGGTGAACGAAAGTATCGGGATGCTTGACACCCATGGAAAAGGCAAAAAATAGGCAGTATCCAGCCCTACATGTTCGACCCCGAGTCGGACCCAGAGCAAGATGAACACAACACTTCATGTGTGCCGGTAGACATTGCTCTGCTTATCCGTGTTCGTAAAACTAGCAGACATAATGGCGGATCTTTAACTAATCTGGTGTTGGGGCGCAGCTGAGCGTGCCTTACCGTATACGTCCACAGGAACAAAACACACATTTTACGCCGTGATTGGTGTATTTTCACTTCTTTGCCTTAACCAATAGCGGAGGTTGTTTTATTGTGTTTTGAGCGAGTTTTTGCCACTGCAGTGGTCAGGCACGGCTGTTTTGAAAGGGCCTGAAACTGTAAAGAATAGAGCTGGTGATTTCTCTTTATGCTCTACTGCTGAGAATTGCATTCAGTGCAATCAAAAAATTGCTGGCATTCATTTAATTTTCTGTAACCACTTAATCCATACTAGGATAGCGGGTACCCAGAGTCTACGGGAGCAAAGCAGGGACACCAGCCCACCACAAGGCGCACATACACTCATCATTCGCTCACACACTCACACCCAGAGCCAATTTAGATTCCCCACTTCAACTGACGCACATGTCTTTGGACTGAGAGAGAAACCGCAGACCCCGGAAGAAACCCACGCCACCACGAGGAGATCATGCAAACTCCGCACACACAAGACCAGAACCCGGATTCAAATGCCAACCCTGGAGGTGTGAGACAATAGTACGCCACCATAGGGCTGCTAACATCCACTTCAACAAATAAAACCTATGTACTAACCTTTAAAGACATCATCTGAGCATAAGCATGTATAGTTGAGCGTAACATAAGTGAGCTAGCACCTAAGCCAGCACCTGCCTTGACTGTATGTGTTGGACCGTGTGTTTGTCCTCTGATTATCTATTAAAGTTGACAACCCTAAAAGACCACAATACCATAAAACAAAGAAACAAGGTCATTGCAAACACATAAAAAATCTTCATCTTAATTTATTGTCAGTTTTTCAGTGGTTTCCATAGCTACTTTTTAAATGCAAGAATTCAACAGAAAATTTGAATATAGAGTAAACCCGCATGATAAGAGCACCCGCTAGAATGTAAAATACCGGTTACCCCTCTACTGTAATTCATGCATGTGCAGTTTCTGTGGTATCTGCTGTCATTTTCTTTGTTATAAGCAGTAACTAATTCATTTAATTTACAGAAATAAAAATACAGGGCTTTAAGAAGAACAAAACGAAAAACACGATTTAGTAAATTATATTTTTCTTAATAATTTAGCACTAAAATGCATGGAAAATTATATATTGCCATGAAAAAAGCTGTGACGTCTGGGCCTCGTCCACACCCCCACCCCACCACCCCGGTCTTGTGCTGTATTGTTATCAACTAAGGCTGACAACCATAAAATGCGAAGAAACAAGTTCAATGCAAACGCAAAGTCTTGATGGGCAAAATATGCCTTTTAATGTGCAAGACTCCATTTGCAGAAAATTACCCAACAATTCATTTTAATTATGGCAATTGTATATTAGTCAGCTCAGTGTAATTCATTATAAGAATCTGGACGACATTCTGGCCTATACTGAGGAAATCTCAATGTTTACCAGATACGGCTCATGATAAGGCTCAACACCAAATGCACTTCCATAAATCTCAGCACCAGGTTTGCCTTGGCATCGTTTTGCAAAGTTAAATGGTTACACGGGCGAATGAGCACTAAAGTGGAAAACATTTCCAATTTCTCTCAACTCTCCAGAAGCTCATCTGCAAAGCAGATGGTTATGAAACACAGTGTTAAAAAACGAAACAATTGAGCCTTTCAATGAGGCAAATTTTGCCTCCCCCTCCTCTCATATGGATACATAACAGCTGTGGGATCAAAACAAGATTGAAGGTGTGCATGTGCGGAGGGCTTGTGAATTCACTGATTTCTAAGCATCGCTGCACATTTCTAGTGCTTGAAAAACAAACTGGAAACAGACAAACAGGCTGACTATGTGAGGTGAGTTACATTGAAATCATTCTGGAAATGAAATATATTACTCTGCCATGTACTAAAAAATATACAATGTGATAATATACTACAATTGTACTTTTTATCATTTCCATTTTTCTATTTTTGTTAATTCCTATAATGAATAATTATAAGGCTCACTAGAGCTGTGCAGCACATTAGTGGTGACAAATTTGAGGTCAGAAGATGAGAACGATGATCAATGACACCACTTTCATTGGACTAAAAGTAGCATTTTGACCCCAAAGTGTTAATCACCTTCCCTTTCGGACCAGTTCCTATAAAAAGCTCTTGGGTTGACCGCTTATTTCTGAGGTCCTGAAGATTTACTCCTGGGGTGGACGCAAGAGGCCCATTTGCATGCATTATCTGCTTTTTTCAGCAAGAGATGTTCAGAACATTTATTCAGTTTGGGTGGTCACAACTGTGTAATTTTGGGAAGTCTGCAAATGAGCTTTTCAACAGCAATGAATGAGTGGCCTTGGGCCAGTTTTAATCATGCTTAAGTCCAAAATATTTTGTAATTATGATGAGAAAACACTGACAAACCACTATTTGTGGGAGTCAAAACTTCCACTTCGAAAGGCTAAACAGCCAAACAAACATTTTGCAGTTTAACTTCATATTAATCTATCCAAGCTCATTTGTGGCTCCTGTTATAAGGCTGACTAGTTTTTCAAAATACACAACATCACAATGCCTACATTAAAAGTGTATTAATATTAATTTCATACTATATTTGTTTTGCACATATGAGAAAGGTCGCTGCTTGGTAAATGAAGATTATTAAAGTAACACTGGCATGCTAAAAAAGATTTACTACATTAACTACAACATCTTGGTTGCTCAGCATTTTAAACAGGAAGTTCAAGGATATATAAAAGGTAAACAGAACATTTGGATGATGCTCTTATCCAAAGCGACTTACAATCATTAGTTACAGGGACAGCCCCTGTGGAGCAACTGAGGGTTAAGAGTCTTGCTCAAGGATACAATGGTAGAAAGTGGGGGTTCGAACCTGCAACTTTTTTGTGGTCATCGGGTTCACAGGCAAATGTTTTACCCACTAGGCTACTACCACCATATATATAGCAACTTTAAACAAAAAGTGAATTATTAGGTTAAAGTGAATTATTAGGTTGTTTTTTCACATTTCCAAGTAGCCACTTCCATCAGCTTCTGAAGCTCACAATTACCATAGTCAGCAGAGCAGTATGGGTAGTTATACACTATATGGACTTTAATCACATTGCTCACAGAGCATTTGTGAAGTCAGGCACTGATGTTGGACGAGAAGGCCTGGCTTGCAATCTCCAGTTCATCCCAAAGGTGTTGGATGGGGTTGAGGTCAGGGCTCTGTGTGGGCCAGTCAAGTTCTTCCACACCGAACTCATCCAACCATGCCTTTATGGAGCTTGCTTTGTGCACTGGGACACAGTCATGCTGGAATAGAAAAGGTTCTTCCCCACACTGTGTCCACAAAGTTGGAAGCATGGCATTGTCCAAAATGTCTTGGTCTGCTGAAACATTTAGATTATTCTTCACTGGAAATAGGGGCCTTGCCTAAACCCTGAAAAACAGGTGTGTCCAAATACTTTTGTCCATATAGTGTTCCTCAACACTCTGGAACATCATTAACAGAGGAGAAAAAAATCCTGTGTATTGGACAACAAACCACCCAGACGAATACGTTTTAACTATTAGTTTGAATTTGAACTCATCTGAAAGTACCATTCTACCCTCGCTAACACTTTCTCTGCAACAGACAAACATCTACCTATTTAGCCAATGTTACCATAAAAATCTTTAATTTTGTAATGGGTTTCACTCTCTGTCTTGCCTATTTAGTTTGTTCCAGGGTGGGAGCCAGGAGTGGGAGGGCCTTCCTTGTTGCTTGTTGATAATTTACTCACCACGTGTATAAAGTCTAACAACATCTGGCAGACTGTCACTGCTTCTCTTCCTCACCCTACTAGTATTTTTGCTTCCTTGAGATTTTGCATGCTGCATTACAACACCCTCTTACTTTTCTACCACACATCCATACCTTATTTACATTCCTGATCTTTTTTGTGTACTGTGGTTCTTTCCCTTTACAGAGAATTTTTATTTTTTTCTAAATTTGGCCTATGCACGGTCTGCCATCCTGTCACCTTTTCTGAGCTGGGCCCTTTAACCCAGGCAGAATCATTCTGGAAAAAAAGGTGTAGAAATGTACTTTTCACAACCGACTAAGCATGCAACTTTAAGGCACTTAATTATAATTGCCCTCAGGCCCACAACTTCAAACAAAATGAGTTATACCTGCTATTTTAGAAATTCCCAACAGAATAGACCTAACATTCAAAATGAATCTAAGAGAAAATAACCCTACTTTTGAAGCTATTCATGGTGTTCATGTCTACAACTGTGACGAATGTAACATTATCAACTGGTAAGTTAAATGTGTCCTTAATTAATAATTGATGAAGTTCCATGCATACTGGTGTTTATTTGGACTTGCATCTCTGAAGGACACCGCAAAATCCCTTAAAGGTTGGCTGTGCAATTTCTTTTGTTTAAACTGCTAACAAATTAATCTGCTTTCATCAACTGGCAGAAGTGGCAACCCAGAAATGAGAAAAGGGTAATGTCACTGCACAACTGTGCCACCAGGTAAATTAAAATATCGTGTGTGAGCTGTACATGTCAGTCACAACACATTCAAGGAATGTCCCTGATGAATATATTGGTAATGAAGTTATCTACCAATCATTATGGCGAGTAATCATTTTGTTTAGTTTAATCCTTTATGTTTTCAAAAGAATTCTTCACTACTCCTTGAGATTTCTGACACTTTTCAGACACAGAGATATACTGATCATTGGTTTAAACAAAACAGAAAACTAATATGGAATCTGACAATTGCCATATGCTACTCTGAGCACAGGACTGAAAGTAAACTCGGCACTGGAAATTGTAATAAGTATTGTAATTAGGGCTGCAACAATCGAAAATTTTTAGAACCGGATATTCTGTCGACGTTTTCATCGATTAATCGAGAAATCAGATAAATCATACTTTTGTGTTTTTAAACAACTGTATCAATAGTGTGTTATACAACATGAAAGGCGTCTTAAAAAGAGCAAGCTATTTTCTGTTATTCCTCACAAAAAAAGGTTTTTATTCAAACTCAACACTTTTATTAGATCAAATTAAAAACCTTTGGCGTATTGGCTCCAGAACTAAGTCCATTTAATGAACCGTGAAACATTTATGATGTACATGAAAAAAACTATTAAATACAACTTCACAAACATAGGTTAGCCTATTTATCCTTAATTTAATCTTAATAAAATAAAGGAAAAAGGGGTGTACCCCCAGTAATAGCCCGTCTGAGAATAAAGAATGAATAACAAAAAGTATAAAGGTACAAAATAGCAAAAAATATATATAAATAAATTCAAGTATTACTAATCCAGTTTAAACAGTATAGTTCAGTTCCCAGCTGTATCCAGATGTGGTAGGTAGGTAGAGTAGAATGCAATGCTGAACCGAAAGCATCCTCACGTGAACTGTACTTCTCCACGTGGCTCGGAGCCTCTACAAGGTCACGTGATTTTAGGATTGCTAACAGATTTGAACACTAGCGCTTGTTAGAACGTGCAGTATCTGTAATTATTTGTAGGCTGTGTTATGAGTCGACAGTGACGAGGCATGACAAGTAGCAAGAGGGCAAATCTCACTCCTCATCTCTCTCTCCCTCACACTCTCTCTCACACACACACACATGCAAGCATGCACACACTGAAAAGTTACATCTCAAAATACGCCTTCCCCATACATAAGGTAGTTATTTGTACTGTTGTGGTAGGCAAGGTCCATTTTACCGTGTATGCACTGCACTACATTATCTGCCTTACGCAGTGTACAATAGTCCCACACTTTAGACATTTTCTGCCTTTTACGCACACCGGGATCTTCATTTTCCGCCAGTCCCACAGAGAACAAAATAAAGGCGCCATCTTAAATCTTTGAAATGCGTGTCAGTTACAACAGCCCATGTGAAACAATGATCCCGGAGCTGCGCAGTATCTACACAGCCGGAGTGATACGATAGCAGAGACATTTTAAATAGATGGACTTCGGTGACATAAATTAAACGAAACATTTTTTATAACAGAATTATTTGAGTTACTTGAATAATCGTTTTAGCCCTAATTGTAATGACAATGTTAAACACACAATAAAAAAAAAATCTAAGAAATAATCAACCAGGATATGGAACAAACTGAGTATAATGACTAGTTATACTTCTTAAAAATTAATATGATAGTTTACTATGCTATAAAAATCAGTAATACACATGTGACTAAAGATAACAAGCTAGCTCCATTAAAAACTCTCTAGGGAGCAACAATTTCATGAGCATGTGTAAATAGCGGCAACAAAAGTAGTGGTCTACCAAAAAGCCTCCTGGATACTGGGATAGTCTTTCAGTATCTTTTGCCCAATGTTTTATTTTATCAAACGGCTTGCTATTGAGGGTGTCTGCAACAACTAGGGCCAGGGATACACTTTTTTTGAAGTGTAAAGTGTCCACTCGCATCGTAGCACAGCACATAGTGTGCACAGCACAAAATTGTTCTTTGCATTGAACACATTTGCCAAGTGAAGCAGTGGGCAGCTAGGAACACAGCATCCGGGGAGCACTGTTTGGGGACGGTACCTTGCTCAAGGGAACCTCAGAGGTACCACTAGCAGTCCTCGGATTCGAGCTTCAGCTTGCAGGGGAGATCCCTAACCACCCAGTCACCAGCTGCCAGAAAATGTCTATTTTTAGTTGGGCTTGAACCCAGAATGTTTAGTGACCAGCCCGACACCCTAACCGCTCAACCACGGGGGGGAAAATAATATCACGCTTACAAGGCACCAACTTCGCAACCCATCATTGTACAATATGATCAAATTTAGGGTTTGTCATGATATGGTTAAATGGGTTGTTAAACAGCCAACTTCAGAACAAGAAACTCAGGGTAATGTGTTGGATACTTCTTCTGAACTTGTGTGTGCAATCTCTTGCAAAAGCTGTGGGTCTGGCTATACATTCACATTTCTGAACTTGTGAAAGAATGGCACCCACACAGTCCATCAGCGCAGAGGCTGAAAGGACTTATAAAACCAGGATGTGCCACCACCTGCCATCAGCTTGAACGGAAGCTTTGCAGCTGTAGAATAGCTTGGTATGTTGATAAAAGACCCCAGAAATGACCTGACATAAGATGGAAATGCAGTAATACCATCTACATAAAATCTCTACTGACCTTCCTAGGGTCTGTAGACACACCTCATTCATCCATAATATTTCCAAGAACCTTGACTTGATCCCAGCATTCTTGGGTGTAGGCAAGTGAAAACTTACTCTAAACATTCTAATGCCTGTGCCACTCAAAGGTCATCCATAAACTGAATATACTCTTTAAGCTACCAGGGCTATTTCGTACAGTCTGGTAGATGCAAAGTATTTCTTTTAATTCTCATATAGGGACATTGGGTATAAAAGTCAAATGTCAAGTACATTGTAATAAACACTGCATTTCCATAGTCCACATGGTGTGACAATGGCCGTACATCTTTCAGTTAATTTGTTTAGCAAGGTGAAAAAAATGGTAATCCAGAAGGCTTCTTATCTACCAAGCAGATCCTGTTAACAAACCCTCAAGCCCCTCATCAATCAAACTGATGACGAGATAAAATATCTTCACAGTTCGGCAGTTTGCCTCTCTACTCTTCAGAGATGTCACATCACACTAGATCAGGTTCACGCAAGCTCACAAGCTCCAGCTGCCCTTTTAGGTTCACACGCTATTTCCACAAGATCTTAGAACATCAGAGCCTCTTGAAGCTGTCTGGCCATGGTTTGTAATTTGGACTTTGCTCCAGTGATTCAGGACCCTCAATGTCTTCCACAGCTAAACAGGGTAGACAGATGCATTCACTACTTTGAGCGGAATCCGTTTTCCCACAAAGGTGACATTACTCTAGCAACCATTAGACCCCTGTTATAAAAATAAAAGCTTTCTTGTCTTTTGTGGTTCCAACATTGTCAGGGGTCTCACAATTGTTCCAAAGACTGAGACCTGCAAGAAAAGTGTACAGGCCATGAATCCACTATATAACACACATTATATGGACAAAAGTATTGGGACATCTGACCAATATACCAACAGGTAGGATGGGGTGTTGAATGGGGTTGAGGTCAGGGGTCTGTGTGGTCCAGTCAAGTTCTTCCACACCAAACTCATCCAACCATGTCTTTATGAAGCTTGCTTTAAGCACTGGGGTACAGTCATGCTGGAATAGAAATGGCCTTCCCCAAACTGTGTCTACAAAGTTGGAAGCATGGCGTTGTGCAAAACATCTTGGTATGCTGAAGCATTAAGACTGCCCTTCGCTGAAAGTAAAGGCCTAGCCCAAACCCTAAAAACAGGTGCGTCCCAATACTTTTGTGGTAAGAGATACTTTCTTTCAGACCACAGCTTTCCTTGCATGCCGCTCTTTTAGGATGACTTGGCTAGATGTGACAGTTTAATGTGGCCAGGTAAGAAACAGCAAAAGAGTGAGAGAGTGAGAGAGTGAGATTTAGATTCATGTCATGTTCTCCTCCTACGTCCATGCTGGGTAATTGACTCCACCTTTCTGGTGGACCTTTTCCAGGACATCCTCCCACACTGACATCAGATGACTCAGCATTATGTCACCTGGACTAGAATGTTGCTGAGAAAATCCAACAACAGGTTTGATGGATGGCATTCATCCATGTTTCTGGATGGCATGTTTCTGATTTAAATCCACTGAGCATCATGTTACTGTTACAAATTCAGTGATTTATTAAACTGTCCTTATATATAGATAATGTTGAAGGAAGCCTTCTTGTGGAAGGCATGATGATGCCTTATTAAAGTTCTGTAACAATACTGCAAACTGCATCTGGATTTTCTCTGGCATTCAGTGTGGGGTCACTTCTCAAGCCCATTCTGACTAAATCTCAAGGCTGACCCATCGGTCTGCTCTAAGGGTGTCAACAAAGGACAGGTTTGTTCTATTTTCAATAAAATACATGGTTTACATTCTGTTTTTGTTTACAAATCATGACATCTTTACAAATCATGACATTTAAATTGCATGAACCTATTACTGATATTCGCTATCCTTTTGTTCTCCACCATCACACTCCCACAGAAACACAACAGAATATCATTAATATGACCCCCACAAGAAAACACCATAGGGGAACAGGGGTTCTTTTCCAATGTTCAACCTGGCAACAGTTGCTAATAAAATGGATAGGTCAGTCCATGTTCTACAACATTTGTTCCAGTATCATTTCGAAAGGACATTAAAAGCATTAGTAATATATGATGAAAAGCAGCATTATTATATTATCATTCCTGTGTGCATGAAGTCATGAAAGACAAAGAAAAGGGACAAAATCAACCTCTAGACTACACTGAGGTTTCACTGCACCAAAACACTGTTCTAAACACCAGACATGACAGCAATCCAAAATGATTAAAAAGATCAGTATGCTCTGAGGCTAATGGCAAATGCCATCTCATAAGGGACTGCAGTGTGTGTGTGTGTGTGTGTGTGTGTGTCTGTATGGATATGGCAGCATCCCAGCCTCAGCTTTAACAGTGACAAATGAACTACCATAAGCTAACATCGAGTCAATTACAGCAAACTAACTTTCCACAGTATCTGACCAGAGGTGCCAGAGGGTTTTAATGGTTTGTTTTATTGCCAGACGCAATTTAGCAAAGGGGGCCCTCAACATTTGTTTTTGCATGCTCCCTTTTTATACGCACTTGAATCCTTCATTTGATAAACAATACCTATCATTTCGCCGCTTTGAACAAGAGCCTGGAGCTTTTTCCTCTCAAACAAGCGAGCCAAATTGTCTTCTGATTAAGGAAAGAAAATTGATTTTTACAAATTAGCAGGCTTACTTCTCCATTACCACCTTGGTACTTGCTCTTTCCACAAACCTGGCTCAGATAAAGAACAGTAAGAAAATACTGGAAAAAATACTGTTCAAATGGATTAAGGAAGAAAGAAATAGAACTGTGAAGGCAGCTTTAAGTTGGAGTCATATCAGCTTGACTGTCTGATGACAGACAAAGCTTCACTGATTACAATACATCATTCACTAAAAACGGCATGAATAAGACTCCCTACATCCCTGGGTATACTATAAGCTCAGATCTGCCGAAGTACCAATCAGAGTTAGTGATATCCCTATGTCAGCGACATAGAACGTGGGAGTAGCAGTAGTATAGGGTGGGAGAGGCCTGGTGGGTAGGATAACTGCCTCTGGACCAAGGTCATGGGTTCAACTCCTACCTTCAGCACACCACCACTGGGTTCCTGAGCAAGACCCTTAACCCCAAGTTGCTCCAGGGATACTGTCCCCTGTAGTTGGGGAATGGAAGTTGCTTTGGATAAAAGCATCTGATAAATGTAAATACTTTAAATTCAGATATCCAAATATTTTTGCAGAACAAGTATACCCCTCATGCCAATGCTGTTGCCTAATGGTAGGCGAACAATGTGTTCTTCGACACTGATTTGACGTGGCCTCCAAATTCCCCAGATCTCAATCTGCACATTTGCGGGATGTGCTGAACAAACAAGTCAGATTCATGGAGGTCCCACCTCACAATTTACAGAGCTTAAAGGTTCTTGATACCAGATATCACAGCACACCTTCATGGGTTCCCGTGGAGTCCATATATCAACATTTTGTTGGCATGGGGGGAACTAAAAAATATTAGGCAGGGTGTTTTTTATGGCTGATCGATGTAATTGATAGTTGATATGATGTGACTATATGATGTGAACGTCCAGAAATCTATATGACTTTAGCATAAAACATTAAAATAACTAACTTACCTCAAGTGTGATTAAACTGAACTTAGACCACTAAATTAGCAATGGAATATACAAGGCAGGCACTACCTGTGGGCAGGGCGCGCACACCGCAGAGCACACACACCCCCACCATTCACTCACACCTATGGGCAATTTAGAAACCCCAATTTACTTGACACGTGTGTCTTTGGTCTGTAGAATAAACTGAAGACCCTGGAGAAATCCCACGCCACTATGAGGAGAACATGCAAACTCCACAAACACAAGGTCAAGACCCAGATTCGAACCCCGAATCCTGGAGGTGCAAGGCAATAGCACTACCCACTGCACCACCGCAGGGCCCAAAACCAGGAAACCAATAATGAAAACACATTGCTAAAAAAGACAGTAAAAGATGTGCTATCTCAGTAAGTAGTTAGAGTAAAAGTTAGACTCATCCATCTCTTTTTGACAGAATGTTACAGCATATCTGTCTTATCCATCAGAGTTAAACAGGCTGACTCTGTTTCAGTCGGTCACTCTGTACTGTGACTCATTCAGAAAGCACTTTAGGCTGAAACACTCCTTGAAATGTCTGACTTTTAGGCACTTCAGTCTCAATGCTAGGTTGAGATTGATCCACAAACCAAAAATAACCAGCCAAGAACAGCCTGTTGCTGGAAACTGAACACGGGTGAAGCACTAGAAGATGGTTTTCATAGATGCCCCATGTGTTACGGCCTCTAACTACACACTAGCAAGGTGGAGCTACAAGGTAAGGGCTTCTAATAAATACCTTTTAATATATTTAATTATAATTATTTTTAATTTGATTCTAATAAATACATTAGTTATGACCATCCATCCATCCATTTTCTACCCCTTTATCCCGCACTCGGGGTCGGGGGGGGCGGGGCTAGAGCCTATCCCAGCTGCTACAGGCGAAGGCAGGGTACACC
>JBBPCX010000141.1:14888666-14935876 GCA_037974365.1 Hydrocynus forskahlii
CTAAGTTATAGGCTTGTATTCAATAATAAATGGTAAAAAAAACTGCTGTAAATCTGTATGTATGTGCGATTAAATGCGATTAATTAGATTAATTAATCGCCACACCATGTAATTAATTAGATCAAAAAATTTTATTGCTTGACAGCACTAATTTTTGCACATCTGACATTGTTTAAAGATGCTGCTGCTGCAAAAATTCAATGGGTGTCTGTAAAGAGTTAAATGTTAAATGTTACAGCTCTGAGGTTGAGTTCCCTCATTTAGTGTGGACTATCATAAAAATGCAGCAGAGAACTGAAACAAGGGTCACTCCAAAGTCAAGTTTCTTTTATGCATCAGTATCAATTAAATGAATAAGAAATCTACACAGGGGTGCAACATTAATACTGGTATGCCAACACAGATGATATATAGGCACAAAACACTTGCAGTTTGTTACACCAAGCACACTCTGGGAACACAGCCAATACCCTCAGAGGCATCCCAAACTTAAGGTTTGTCTGTCAGCATAGGCTAAATTTTAATAGCCTCTGAATATGATGAAAAATTACTTTAAGGTCTTTTTTCAGAGAGTGCTTTGCTCCAGGAATCCCTCTGTCATATCATCAGAGTTACAGTTATGACATCTGTAAAGGACATCAAAGCAAGAGACAGCAAGCAGGACACAAACTCTCACATGTGTTCAATAATTTCATCATGTGCTATTAAGTTGAAATTGCTTCCTCAGGTTTGGCTCGTAGGCCTTTTCTTAGGCAGTCATGGACTTTCCATCACATGTAAATCCACTTCTTTTTTTTATTTTTTTATTTTAGCCAAGGCAGACATCCATGATTCATGAGGTGTACTGATAAACCAGACATATCAGCACATGTTTTTCAGCACCTAATATGAAACAAAGTACCTCAAGATAACTTCACATTCAAGGCATACTTCTACTGACCCTATATGTGTAGAACGATAAATGTCTAGGCTAAGCTAAGGAACGTGTGTTATCAGCACAAATAGGACTTCCCTTCTCTCTGGTATCTGACATATGAGAGGTGGAGAAGTTACTTGTCAAAACCCCAAGTGTTCTTATTCTAAGAAAGTGATTTATGTTGAGTAGCCGCCAGCTGGCACATGACAAGATAGCTAATTCCTCTTCTTATCTGGTTTAACTGGGGGCTATGCATTCTGGCCTAAATACGTTCCTCAACCCTGCACTCAGCTTCATTAAAAAAACATCCAGTATAACATTATTTGGACAGTCCACCGGAGACGCATTGCATTCAACTTATATTCAACTACATCACTTTTACTATTTCTACCCTGGTCTTAACGTAAACCTTCGCTTCAACAGGAACCTAAAATCTAAACCTAGAGATGCATTAAGGAAACACTCTTAAACAGAGCTCTTTACAATTTTTAACCAAGTGAACAGATGTAGGCAAGTGTAGCATTAGGGGTCTTGCCCAGGCAAGGAAATCAAACCCCTGTCTACCCCAGTGGCATTTCCCTGTACACTACACCAACTGCAGGCTAAGCCTGGCCCTGGGCCTAATCCTGAAACAAATATCTTCCTCAAACATAAGGTTTTATTAGATAGTTTGTTAACAACTTGATAATCTATGGGAAGACCATTATAACCATAAGTATAAAATATACAAAGCAAATCACAACTGGATTGTAATATTTAAGTAGTATCCATTTGAATATCACACTCCATTTGTTATTTGTTTTATATATTTTATACTTATAGTTACAAGAGAAGCGTCTAAGGAGCTACAAATCCGATCTCATTGCACTGTACATTCATGTGTATTGCAATGACAATAAAGAGACTATTCTATCTACCAGACAATCTACAGTGGGACTAAATTTCCCAACATTGATCCGTATTCAACTCTATAATGTCAAAGCAAAAAGCCACCATTTCTGCCTTCCAATCTACCATTATACTTTAATAATGTGTAATAATCTTACACTGGTAAACTTACTAAACAGATAGTTTGAATCAACTTTGCACTTTTCTGTGGTTAACCATTTCTTATCAAGTGTCTCACAGAATATTTTTGGGGTCATTGACATTTCCCCCCCTTAACTCATAAGATCTTCCACTTGCATATTCAAATTGGCCATAGCAGAATGGGCGTGACCTCTCACTTATTTTGATAGGTGAAGTTCATTATCTATAGATCTTAAGCAACCAATCATATTCATAGTCATATTTTTCACAATCCAGTGGCCTCATATTAAAGAAACTAATAACTGATAAAAAAAAAAAAAATAAATGACATGAATTCCATTGTGAATGTATGTGCACAGCCTGTCAGAAACTGCATCCATCAAAAAATAATCCATTTCACTATGGCCAATATAAGCATGCAAGTGGCCTCACCTCTCTGAAGAGCGATTTCAAGGGTGGGGGGGAGTCAAAGATCCCAATAAATATTCAGCGAGGCATTAGTTAAGATATGTTTAACCACAGAAACGTGCAAGGTTGATTCAAGGCGCATGTTTAGTAAATCTACCGTTGCCAGATGAAGGGAGGAAGGGAAAGTGTTTGGCTTGTTCCTCTAGGATCTCAGCACTCAATTAGCTGACCTTTTCATCCAAAGGAGATAGATGACTGCGCAGCGATAATGCTTAAATAATGAAAGAGTTGTGTCTGAGTTGGGGGGAAATGCCAAATAGTTATTAAAATGTGGCAAACAAAAGATGGATTGAATCATTAGATTAATGCATTTTTGAAAGCAGCCTCAATAGTACGTGGCTCTTTGTGATTAAACAGGAAAACAGTGTGGCTCCTTATAATGAAACTGAGAGAAAACTCTGATCTGCAATTAGTAAAAAAAAACTTCCATGATATTCCATAATATTCCAGTTGTGTCAGCATTTAACAGGTTCAGACGTGGCTTCATGCAAGATTTGAATTCATTCAGTACCACCCATAGACCATAAACCATTTAACAGAGACTGTATAGAGTATTTGAGCATCCAGTTAACAGGTTTATAGTTCAAGCACAGGTTAGAATGAATTACACAGGCAGGATTTGTAAACACCTTTCAGTTCAAAGCCACAAGTCATTGTCCAGGCTATGGCACATTTATGACCCTAAGCGTCCTGTACTAACAAATGCTATGAGCTCGCTAAGCGACACAAGGGTGTTTTGTTGTGTGTGAAGGATTGCGTTAACTTGCACGGCGCTGAGTGCAGAGGATGCACTCAGCAGGAGAGGTGTTTGGCTTTGCTGATCCAGCCAGACCCCCTGTGTTGAATATTTGCGCTAGCTCTCATATTTCCAGGGAGTAGAAAGAGCTGCTAACATGTGAAATCAACCATGAAGGCAATTTACGTTCATAAGCGGTGCAAAAATATGGAAATGGTTAACAGGCGAGCTGGCATGCGAACTGTGAAAACAAGTCACCATGGGCTTCAGAAGGCTGTTTTGTTTAGCTTTGTCATGCAACACCATGTTCAGTGTCTGGACATTATCATTGTCAGTGAAGAACTACAGACATCAATTGTTTTTATGCTAATGAGCTAATTACACTAAACAATACTGTGTTGTACCTGGCCGGTATCGACCCTCAAACTAAAACGGTGTTTAATTAAATTTTCAAGGACTTAACAACATGCAGCCACTTGTGCATTCAGTGTAGTGATTCAAATGAAAACAAAGCCCTTGTTTACTCACCCTCGTGGGCCTTTGGGAAGGAGCTGAGGGTGTTTTCTCTTTCTTCTCTCTCTTCCTCTCTTGCTTCCTCCCCAAAGTCAAACAGGCTTTGCGACTGTTTGGTAGCTGGCTGTTCCTCATCTATTTTCACTCTAAAGGGTGGCTGGCTGGTCGGGCTAAATCTCACAGGAGGAATTGTAAAGATCTCTGCTTTGGTTCTATGTTCAATAGAAGGTATAGCAGATGTTGCTAAAGATGCACGTGTGCTTTTCTGAACATCTGGGATGCTAACGGTATTTTCTTCATGTTTGTCATACAATCCACCATGCCCATGACTTCTGTTACTCTCCTTGACATTCCTTAGCATGACATCTTCTGCGATGTCCTCTTCTATTTGGGTACCGTAATGTTCCCTAGCTTCTGGTGTGAGTAACTGATTTTGACCAGCAGAAACAATGTTCCTGGTAGTTGGCCATGTTGTTGTGGTCTCAGTCTTTTCTAGTTGAGGTGTACTTTGATCTACAGTCACTGGAGAGTCAGTTGCTGATTCAGTGTAGGTGACAGTCCCATACAAGTCAAACATCTCAGAATCTGTGGATCTTGTTGGAGCAGCAAGGCCTTCACTGTCTGCATTGCTTTCCTCAAGTGTCTCTTCACTGATATTGTCTTTATAAAGGCCAAAACTCTGTCTTTCTGAGATGTCTCTGTCAATAGAAAATTGTTCTCTGTAGACGGGGAGTTTTTCTTCGTCTGCATCTTCAGGAATTTTAAATTTGGCCTCTTCAGCGGCTTCTACAGAAATGCTCAAGGTGTCTTTGGTGGGACTGTCTTTGTTGGGCTTGTATTTAATGTCATCTGTCCTCTCTTTATGTAAGGGAAACCATGGTCTGTCTGTCCCTGCTACATGAAAACCAAAACTCTCCTTAAGCTCCTGTTTGGTCCCCTTGTGGAAGACGTGAAGTGGTGTAACTTTTTCTGGATAAGAAACTGAAATAACAGACTGCTCTGTAGGAGAGGCAAGATTATGCACTGGTGGCTCCAAGGACTCGGAAGTGTGGTAGTCATAGTCCTCCTCTTCTTCTTCTTCTTCTTCTCCTTCATCCATGTGGTCTCCATGTGGGTTCAACTTAAAAGGTGGCAGGCTGTCACTGTGAAATAGTGGGAAGGGTTTGGTGACAGAATCCCTAGAGCCTTGAGTGTTGAAGATATTTCGTATTGGATGTTTTTGAGGCCTCCATGGTGGATTTTTCTCAGTGGTGGCTGCGAGCATGGGTTTATGGACTTTCCGTGGGTCACAGTCTGGGATCGGGTAGCACATTAATTTCCCGCCATCATTGGGGCAGTGGCAGACTTGGCAGGGGTCCATGTGGAAAGAATGCCCAGCTTCATACTTCTGCTCCTTATACACACAGCCAATCCGCTCGCATTGAATGCACCCGTCCGCAGGTTCTGACATCTCTATGCAATTTGCTGGAAGCTCAGGACATGGGATAAAATGGCAACTGATCCGTCCGCCTCCCTTCGGACATGAGCACTCCGTACTTCCAAAATCCACAAAGTAAGACTCTCCCTCAGGAACCCGACCTTTTCTAAAGCCTGCGTTGACACAGTCGTAGTACTGGTAGCCTTCACACGTGCAGCCAGTTTGGACACAAGAGGCACAACAGGCACCGCTTTCCAATTTTTCCTCGATGCAGTTCTTAAGAACAGGGCAATCCACTCCAGTGCAGTCTCTCTGGCAGAGACAGCTGCTTACATAAAGCAGAAGCATCAGCACCAGCTTCAGCAGCTCCATTCTGACAAGTGGGCTGCCAGCTGTTTTCATGCAAATGTTTACTGGTTTCAGTGCAGCTGACAAAGTTGCGTGCCACTTTCTGCAGTCTTCTACAATCTGTCAATAGGTCCCCTTTCGTCTCATGAACTGGCAGTAGTCAGCTGAATCCAGGGAAGAGAGCGAGAGAGAGGCAGGGAGAAAGAAAAGAAAAAGAGGAAAGTTAGGGAGTGCGCTGCAGATTTCCTGTTGGGCTCTTTCAGCCAGCCCAGAGTTATGGATTGAAAGCCAACATCTGGCTTCATAGTCGAACTCAGCCTCTTAAGTCCATCCCATGTCTGAAAACCACAGGGCTGTTCAATCCTGACGTTATTTCCGCATAATCATTAAGCTCCGAGCAGAGCATGGGAGTGGATTTATCACCCTGATCTGACAGTCAATAAGGGCGCTGTGTGTTTTTGTTAAAATAACTTTTCACCAACAAGCATGAGTATTTGTTCTGACCGAAGAATCTACAGAATTTGCATTACATTGAATTATTCATGCACTGCTTTTGATTGCTTTTGCAATTTTGTTTGGTAATTCATAACACAACTGTGATTCCCCTACAGCGTATTACAGTCATTGAAACTCCATAATGAAAAAGGTCTTTGGGGCCCATTCCCCTTACTTACAGACTTGCAGCTCCAGATGTTTTTTGCTGACTGAACACTGAGAGAACCTGGGTCGCATACTCCAGTTGGGCAATTTGCTGATGAGGTGTTATGGGGGTTTAAGGTAATGGAGGTCTTACAGAGTCATTCAACAGCGGCACGGTTCTTTCAGAAACAGCTAAAGCCACAGTGACTGAAGCTATGGACGGTTATTAAAATGCATACTAAGAATTTCATCTTTCCCACTTCTTTTTTTCTTTTTTTTTCCTCCAGTGTGTGTTAAATTGCCTTTGTATTGAAAGCTCTGCCTTGGGGAATCACAAGGGATGCAGGTTCTGTTTGCATTGGAAAGTTTTCAAGCCCTAAGGAGTATCTGAACCTTCAGATACTCACTGCAGATGAAGGAAAACACTTTGTGGGGTTCCAAAGTATACATCAGCCCTAATGTCTCAAAGTCTAGGCAGAGAAGTGATTTATCTGAAGCAAGAAGGCACCGAAAACTGCTGAAGGATGGCCATGTGTGCATGCCAACACATGTTTTCAAAATGATGCCACTCAAAACAACTTACCTGGCCTAGTTACCCTCTGATATCACTGACAGCCACTAACACTGGGTACTATGCTAAGAAGAGCACATTAAGATCACATTAAAGCAGGTGAACAATGTTTTAAGACCATATAAATGTTCATAAGTGCAGGAAAAGCATGCAAATAGATGCTTTTAACAAAAATAGCATACATACCCTAATGGACTGAGCAAATGGAGAAAAGGGGAGTATTAAAACAGCCCCCTCCATTAAGAGTTGCAAACATTTTCACAAGCTTTTCTTTCCAGTTTTTCCAATAAACATGCTCTTTATCATTCTTTCTTTCATAAAAACTCACTCTTTGCTTCTCTACAAAAACTAGTAACCATGATCCACAAGGACAGAGCTAGGTGTCCAAAAAGAGACTGAAAACACAAAGTATTCTGGAAAATCTTCTCAATAAAAAAGGTTTTGAAAGTTGTACCTGCAAGCGTGAAAACGTTTTCGAACCACCAGAAGCTCCATCCAGCAGGAAGAGTTCCACATGAGCCTGCAGCCTGTACTGAGCAGCACAGCTGGGACCCTGGTGGGTAGTTCTGAGGGGAGGGACAAGTTGCAGACCTTTCCCCACTGTACTGTTTAACAACACCAGTCTAGAGGGGAAGAAAAGTTTTCTGACAATGAAGCACAGAGCCTGACTGTCTCTCTGCGTGCTGGTACTCAGGCAAACTTAGCCCTATTTTCACAGGAAGATGAGTCATTGTTTCTTCAACATGTTCTCTGCACGAAACTGTGTGAAAATAGCAAGGTCAGATACATGTTGGGGAGAAAAAATATATATGCATGGGGTGTTCATAATCCATGTATCCAAGACCTTTTGCCTTAATATTATTTTTATTAAGCATACTGCAAGACAGACTGTTTCACATACCATGCTATTTCCAATAAAAAGTCATTTTTTGTTCAATCCTACAAAGCTTAAAATAAGAAATGTGTTGGTTTAGTTAGATGTAAAAAAAAAAAAAAGGACTGAACGTCGGTGTACACAAATCATCCATAACATTAAAACCACCCGTCTTATTTAGTCGCCAAATATTTCCCTGCCTAATGCATCCCACTCTTTTACAGGTGCAATTGTAATGGCATATTCAATGTATATATATATATATATATATATATATATATATGTGTGTGTGTGTTAGAGACCACACACATTGTCACACACTTCCACAAGCTTCCAGACCAGCTCTGTCTTTGAGAACCCCCAGATACTCCACATTTTATTATAGCCCACATTCCAGCACACTTATAAGAGGTATTCAGTTTTTCTGGCTTGGTTCAGATGTGCTGGATGCAGATACTGACTAAAAATGTAGACCGTTGAGTAAAACTGTGGGTCCCCTGAGTACTGGATTGGAAAACACTGAATAACATGGACATTCACTTGGACAGGGAAAAATAACTTCACTCAGCACATTATCCATGTGCTGTAATCCACTATAGGTTGTGCAGGACGATTGCTTGTACCTGCGAACACTGACATGTGGTTTTTTTTGCTCCTGGCTGCAGAGTTTCATGGGAGTGGCTCAGCTTACCCACCCATGTTACTTTGCAAAAGTTGTTTATTATTTTATACATATCATATAATACATGTTCCAGTTTTACAGTATCAGGCTGTGTGCCTTGTACTTATTCTCTTGAAAGTACGTTGTCTCCAAAATCTTGGAAACAGACGCCGTGGCAAATCTTCGTCCATGATGTTGTTTTTCTTGGGTCGTTCTCGTAGGCCACCACTTAAGAGCAAAGGTTACAACTTTGGCTAAACAAAAGCCTTGTGCCTGCAGCCATATTCAAGGTGCTGTTAGAATGCATGCTATAAATCACCATTTGAGCCTCAAATCTCCAGGAGACACCCTAAGGAATTTCTGCTTAATGGAGAGAATTTTAGCCACGGTCACTTTTAATTGGTGCTTACAAGCATTGTTCTTTGTCTTCTTTTGCAGCCAACCATTCAAGACAAAAAATCTTGTGGTAGTCTTAGAACGGCGTTTGGCTAAAAAGTGGAACTCATTTAAATTGATGCATATAAGAATGACATGTGATTATTTGGCCTGTCTATTTAAAAAACCCATGTGTGTGTGCTTGTGTTTCTTTAGCAATTCACAGGAGTTCACGTTCAATACTCAGTTTTGCCATGACCTAAGTTCCAGAACTTTTGCATGGGGAAAATAAAGAAACAGTGTTTCCAGGGAAAAGAAGCCCATAAGGCTCTGCTCAATGTGCCGTCCAGCCCTGGTATGCAACACACAACACAATCACACAAATGTATCAAGCATTCTGGAAACTGTTCACCCAGCACAATCTCTTTTCGTATCAACTGCATGTTATTGTACAGATATGTGAGTTAACATTTGGGCAGTAATAGGCAGTGGCATATGTAAGTGACCTCTTATACAAGGTTCACCTCTGAAGTACACAATCAATGTGGTACAAATGTAGTACAGTAGAATCCAGAGTGAAACGTAATCTTTTGAAAAGATGATTGTTTCATTCACTGGTAAAACAATACTTTCTGTACTAATTTTCAGTACTGTGCTCATAAATGCTTGAACTTTTGTCTGAGTAAGTTAGCTGCAAATTTTGGATGCATAATAAGGAAGAAAAAAGCTACTGTTGTAGTAGGGATCATTGTGACTGCAATACATTTAAAATGGACTGGTTGACATCTAAGGTAACATATATAAAGATCATTCTCCATTAGTGCTCGCCTGAATAATTTGAATGTCCTTGTGTTTGTTTATTGCATTGATCCTCAATTATTAGTATTTGGAAGCTTTGTTGTTTTCATATTTGTAGCCTAAACTATAACACATCAGCCTGAATGTTTTATTCATTATCTCAAACATGTAAACATGTAAGTATAGTGATGCATATTGATTTCTAATAGTCCTTGGAGTTCTCTACTTGGCTTAGATGTTGTGCTCACTCCCATATTCCAGTTCAGAACAACAGCAAGCTACCTAAACAAAATAACTAAAGAATTCGAAGCAACTAATGAAAACAAACTTAATCTTGATGGTGAAAAATGATCATTCTAATTTGTAAACATCTACATCACCCAAAATGGCTTAATTTGCATGAGAGTCTGTAGTTGTGGCTTCTACAGCAACATATAGCACGTGAGCAGCTGGGCAACACTGTACCCACAAATTGGATGTATTCTGAACTACAGTTCTGAAAATATTCTTAAATTATTGCTAACTCTAAAATGTAATATGAGTCCAAAATATCAGCAAATCAGCCCTTACCTTGCATTCATTTGACCAAACATCATATAATATACGTTTGCTAATTTATCAGAATAGCTAGATTAACCCAAACTCGGACTGTGAATGTTTGTGATGCTCACACTAAACACTGATTAGAGGGTGCATTTGTATACATCATCCTTGCAAATATAAGTATTGCACAAACCAGTGTAATGATAATTAGACGTCCATACTAAGAAGTCCTAACACATTTGGCCATCCTCTTTGGCTAAAATTTGGTTAACTGCACTTCTAGGACAAGTGGCCTTATCTAAATTCTGATCCTTATCTTAAATGAGGCCCTTCTAATGACATAATTTTGGGAGTCCAGGAACAGACTGGCTGCTACGAAAACAAACGAGCCTTCCTGTGATCCTTGTAATTGATACTTCTGTGCCAAGTCTGAGCCGTGCCTCTCTAGTAGAGCGTGCAGGCAGCAGATGAGAAGGAGAAATGAAGGCACTCCTGAATGCATTTAGATACCCTGTTTTGATTTGCTCAACTGAAGCAAGGAGAAGTTCTCTCTTAAAGTGCAACTGATAATGTGGACTTCATGAGACCACACTAAAACTGCTCGTATATGTCCACCGACATACCTGAAAAAAAAACAAAACGATTAGTTGGTGATGCTCATTATGATGGCATTAACAACAGTGTGTGTTAGTTGTATGGGTGGGTTTGGGGTTGGGAGAGGGGTCCAAAAAGCTTTGGGCTTGTGCAAAACTTTTGCAAAGGACACATTCGCCAGCAGAACTGCTGATATATTTCCAAATTGTTACAAGGTGCTTCTTCTTTGCTTTCATGCCCATAGTAGGAGTTTTTCGTGATATTTTCTCCTTACTTGGTTAAAGAGAGCCTACTCAACAGGCGTGTCATAGAGTTTCACGCTTTACTAAGCCCAGCCCCAACCTTTAACTGTTGCTATGACACAGTTTAGACCTGGATGTTTCATGCAAATTTGGTATCAGAATTATATCTGAATATATCTTATTATATGAAGGCGTAAATGCACCCAAGACACATAAAAAAAGATTTCAAGCAATCACCATGACTTCAATCCATGTCTTTACTTTGCCTCATCGATAGTAACTGCTGCATGATGTTTAAATGCACATGGTCCAACAACAAGTGTCCTCTACTAGTTGGACTGCTTTCAACTCCTCCACGTGCTCCTCCCCCATCCAAGGACAACTGTTGCTCAAAACTCCGGCAGAGATTGTTGTTCCTGTGGTTCTGGACTAGAAACTCTCGAGCTATTCCTCCAACCAAAACTACCTCTACTGACTCTTAACTGTACCAACTCTGTTAGCTATGGATGTCCAATCTGTCCAACAGTGATTAAATTTGTACACGAAGGGCTTCTTTTGTTAGCTAATCTCCATAGAGACTCTCTTTCTCTCTCTTTCTCTGGGTCGACCAGAGAAGGGTGGGTTTCCCTTTTGCATCTTGGTTCCTCCCGAGGTTTGTTCCTCCAGCTTTAGGGAGTTTTTCCTCACCTCTGTCGCCCTCAGCTTACGCATTAGGGGCTCAGACCTGGACTTTGTAAAACTGCTTTGTGACAACTTTGGTTGTAAAATGCGCTATGTAACTAAAATTGAATTGAATTAAGTTGAATCAAACAATGACTAGGAGCCAATTTATTCTAAACAGTCATCTTGTTATGAACATGTTTCTTATAAAAACCTGTTACTTGTTGGTTGCTAATTTACATATTGCTCACCATATGGCAAACACATTTTCATCTGTCAAACGTCAAACCTAAGACACATTTGACAACCAAGCTTAAAGCTACCTGTTTCAAGAGGTGGTTGCAATAAAACTGAGCATTTCAACTGAGCAATCCAGTCAAAATAAAAATATTTCAGGTTCATATAACGATCTTGCAGAGTACCGGTATTCACTGAGCATGGTTTCATTTACCTTTATTGATACAAACTATTGTGATAACAAGATATATTGGGGATTATATAAAATTTTGTGAATGTTCTCCACTCTGTGGAGGTTGGAGAAGGTGATGTTAGCTGATTTCTCCATGCAGCTGAGTCAAAATTGATGGAGCTGAGAGTGTGTGGGGCATGGTGGGGCTTTTGCCTCTCTGTCACAGAGCTCTGTCAAGTGTGTTCACTGGCGCAAGGGTGAGATTTGTGGAATCCCAGTGTGATCTCAGGGAAGGGTGTTATCCTGCACAGGCTATCCTCTGAAAGAGCCAGGAGAGATAACGTTATCTAAACGGAGTTACACAGAATTTGAGCGGCATAAAATATGTGCCCTGCCATTTCTTATCTGTAGTAGAGAGTTGAGTGAGTAGAGTTGTGTGACATTAATTTTCCAGAACTGCAGATAAAGATGATGCTAATTGCTCATTAACCCCTTAATCTCAAGCCAGTGTCTATTCCTGCCTTTTATCTATTGTTGTACTGTAATAATGCATAACCTAAATGTTGGTGGTGCATTTTCTTTGATATGTAGAGACCATGATCTAAGTTGAAATTTTGATTTCTTTTGTTTATGTTACAAACTTACAAGAAGCAAGCGACCACTTTAATGTACTTGACACTTTTAGACACCTGTGGCGTATGGCTTCTGTAAAAATCTGCATTTCTTTATTTGACCATACTGGTATTCAGTAGTTTCCCGCAGTGCCCACTTGTGGTCATACATGTTTGGCAAACATAATGGGAAATTAACTGGTACTTTCTGAAGTCTTGAGCAGCCTAAGAATATTGCAGTGGCCCTTTTTCTGTTTCTTTTAGTGTGCTGGCTGGTATCGGTCTTGGTTCTGGGGGTGGGGTGTGCTGGCTGGTATCGGCCGTTGTTCCGGGAGCGAGGGGGATGGGTGGGGGTGGGGGGTTTGTGCTGCCTGGTGTCGGCCGTGGTACCGTGTTCTTTTCCAGAAAGCACAGATTTACTAAAGTGTGTGGGGGGGCCTGGCGACTCGCTAGAGGGGGGCAATTCCTTTGAATGCCCCCCCTTGACGCCAGCACTGACCCCACCTCATAACTTAAAAGAATGAACTTAAAACTGAAAAGAATTACAGGATCTGCTGCTAACATCTTACCACAGAACACCTTCAGAGGCCACGTGGACTCCATTCCTCGATGGGTCAGGAACACAATGGGCTTGTGATTTGAATATAATGGCTGATAGGTGTATACGTTTTCGTATTCTAACTATGATAGTGTTTTTAGTTGACAAATGCACTCAGTCATATAATTAATACATTTTAGTAACTGCCATTTTTGTAGTATTAACATATAATGTTGCATGTTAATGAATGTAATGAATGTAGTATAAATGTATCGTGGGACATGTCATAAATCAACAGCATAATACTGCTTGTGACTGGACATTTGCCAGGAGAATACTCAAGTTCCAAAGTCTGTAAAAATACAGGAAAGCAATGGCAGTGAAAAATTGTAGGCAAGGAAATGCAGTTATTTAATGTAATGAAATAGTACAGGAACCAGCTGTTATAGAAACATATTGTGTACTACCATTTGTCACATCCGTGCCGCCCCCGGCACACCTCCAGCGGTCGCAGTCACCGAACTACTTCATTTTAGTTGCCTGGCAACATACCTATTTCAGGTTCAGCCCTCATGTTCTCTTCCTGATTACCTCGTTAGGCTTTCCCTTGTCTCCAGGTGTCTCTCTGTATGTTCACCCAGTGATTATTGCTTTGTGGTTCTGATTGGTTGCTGTGCTCCTTATCTCGTGTCTGTGCAGCCTTAAAATCACACAACTTTCTTAGGGCTGTCATGCCCAACTTGGTTCCTTTGTGGAACTGTTATGCTTCTTCATGTACTCTCTTGTGTTTGTCCTCACACTGGCCCTGTGGAACTCAGGAAAAACCTGGTCTGCTTAATAGTAAGAGGTTCTCTTCACTGATGTATGCCAGTGGACCTTGCTTTGGCTGCCTTTGTCTTCCCTAGCACTGACCAGCGAGCCTGAAGCGCCCCTAGGCTGGAACTTCCCCTTGTAGCTTCTGTGCATTGCAGAGCTCCTGCGCCTAGTCTTCCTCGTGGCTCCTGGATAGAAGCAAAACATTTACATTTACAGCATTTAGCAGACGCTTTTATCCAAAGTGACTTCCATTCCCTAATTACAGGGGGCAGTCTCCCTGGAGCAACTTGAGGTTAAGGGTCTTGCTCAGGAACCCAGTGGTGGTGTGCTGAAGGTAGGATTTGAAGCCATGACCTCTTGGTCTAGAGACAAGTATCCTGCCTACTACCCACTAGGCCATCACTATCCAAAACCTGCATCAGGACCGTCTCAGCTGGGAGGAGGACCCTAACCTCGCCTGAGCGGAGTGACCACGAGAGAGACTGTTTGTATTGCAGTTCAACCAAGCTCCCTGTTTTCAAGTGACTGTTTACGTGCCTTGTGAGATTAAAGCCCTTTGTGTTTTCCTGCATTTGTGTCTTGCCTCCCTGTGAGAATTGCAATTGTGAAATTGTCAAATTGCCCAAGCTCATTGAACAAACTGTATTTTATCACTATTGAAAATAAACTACATCTGTTCTGAATGCTATCTTTAAAGAAGTACAAGACATTCCTAACTTATAATGGAGGCTAATGTAAAACAGTTTTTTCCAAGTGATTTTGGACCATTTCTACGAGTCTATTTAACATGACATTTTCACACCATGTAAAGGTCAGCTAGTGCCTTCAAGTTATGCAAAGAGGGAAAACAGCGAAAATGAGGATACAAGGGTTTGCCCCAACAGCAACAATATGGAATTAAGTAGTGTGGGTGTAAATCCAAGAGTCCTTAGTCTGAGCAATTCAATACGCCAAAGGACAAGTTACAACAATACTTGATATTTAAAATAAATGCACTGTGTTTGTGTATCCAGCTCTTGCACAGGCTGACTATTTCTCTGTTTGCATGTGTGGATGGATGTTACTCTGCATTTTGGTTTTTACAAGCAGAACACTTTGCTCCACCATTAAGACTGATATAAAGTGCCACGGCTGAGCCTGAGTAATCCACTTATAAAATTATTCTAGACACCATAAAACCAAGGCTAAAGGGGAACTTGAAAGTAATTGCATTTGACAGAGTAATATGAGACATAATTGTACTGTGAATTAGAATCGACTCATTTTATGAAGAGCAAACGTTCTTGACAATTGCCCTAAAATTCTCAATGCATTGCGAGTCATTGTTAGGCCTCCATATGGGGACAAGGAAACTTTTTTTGGTTTTTGGCGTACTCCCAAGCATGTGATTCTAATCAACATGGAAGTGATGTGACCCACATAAGTCCAGTGACACTGAATTATGGAGTACTTCATCCAGTAGTCTATAGCTTACTTTTATTGGATACATGCTGCGACTCTGTCCTTATCTGGTGGAAAATGATGAGTTTGGTACTGTAGTCTTTGCGTCCATACACAAACGTCTTTGCGCGTCAGTATGTATGACTCGTCAAATACATTCAGAAATACCATACATCCTTTTGTGGCCAGGCACATATGCTCAGACAAGTTGTAACAAAAGAACCATGCCACAATAAAGTCAGCCAGACAGTAAGAAGAGAATCGCTCCCTTTCTGTCTCAGTCTTTGCTTTGGGCCTGTTTTTCATGTCTGGGAGATGATATACGGTAAAAATGAATTTCCGTCACTTCTACTCCTGCTTTAAAAAAAGAGCTGGCAGTCCAGTACCCTTTATCCTTTCATAATGGAAACCTGAGGAAAATTCACCATTGTCTCACATAAAAGTTTCACATGAGAACATTTCCTAGGCAGTATCAAGTGAGACCATCTATGGAGAATTTACCTTGGCCTGTCTCACTTATACATTTAGTTATCTTCGCGATACTGTCGTACAGCGGTGCTATTAAATAGTGGGAAAACGGTGGAATGTCCACAGAGAGAGGAAGTGGGTGCAGCAGGAAAGTCTGGGATATGCATTAATCTTCATGTTCAGGCTAATTTAAGCAATGTAGCATCATGACAGGTATTCACAGGAGATATTTCAAAACAGTATATTTCCCAGCAGCATCAGTAAAATCATAGAGTAACCAATCGACTTAATTTTGCCTCCCATTTGGCCACATGTTTGACTAACAGTACATAGTGATTTAAATGTCATTAGAGGCTTTGGTAATTACTTCAGTTGCTGTCTAATGAATTAATTTTACATTTCAGTTACATTCTGTGGCAACAACTTCAGATCTGCACGTGCAATTTTGTTTGCTTCAAACAAAGGAATGTTTTTCTTCCCATGAAACAGGACTGTACTCAAGCCCGACTGATAGGAAAATATTGTGGTTAATACGGATTTTAGGTCTCTAAACCTTCATATAACTGATAATATCTACCAATACAATGTTTTATGTATATGTATATTTTATATATATTAATTTAATCTAAACTCCAGTAGGTTTAGCTAATGAATAAAATGAAGAATTGATTAAAAAATACGTATTTGTTTATATAACTGCACAAGTTTCAAAGATCAGAGTCGGTAAAAAGATCTGAACTTCCCAGCACTACTGTCTAACATTTTGTCTGGATAATCTAGAGGATTGGTGGATAGGGAGTTGCCCCTGTGACTGGAAGTTTGTGGGTTCGAAACCCAGGATTGCCAGTGACACCACTGAGGCACCTTTGAGCAAGGTCCCGTCCACACACCGCTCCTCAGGCCCTGTGTTGTTGGCTGCCCACTGGTTCACTTGGTGAATGGGTCCAGTGCAGAGAAAGAATTTCACACTGTTCACACAGTGTGCTGTGGTATTTTCACACTTTTTTTAGTTTACGCAATATCAGTCAGTTCTATCAGGAAATCAACACTGTGGTCTGACATTAGGCAGTATCCAGAAAGGTAATTTCTTATCGAATTGAAATCATTATGTCATATCTTTTCTTCTACTTGCAAACAAATTTGGTGTGGATTGGCAGCGTAGAGTCCACACATTCAAATAGTTTTTCCACTTTCGATATGGAATGAGGAGGAATTATAACAATAGTCTTTTGTTGTCCAGGCCTTAACTGAAACATTTAAGGTCTTGCAGCACTGTTAGTGGCTCAACAAACAGGAAATGGTTAACATACTTTCACTGATAGAGGTGGTCGTTGAAAGTTGAGCTCAGTTTGCACATGCTCTATCAGAGGCCTGTCAACACAGAGAGAGGAAAAACTAGACTTTCTGTAGATAGGCATGACAGCTGTTCCCACAAGAGAAACCTATGTTGGTCAGTTGGTCACAGGATTGTCTGTTGATTCCAGGAGTGCCTGAAATATTTGTCTTAAACTGATGGGACTCAAATACTCCCGTCAGGTTTGGTTGGGTTTCGAAATCACTTCTCAGATATTTATTGGACTTGGGTCCCATTGTCCCATTTGAAATTCTAATAGCTTGTCCCTCAACCTTCTGTTTTTATTCCTCCTTACTTTCAACGTTTTAATCTAGGCTGAAGAGGTGTTGGTAACAAGGTCCAACTGGATCCATGAGGCCAGCACAAGAAGTGTAATTGTAAAGTGTCAGTTGTGTCATATATGAACACACCACAGCACAGCACACAGTGTGAACAGGCCAAAATTCTTCTCTAAATTTAACCCTTTCACCAAGTGAAGCAGCGGGCAGCCAGTGACACAGCACACAGGGAGCAGTGTGTGGGGACCGTACCGTGCACAAGGGGTACCTCAGTGGTGCCACTGGCAGTCTTGGGATTCAAACCCACAACCTCACGATCAGAGGGGCAACTCTATAACCACCAGGCCACCAGCTGCCCCAAGAACAATCCGTTATGTGGTTTATCCAGATCAAATGATTCATTTATTTCTAATCAATAACGAGATTGTGGGTATCTGGTGCTAGCCTTGTTCGAGTCAGACTTAGTCTGCTGGAGACAGTGTGAGACTAGGTTGAGACAGAATTTTGTGGAGCTAGGGCTGTGTTCAGGCAGTAGTGTTTCCTGTTGATCAGGAGGCTTGGGGAGGGGGGGACGCGATTATAACAGTTTTTTAGTCATTGCTATGTTTTTTAAGTTCTCAGCAGTTCACCTATCTTCAGTATTTCAGTCAACAATGTAACAACAGTCCAGCTGCACCTGTGTATCAACTTAGCAGGTTTGTTTTGTGAAGTGAGTCTCTCCCATTGTGTTATAGATATACCAGAATGTTGCTGTAGCTACACAAAAAGTGTATGCCATTAATGATGATTAGTGGTAGCTAACTACCAATATTAAATGCAGAGAAAGAACTGCGCGCTGTTCACACTGTGTGCGGTGCTATGGTGTGGTGACACGTGACACTTCGCTTATATCCAGAGTGATTCTTGATACCACAGCAAAAACATACTGGATCATTTTTTTTATTTGGCCTTTTCAAGAATTTTGTTTCCAACCAGAATGGTGCATGCGATATGATTCTATTCAATAAAAATGAACAAAACAATTCAGCCATGTTTTTTTTTTGTCCCCAGAGATCATTAGGCCTTCTCTGAAGGGTTTGTCTATGTTTGGTTCAGGTTGGGCACAGAACGTTCTGTGGCAACATTAGGGCTTGGATCAAAATGTCAGGCCCAATTTAAGTTAGTGGATTTCAGCTTAGCCACACTCTGCTGGCTCCTGTCTTCTAGCTATGATGATCTGAACAGAGCAAGCTGTTTGCATGTGCCTGCCATTGGTGAATCATGCACTTGCTAGGAAACTCAGCCTGCCATGGTTATTCATTTAGCTCTAATAAGCAAGTTATGCAGTAATAAACAGATGATATCAGTTTCAGAGGAAATAATTGTACTTTCAGACGGATGTCATGCATGCAGACTGCATGCAAAGGTTGTCATATGAACATTCGCTTTTGTACTATTTCCACTTTGTGCTTTTATTTTCTTTTCTATTCTCAAGCCAAGAGTTACAGTAGCAAGGAAGAAAACCCCTAAGAGCAAGAGGAAGAAACACTGAGAGCAGCCAGACTTGAAAGTGAAAAGTATTCTCCTTTGTGCTGCTAAAGGGCAGTTAAATTCAGAGATGAAATTTACATAAGTAAGACTCATACATTTAACTCGCATACTTTTTATCGCACATCTGCGAAACGGACCGCAGAGGCTTGATTACATTCAGTAGCAGTGAGACTTTTTTTTTTTTTCTTTCTCTCTATTCTTTCCTTGTTTCATTTGTGACTCTACTTTCTGTTCTGTCTCACACCATCAGTAAGTGCTCTAGTGATGATTATGTGCACAGCTGGTTTTGTGTTTCTCCAGGTTCACAATTTCTCCTCGTACTTAGCTCATTTGGGCATAATAAGCGGGGTTGTGTGTGGATAATTAATGGATTTAAAATTAGTTTCTTAACAACTTCATCTTTTCAGTGCTAATACTGTTTAAATTCTGTAATCAGGGCGACTAATGTTGCTATTCCTTGCCCGCAAGTGTATTTTTTTAAATTTTATGTTCTTTCTTTCGCTACTGTTGCAAGGTAGGCCAACCTTTGTTCAAGTTTCGGACTTTTATTACAAGATCACAGGTTTGATCAATGAGGGGAGTTCGGGAGAGCACAGTTGGCATCATTTTCTCAGGGTGGATAAAATGTCCTTCACACTCCCCCGTCACTCAGCTCATTTGTCTTATATACCAGAACTGGCAGTTAGCGTTCTCATGAAAGCGCACTGAGTGGTCCAATGACAATACTTCAGAAGCAGTTTGAAAAGATTTGATGCCACTTGCTGGGACTATTTTAAAGCTTGTGCTAGCTTTCACCCTCCAGTGTAGGCAAGTGGAATTGGACATGTCTAAACTGTAAATCAAAACTGAATTAAAAAAAAAAACCTCATTCAACATTATGAAAAATGAAATTCAGTTTTCAATTCAATTTAATTTATATAGTGCATTTTACAACCAAAGCTGTCACAAAGCAGCTTTACAGAATCCAGGTCCCTAGAGAGCAAACCAAGGGTGACAAAGGCAAGGGAAGACTCAAACAAATGGGACCATCCTCTCGTTGACTCAGAGAGAGAGAAAGAGAGTTGCTATTGGGAAAAATAATAATAGAAGTTCGTACAGTTAAAACAAGTCAGTAGAGGTAGTTTTGTTGACTGAGGAGTAGTTTGAGTTTGTAATATATATATATATATTACAATTAGGAGATGGTGGGGGCTAGAAGTGGAAGAGAATTTGCCCATAGTGATCTAGACTTATGTTTGTCATTGAACTACTCGTAGATATCACACTGTTCAAATGCACATTTTTCTCTGTGTCAAAATATGCACAGAACAATATTTTCTCTTCAAAAAATCTCTTTATAGACACGTAAATGTTTCATTTCCATTCAGTTAAACAGAGATTTAACTTAATAACTGGGATTTAATTTAATGCAGTGTCCTTTGAATCAAAGAGATTTTATTATAATAAAACTGTATCCATTTTAAGTGAAACATTTACCTATAAAAACATATTTAATGTATTTAAACATATTTTCAATGTTTGTCAAAACAATCCTACTGGTTCATTTCTGAGTGTAGCTTTGCAGTTTTAACTGGAATATCACCATAATGTAACCCCTTAAACAGAGTTTGTCACAATTTCACATAATGTTGAACTGGATTTTTGCATGGACACATCCATTAAGATTTTAACACTGACTGAACAAGGCAATAATAGCCTTATCTTATGTGTTACATCTGCTCTAAAAACTTAAAAAGGGGAAAAAACAACTTGAGTGCGCATGAAACCTTTGCAAACCTTTGTGAAGTAATGGTTAGGTAGATATGCCACTCGACTACAAGAAGCTAAACAATGAACTTAAAAATGGTACATGAAATAGATAATTGCATTAATGACTGATCCATGCAATTTCCCCATGGATATTTCAGTAAAGAAAGGCTCTTATTAGATCAAAAGTAATTAAAGAGTTCCTCACGACAGAAAAGTAGCTACATTGATCTGAGCTATTGATACGGTAGGACGAGTCTGAGAAATTTTGGTGGATTTCTGTGTTCGTTAGTCGTTAAGCACTCGTGACAGCTTGTTAATTTCTTTCTAATTATCCCTGGGCTTAAGTCCCTTATCATAGCAATCCCCTATTATAAATCCAGTAGGAGATTTTGTGAGCAGCTGTAAAACAAGTTCTTGAAAGAAGCCATGAAGATAAAGGGATGAATTAAAGTTTTTCCTTCAACATTTGATAATTCTCCTGATAATCACAAGGCGAGTGACAATGAGGAGATGGTGGGGGCTGGAAGAGGAAGAGAATTAACCCTTAGTGATCTAGACGTATGTTTTGTCATTTTGTCAAAATATGCACTTTTTTTTAAAATCTCTTTTTATTTACACATTCTTAAGCACATGCTATTTGAAAGTAAATCTTTACATTTCCCATTAGAATTTTTGCACTTATTGCAATAAGCCACAAGTAAGAAATAATACACTATATGGACAAAAGTATTGCGATATCTGACCATTACACCAACAGGGAATTTAATGACACTGCATTCAAACACATAGACTTCAAAATGGAGCTGGTCCCCCTTTGCAGCTATAACAGCTTCCACTCTTCCTGGAAGGCTTTCTACAAGATTTTGGAGTTTCTGTGGGAATTTGTGCCCATTCATTCTGCAGAGCATTTATGAGGTGAGGCACTGATTTTGGACGAGAAGGCCTGGATCACAATTTCTGTTCCAGTTCATCCCAAAGGTGTTGGATGGGGTTGAGGTCAGGGCTCTGTGCAACCATTCAAGTTCTTCCACACCAAACTCATCCAACCATGTCTTTACGGAGCTCGCTTTGTGCACTGGGGCACAGTCATGCTAGAATAGAAAAGTCCCTGAACAACATTTGTGTCCCAATACTTTTGTCCATATAGTATTTACCAGTTTAACAGTGGGTTAGAGATGTTTAGAAACTGCCTCAGGCTAACTGTGTCTCCTCCCAGGTTGTTTTTTGACTAATGCCAGTGGAGTGTGTCTGTGGAAAATGAGTGAATTCTTGACTAGAGCCGTTGTGGCCTGCTCTCTTAATCAGCTCCTGATTTCATGAAACATTCATTTCTTACCTGAAGGCTCTCAGCATGGGTCTTTGTATCGGAGGAGCGTGAATGTCTGTCTGTGAGAGGGAGTGAATGTGTTAGATATTGACAGTGCATCCAAATCATGCATTACTCATTGCCATTCCTGCAGCTGAACATAATTTCTTGGACTGAGTACTAGATTATCTGCTTTTGTGATGAGTTAAGAACTAAAAAAAATCCTAATTTGTACTTTTGCCTCAAATTGCGTTGCCAACAGCTGCTTTGCATGGTTTCTGAGAGTTTGACGTACTTTTATCTATAGCAGTGGACAAATGTATGTAGTATAACTAAAAATAATTGCAGCAGCTTCCTTATTTTTATAGATATTATTATTCCATTAGGTCAGACACCATATATACACTACATGGACAAAAGAACTGGGACACACCTATTTTCCTGGTTTTGGGCTAGTCCCCCTAACTTCCAGTGAAGGACAATCTTAATGCTTCAGCATACCAAGACATTTTGGACAAAGACATGGTTGGATGAGTTTGGTGTGGAAGAACTTGACTGGCCCACACATGGCCCTGACCTCAACCGCATCCAGCACCTTTGGGATGAACTGGAATGGAGATTGTGAGTCAGGTCTTCTCAGCCAACGTCAGTGCCTGACCTCATTAATGCTCTACAGAATGAATGGGTACAAATTTCCACAGAAACTCCAAAATTGTGGAAGCAGTTACAGCTGTAAAAGGGAACAACTCTGTATTAAAGTCTATGTATTTGAATGCAATGTCATTAAAGTCCCTGTTGGTGTAATGGCCAGGTGTCCCAATACTTTTATCCATATAGTGTATCTTGAGTGACCTACTACAACTGGGGTGAAAGTGAAATTTAATTTTTGTAATTTATCGCTGCACCATGAACACATGCTTTGTGTCTATTTAACAGGCAAAGCACTCTGGATGCAGTATTCTGAAAGTGACCAGAGGCTGTAACAGACAAAAGCCAGTATCCAAGTATTTCATAACTGTACTGCTGGGGGGGCTTGAAATGAGCTTTTAGCCAATGAGTTTAGGGAACCTTAGTTTGTTTGTTTGATTTGCTATTTGTGGGTAATGTTGTACTCTAACGTGTTCAAAGGGTATTTCAGTAGGATTAGTGGCAGCCCAGGGCTTCACTTGGTGAATGGGTTAAATAAAGAATTTCATATTGTTCACACTGTCTGCTGTGGTGTGTTCACGCGTGACTATAAGGGGCCACCATACTTTGCTTTTACTTCACTAAAACTGAACATCTTTCATACAGAGTTACCATTTTGGCGATAACAGGTTATATAATACTGGTGATGCTAAATCAGTGACGTTTTATTGCTTTGGTATTATCAGAAATTTTAATTATCTGTACAAAGTATAACTAACAGATGTGTGTGTGCTTTCTGACACAGTGATCCATCTCTGTTCACTAAACAAACCATTTAGCTCGGAATCATAACCTTTAGCTTAATCTCTGCTTGGCCTGCGGTCAATAGCCAGGACGACTGCTCCTTATTACAGTAGCTTGCTTTGGCTTTTATCCCAGATTCTTGAGGGGAAGAGATCCTCCACAAACAAGTTCAATCCAGGTTTTGACACTAATATAAGCGTGGGATTGTTGAAGTTAGTTTTGACTCCTGAGGACCTTTAAATGTCAGATATATCCAAGAACTTTAAAGGAGAAAGGAAGAATGAAAAGCTTAGTGGGAGACAATACATGGTCCAGGTTGGAAATGAGATGATTGCATCCCCGCACTATTCAAGAATGAACTTTCCAAAGTTATATATCAAAATGTCAGTAAAAGTCAAGCCCAGTGGTCAGTATCATGGCACTGGTTGTTATTGAACCATGAGAGGCATCATAATACTCCATGGTAGTCTTGTTAATAGAGAGCTTTATCAAGGAGAAGCAATTTTTTAGCGCTTTTTTTGATAGACCAGTTAAAAATTATCAACATATAATTTCCACAGGTTTCCTCAGGTGCCCTGCAAAGAGGAACCCTCAGGGCCTTCAGAAGAGCTTCATGATTTCTGGGAACCCAAAAGTAATTATCCATGTAAATAATTATTAATGTTATTAGGATTATTATTATTGTTGTTGATGTTATTTTTATTATTTTACACTTGGCAACTACTGCAGTAAAACTCTTTCTTTGTTAAGGTTTGACAGGAAACAACATGACTAAAGTCTGTAGAGACAACATTATCCTTTCAAAACATTTTTTCACAGTGGTATCTATGTAGGTATAGCTGAATGAGTTTACTGTTTCCATGATCTTCAGTCATTATATGTGCAAACATGAGAAAGGCCTAGCTTTTATAGTCACCATTACATCAGAGTATGTATTAATGTATTTCTATTTTTAAACCATTGCTTGTGTCGATTTATTATGTTTTACTTTATCGAATTTCTTTTATTTGAATTTTTCGTTGTTATTTTTTTTTCCAGCCAGCATTTATTTATAACTACAAAACAATTAGGTATGATTGAACTACAGTCCAAAAGTCAAGAACAAAACCATATGGCCATAAATAGATGTTGCTATCTGTAATTTGCTCTAAACTGTTTTGCTCTGGCTTTGTTGGAACCTCGGTTTTATGATGTAGCTCTTCATCTTTGATTCAAACACATTGAAATTTACACCAAATGCAAAAGTTCAGTCCAACCCTTGACTGTTACCTTGAATAGTTTGACTCACTCATACATTATTGAAATTTGCCAGTGCCAAAGACCATGTTTTTCAAGCATTTTAAATATTTTAAAACAGCCAACTAGTTTCGCTCAGCACCACCCTATTATTCTACTCTGCGGAAACCCAAGAGGGAGAAATGTGTTGCTAAGAGAGGATTAAGAGGAACTTGCCATATGGACAGCAGAGAGAGAGCGGACATAGCTTGAGGCAGTTGCTCTACCTCCCTCGTTTTCTGTCTCCATTGTTTTCTTTCTCTCTTTCTTTCTCTGTGATACGATTGATAAAGAGTTGCCAGTTCCTTGAGGCGACTCTACTGGGACTGATAACTTGTATTCTCATGCTGTTGGGCTGAAACTATTGCGGTTACTGAACAATTAAATGAATATTTCAGCTTTTTTTATTCTAATCTGTTTCTGCCACACCTGTAGATACAGTGAAGTATCATAGAAAGTTTCACTTAAAAGCATTTTCATTTACTTTTGACACAAAACCTACAAACAGAAACTACCGGGCAGTTGTTGAATGTTGCTGTATGTGGCAGTATAACGCAAGTTCGATGCCATACAACAGTGTCGGATACTGCACGCTCCGCATCTTCATTCTTCATTTGAGCACCTGGTTCGGCTTCCCATGTGCTCCTAAAGGGTAAAGGGGGCATTTGGCTGATGCTTATCCAGAGCAACTAACAATCATTAGAACCTACCACATTATGGTCATCAGGTTCACAGTGTTTTACCCACTAGGCTACTACCACTCAATTGCTCCTCCCTCATCTCAGGGCAATTGCTATATTAAGCTCCAGCTGAGATTGTTTATCTTGTTGTTATGGAGTAGAGACTCACAGCTACTCTTCAAGCAAAATCGACCTCTACTGACTCTTAACTGTACCAACTCTGTTCGCCATAGACAGCCAATCTGTCTAACAGTGATTAAGTTTGAACACAAAGGCCTTCTATTGTTAGTTATCTCCACAGAGACTCTTTTCTTTTCCTCTTGGTCGACCAGAGGAGGACGGGTTCCCCTTTTGAGTGTTGGGTCCTCCCGAGGTTCCTTCCTCCATCTTTTAGGAGTTTTTCCTTGGCTTTGTCCCCTTTGGCTCACTGTGACAACTTGTTTGTAAGAAGCACCATATAAATAAAACTGAACTGAATTGAACTGAATTCCCCTCCAAAGGTCTCTTCAGGAGCCTGCTCTGGGAGAAACATGAGCACAAGAACTGTGTATAAGAAGCTTAATAAAATGGGTTTCCCTGGCTGGGCAGTTGGACACAAGCCTATAGGATCACTATGGGCAAAGTCATAGTGGAGTGGTGTAAAGCGCATTATTACTGGAGCAGTGGAAATGCGTTCCCTGGAGTGGTGCATCACACTTCACTATTTGAAAGTCTGACGGAAGAACCTGGGATGCCAGGCGAACTCTACCTAACCAACAAAAAAGTTTGGTGTAGAAGGTATAATGAGCTGTTTTTCAGTGTTTGGGTTCAGCCCCTTAGTTCCAGTGTGTTTTTATGTGAATGCTACGACATGCAAAAAAGTTCTACACTATAATGCAGTTTGGGGAAGAGCTTTACCTTTCCAGTAGGTACCCCTGACTTTACCTCAGAATCCAACACCTTTGGGATGAATTAGAACACTGGGGCAGCTGGTGGCCTGGTGGATAGGGAGTTGCCCCTGTGAATGTAAGGTTGTGGGTTTGAATCTCAGGACTGCCAGTGGCACCACTGAGACCCCCCTGAACAAGGTACCGCCCCCACACACTGCTCCCCAGGCTAGTGGATGCCCACTGCTTCACTTGGTGAATGGGTGAAACACAGAGAAGAATGTCATGTTGTTCACACTATGTGCTGTGGCGTGTTTGCAGGTCTCCCACTTTATACTTTTGATGGTCAGCCAGCCTTCTTGTCCAACACCAGTGCCTGTCCTCACAAATGCTCTTTTGACTAAATGGAACACTCCAAAACCTTGTAGAAAGATTGCAGGCTGTTTATAGCTGCAAGTGGAGCAAGGGAGGCATTACAGATGTGGCAGATTGCAATTACACTGAAAAACACTGAAGAATCCTCGCGTCCTGATTCGCTGAGCTTCCACTTTCAGAAAGAAGGGGAAGGTAATGAAATCAAGGAACAGAATGAGCGCCAGGGAGTTTCGGTTTTCAAGATCAAAGATAAATTGCTCCATTGTGCATCATAAAGCATGTCTACTTTGCCTGTAGTTGGAAAAAGCAGATGCTGTTTTAAGAATCAAAGTCAGTGTAGCGCTGGGATTTTTACAGCACTTCATGTGACCTCATAGCTTCATGACACTCTTCAGCTGAGAGGAGACAAGGGTTTATTTACATCTGTTGTGATGTCACCCATTACATTAAAGACTTTTATGGGATGATTTCCCACATGTGTCAGCAGGAGTGGTAGGAGGCTAATAGCTAATGTCCTGGTCCATTAGCATGGCTTTGCTGTGTCGTCTTTGAACCAAAAATGTAAAACATCACCACAGGAGTAGGAGATGGAGCGTGGTGTGATCAGACTACACAAATGACATGCACCACATGCTTCATTTCTTTATTCGAAGCTCAGTGTCTTTTTGCTTTCATCGATGTCTTTATGAGTACAGTGAAAGAGTTTGTGATCTGTGATCTGCTTCCCCAGATTCCACCTTTCTAGTTTAGACCAGATGTCATAATCATTAGCTTTTGAGTTGGAACTGTTGTTCTCCCATAGTATGTAAATGTAATTATATTATTACATACTTAATTACATTGTGAGTCATTGAATGAATTATGTTTATATTTGATTTACATTCTATTACAACAGATGCAACTGAGGATCAATTTTGGTTCTTTTTTGTTCAACATAATGAACGGTGACAAACATGTATAGTTCAGGAAAACCCCCCAAAAATAAGCATGTACAATATTTTTAAAGCTAAATCCACAGATACTTAGCTAGTTAGCAAAACTGCATTGCATGCAACTGTAAAATGTCATGTTTTGTTGAATTTTTTTGTTGAAGTCCTCTACAGAGAACACATTTTAAAACACATTCACTGTTTATTTAATTTAAACTGTTGGGGTGGGGGAGTTGGGGGGAAAAACATCAAATGTGGTCAGTGCAAAAGTTATGGCATTTAAACTTGAAATCTATTTGAAAAATATAATATGTTCATTCATTCATTCATTCATTCATTCATTCATTCATTTTCTGTAACCGCTTAATCCTTAAGGTCGCAGGTATCAGGAGCCTTTATGGCTTCTATGCATGCGAGGCAGGGACACATCCTTGGCGGGGCACCAGACCGCTGCAGGGCAAATAAAATGTTAAATGCAGCAAATATATCGAAACTGCTGCGGTGGGCTGGCGCCCCACCCAGGGTGAGTCCCTGCCTTGCACCTATTGACCTCAGAATATGCTCCGGGTACCTGCGACCCTAGTGAGGAATAAGCGGTTACAGAAAATGAGCGAGAGTGTGTATGGAAACTGTGCACTAATCTGTCTAGAAAAATGCTGGATTTAAGTGTGTTCCATGTGTAAACTTATTTTCACTGGAAAATGAACAAAACATGATTTGACTAGTAGTTTTCAAACCTTTTGTATACAACTATATCTGATCTGAGCCTAGTGAAACCCATGGATAATAATATAGACACTGTTCATGAAATGGTTTGTCTAGGTATTGCATTATATCTGTGACCTAGGCTGTAGGAAGCTATTACGAGGAGCCCAGTTGTCTTTATTCAGTCAGAGAAAGAGGAGAGGCCCTCTTGGCGCTGTTCTCTTGTCCACGTTATTACAGTAAATACAGAAAGTACAGATCAGTGCTACCCCTGATCTGTACTTTCCACCCTCAGAGATAAACTGTGGGCATAAAATTGCACAGAGCTTTTGTAATCACTGCTCCAAGATTCAAATTATGTAAAGAAATCACTTGGAAAGATATTAAGTTAGATTTTCTCTGTTGTGAGCTGGCAGTGCTTTTGAAGAACATTTGAAAACTCTTCAATTACAGTGTCACCATAAATTTACCATATAGTTTGTGCGTAAAGAGCTTCTTGTATATTAGCAGGCGATGACATGCAGAAATTCCGAGTCTTCTGCACATGTCTGGTTTAGAGCCAGTTTGGCACTTTTCGTACGGCTGAGTGTAATTAGGCTGTGGCAAAAGTCCAACATGACAGAATGCTGTACTGTGCATTATGCCATGCTTGACAGCATTGATTGCACCAGGAGGATTCTATCAGTGCACAAAACACTTTGATATTGCGCCGACCTGAAAACGTTCAAAGAGGCTCTTGTAAATGTAAAGCGCAATTAGATTTGATATGGTGGAACATACAAAGAGAGTGAGGTAGGTGGTTTTGTATTAACAATTGAATGACTGTCTCAGTGAGCATATACTATTGTACACTCTATGGACAAAAGTGTTGGGACGCCTGACCAGTACACCAACAGGGACTTTCATGACATTAAACAGAGTTGGTCCTCTCTTTGTGTCTTCTTCTTGGAAGGCTTTCCACAAGATTTTGGAGTGTTTTGGTTAAAATACTTATTTAAATGTTTGTGTTACTGCAAAGAAGTTAAAACAACTCCCACAAAATCAAACATAACGGATGATGAAGTTCAGTCAAAACCGTCTTTGCTCGATATTACAGACGCTAAACATTTATTGTAGCCAGCTAACAGTTTTTCTCTTGATTAAGGATTTTTTCCCCACATTTCTTTACAGAACACTTTCAGAAAAATTGGTAGATCCTCTTGCGTGCACAGCATGTGCAAAAACCAATCACAGATTTTCAATGATATTCAAACCTGGCAAGCGACAGTAACCAAAACCTTCATCTTTCATGTGTTGAAGTGGTTCAAGGTTGATTATGTATGTTTTGGATCATAGTCGTAGTGTTATATCCAACGTCTTCTACAGTTTCTTCATTGACTGTGGGACATTAGCTCACAGGTATTGTGTGTATTGCATTAAGTAGAAGTCTTTCTTCCCTCTATCCAAATAACATTTCCCGTGCTCCTGCCTGGCATACAGCACAAAAGCACACAACATCCACCCTCATGGGTTTTTTTTTATTATTAAAATTCTTCTTTTATTTTCTACAAACATGAGAAAAATGTGAAATTATTGTCTGCACCAACTGTATCCAGCTCTAGAAAGGTGCTAAAAACTGCACTATTTTTCTCTGCCTTATTTTAAGCATACACACTTCTCTTGTACTTTCAGTTTTCTTTAATATACTGCTCAAAAAATTAAAGGGAACACTTAAACAGTCATGCTGTTGTTTAAGTGTTCCCTTTAATTTTTTGAGCAGTATGTGTTCTTTTTATTTCTTTCATGATTTTATTCTGAGTTGTTCATTTGTTTTCTATTTCTGTAAAGCTGTACATTTACAGAGTGACATCTGGGTCTGCACCCAGCTTCCTTAATCCTATCATTCAGCTTTATGTTCCTACTCGCTTCCTCCACTCCTCCAAGGAACATTGTATGGCTCTGCCATCCCTACACACAAGGTAAACCCAGTCCAGACTCTTCTCTTTTGTGGTTCCCTGCTGGTGGAATGAGGTGCCAAAATCGACCAGAGCAGCAAAATCCCTCTCTATCTTCAAAAACCTCCCGAAGACTCATCAATTCAGAGAGCCCCTCCTCTCCTGACCTATCTTCTTGCACTACTCTTACATAAAGATTTTAGCACTTAGTACTCTCCTCTGGTTATCTCACTGTCCTGAAACTTGAATATGTCCTTTGGATAAAAGCATCTGCCAAATGATTGTAATGTAATGTAATGTATTATACATAAATAAACTTGAAACTTCATCACACTACAGCACTTGATTCCAAGTGTTTTGTCATATACTTCAGACATTGATTTTCTGATAACTCTTCTCTGTATATGATGTTGCTGCATCAATGCTGCTCAGAGGGCCAGTGCATCACTTTTTTATCAGCAATCAAATATTCCTTCGAGTCTTTGGCAGTTCAGTGGAAATTCATTTTAATTACTCGACTAGCCTATGGGTAGTTTTGCCAGGCATTTTGTTTTGACTTACACGGTTCTCCTTAACATTTATTCTTCAATGACATTTTGGACAAAAGTACAAACAGGACATGTTTAGATATCTTTTCTAGACTTCTCTTGCTTTGTAAGAGTTAATTATCTTCGTTACCAGATCCTCAGCTGGCTGCTTAAACGAGCCCAAAGCACAAGACTGTTGTTTGAAAGGTTACATCATTTATTGTACTCCAGAGTTTTCTAGATGTGACTTCAGTTAAGGACTAATGAGTGAAACTAGCTCTTACAAATAAATAATACTGGGGGATTGTCTGAAAGCTCGCCCAGATGTTATATCAACGTATTTGCACTCAACAAAATAGAAAAAAATGAAAAACATGTCCCATGGACAAATACATATGACTGGTGGTCCCAAACTGGTATACAGACAGAATGATTTGAAATAAATAACATATCTAAATAGTTCTCTGTGGCTAGTGCAATGGTCTGTTATATTAAGTACAGTACTTGATTTTTAGTCTCTTTTTTTATATTAACTGCATGCACAAGCAATGTTCCAGTAGAACCTATCAAAAATAGTGCATGTGTTTGTTTTGCTTTGTTTGCATATGTTTTCAGGACAGAAACCTGCTGACTTTGTAGGAAAGCCAAAATACAAGACGGAAGCTTGTGTCAGAAGACGTGCATGTGGAACGTATTATTCTATACTGACATATACAGAAGGTACATGTATATGATCCTATACTCTGACATTGTGTAAAACTGTTTGCATGTCCGTGAAGGTTGCGTGATTATGGAGGGTGGATGGCCTACATGTGTGTGCAATTGTGAAACCTTTTACTCTGCAGGTGCCTCCACCTAATCAGCAATCGGCACAACATGCTCACACACACACACACACACACACACGCACATACTCAGGCACACAAAGCATAAATATGTTAATAGCCCCAGATAAAACCTCTTTGCCTTGCACATGGTGATTGCCCCAGCAGGGTTTCCTGCTCTTGGTCTTTCATGTTGGTTACATCGGTGGGAAATGTATCCCTGAGCTTCTGCCTTCTTATGATTTCAAGCAGGAATGCAAGAGAATCAGCAATGAAGCTGACAATCAGTAAGTGACTCAAGCAGACCATTTTATTTTCATCTTCTTCTGCTTCAAAGTACATTTGATACAATGTGCATCTAAAATAAAAGTGTGAACAAAAGAGAGCTTTGAGAAATGGGCCATGGATTCCATGGACAGAGCACACGTCTCACAAATTGCAGAATCTTGAACCTCACACAAAGGTTAAACCTACATAACATGCTTTTGAGGATCAGTTCAGAACTTTTGGCTTCGTGCCCTTCAACTCATTAAAATATTTATGCCAGGCGTTTCCACACTGGCCATAGTAAAGTAGCTCAGTATGTGAAATTTGAGCTTTTGGTGTGCTACCATGTTTTCACTATATAAAGAAGGCCCATGCTGCTTTTATAGTTGGATGCACTGCAATAGTTTCTGCACAAGCATGCACACACATTCAGAACACCATTTAGATGACTATGGAAATACTTATTCTTAATTTGTTACATGAGAGCAATGACAGGCCCCTGAAGTTTCGTGTGTTCGCTTGCTCAACAAGTTCATTTGTGAAATTAATTAATAGAAATCTATGAAGTCTGTCAGCCACTGAAATATGTTGATATTTTTATATATCAGACTAAATGTATGACAGAAACAGGAGATCCTTATTTGTAGAGAAAAGTGTGTTAAAAGGCAGAAATAGCTGTTTTTTGCCCCATCAAGAGATGTATGCACTGACTGGCCACAGATGGTTGGCACTTGGATGTATTTAAGTAATCATGGAGAACCTTAAACCATTCGGTGCATACGATCCCCCTCCAGTCCATTTATAATTTGTGACATAGCTTCACTTCATCTAGCTAGAAGTTTCAATTTCTTGTCTTGTTCTGCCAAGAATTCATCCCTGGACCTGGAGAATTCCAGACAGACTGGAAACCTTGGTCTAACCTGTATTCAGCGTCAGGATTCTACCCAGGTCAGGAATCAACGTGGGACCTACAGGCTTCTGGATCCATTTTTCTTCCCCTTTATAGTCTGCCATCATGGGAGTACCAAGGTGGAAGGTGTGCTGAAGAGTAATATTATTCAAACCTTTCCATAACAGGAGCTCGATACATCAGTATGCAGTAGAGACACAATTGCATAGAAAAGTAAGTAAAGTGTCCAATTGTTACACATGAGCACACCACAGCACAGCACACAGAGTGAACAAGGGGAAATTCTTTCTCTGCATTTAACCCATTAACCAAGTGAAGCAGTGGGCAGCAAGCGATGCAGCCCCCGGGGAGCAGTGTATGGGGACAGTACCTTGCTCAAGAGTACCTCAGTGGTGCAACTGGCAGTCCTGGGATTCAAACCCACAATCTTCCAATCACAGGGGGCATTCCCTAACCACCAGACCACCAGCTGACCCAAAGTATGATTTTATGATAGCATCATTGCAATAATTTGAAGCCTGTAAACTGTCCAAGACCAGGAAGGTGTACTGGTTCAAGCTAATGTGGTGCAAGGGATACTGAACTAGTGCAGACTTTAGCAAGTTTGTGAAGTTCTGCAACTCAGCAGATTATTTTTGAGTGAAATTGATTTGTGGACTTTATGTCTCCAGACTATGCAGGGGTGCCCAATCCTGGACCTGGACAGCTCAGGTCCAGCTAACTTGGCTTTAATATTCAGATACCCCTGAAAACCTTTATTACGTGGTGTAAATCAGGTATGTTAGATCATGGTTGGAGCTAAACACCGCGGGGTGGTACAGCTCCGGGATTTAGAATGGGCAACCCTGCTATAGAGCTGCGGATATAGTGCAGCTGTAAAAACAAGACCTCATATACCCGTAGTGGTAACTTCACAGAAGGAGAAAACACTGCTACCATAAACATATATCAGTGCAGCAAGATTTTATTCAGAGTAGATTTGTGCCTTTTCTATGGCCCCATTTATTGTGAAATGTTCACACAATGTAAATGGCAGCTTTTAAAGGCTGCAGCTTTTAAATACTGCAGCTCAAATGACATTGACAAATACAGCAGAGGCCTTGGCAGAAGCTGTGATATTCCTTGATCAAATGTTTGCACCATTTTGTGAACAAAATACCAATCATTCCAAGTATTACCAATCATTTTTTAATTTTTTGTCACAACTTTCTCAGCTTTGGAGGCTTTATGCCCTTCAGCATGTCTCAGACTTACTGTATGTTCTGGTATAAAAACATGAAAATAAAAACTTTCCAAGGCCTAAATGTGCCCACGTTGGGGTTCATATTTCATCGCAAAAGGATTCTTTGTTGCTGCGGTTTAGACGACAAGTATAACTTCCTCTGGCAGGGTGAGGGTGGTTTGGCAAGCTTGGAGTTCGCTCAGGGGTGGAATAAATAAACGTTCATGGATCCTGGCCCGCTTTGTATCACTGCACAACCTAAAACATGGCCCCTCTGTTGTCTAGACGTCTGCAGCTGGATATTCCCTGGAGAAGATTTTTTAATGGGTCAAGTTAACTGACCTCATGTTAGTAGACTCCAGACCAGAGGCCTTTAGAGTGGGGGGTGGGGGGGTGGGGGGGTTTGAGCATGCAACCGAACTGAATTTTCATACACAGGGTCCACCTGCCCTGCCAAAAAGGGCACAAAGAGGCAGAGGGTTCAGCACCTAAAGCCCCCCTGTGGATGAGCCTGCCCCAGACTACCCCCTTTTCCCTGTACTGACAAGTCCTGGCTCGCGATCTCCGTTCCAGTTCATCCCAAAGGTGTTGGATGGGTTTGAGGTCAGGGCTCTGTGTGGCCAGTCAAGTTCTTCCACACTGAACTCATCCAGCCATGTCCTTATGGAGCTCGCTTTGTGCACTGGGGTACAGTCGTGCTGGAATAGAAAAGGTTCTTCCCCAAACTGCGTTACGACTGCCCTTCACTGGAAGTAAGGAGCCTGGACCAAACCCTGAAAAACAGGTGTGTCCCAATACCTTTGTCCATATAATGTACATTGGTTATACACACAAATCCCCCTTCCCCTGACAACCAACAAATCAACAAATAAAATCGCCCCCAGTCAAACCCTACTACTGACAGATATCAAAAAGTTACAATTACAGGGTTTGGTTCCTCAGCTGATGCAGGTTCAATGGGTTCAGGTCAACTTATTAGAAAATGTTGCGGGCGCGAGCAGCGTGGGTCAAAATGTGACAGAGCAGAGGTCCAGAAACATTACAGCCAGGTTGGGTTCGGGTCATTCATAAACAAACATTTCTGAGGGTGATTTTACTCTCATAATAAGTCGGGCAGGTGTGGGTCATAAAAATCCCTGACCTATGCATTACTACTGTTGATAGAAGAAAGACATGAAGTATGATCAGCTTTTTTTTTTAGAGCTGGTTGCTTTTAAAGTGTCGGGTGGAATGAAAGCTCTCAGAGTAACCGTGGCCACAGACATTTTGCGCACAGGGCAGGGTTTTTTGATGTAGAGGGAGAAATGGGGTCTCTGTGTGTCTTGGCTGGTCAGCTGTGTGATTGTTATTTGGGTTGGGTCCAGAGATATGGCCAGCTGCCTGGCTCTGATGGGCCAGTGATGATGAAAGCCCACTCGCTGGATTTTCCCACTGCTGCTCTTTCCCTGTGAGCCATACCTTTATTACTCGGTGTATCACTTTCCATCATCGTAAAGCCATTGGAATGGCCTCCGCCCATGCAAGCAGACTACAACCAAAACATCGCCGTTCTCAAGTTAAAAAGCCAGACAGAGCGGGGGTGTTCATTAGAGAACTGTGTACTTCATTAATAGTGATCGCTGGAGAGGTAAATTTATTTGTGTTGCAATTTTATCATCCTAATTTGCAGTCTTGGATAAGGTACGATCTGCTGTTATGAGCCAACCATAACAACAAAGAAACATGGAATGTTTTAAACTCTCTCTCTCTCTCTCTCTCTCTCTCTCTCTCTCTCCCTCTCTCTCTCTCCGTGTCTTCCTCTTCCCCAGAATTCCTCAGTGTAATCACACAGGTCCCAGCCACCGCCCATGTTGCAGCTGCAAAGCACATAGCTATCTAACTATCATTCTGGGGCTGTAACTGAACACAGTAATTCATAATTAATATGATTTCAGTGTATGAGTGAGATGTGAGTAGGAGGCATGCTGTTCAGCTGTATTTTTGCTGTTGTTTTTTATTAATCCAAAGGTCTGTTTGGAAATTTTAATCTGCGAGAAACAACTGTGAGGATCTGTCATTCATCAGTGCTTTACGTCAGTAGTCTGCTACAGTATATCTCCTTCTAGACAGACCTAAACACAGCCCTATCAATTCCCAGAAGAAGCAGACTTTTAACAATATTCACATTTACAAATTTGTTAACTACAGTACAAGTTTGCGTGAATATTTCACACCAAAACGTCCTACTGTCACGTCCCAGCCTGGCTGCAGCGCTGTAGTGTACAGTACTACAAACCATGCATCACACTTTTTTGGAGGTCTCACCAATATATAGATATACTATTTGGACAAAAGTATTGGGACGCCTGACCATCGCTCCAGCAAAGACTTTAATGACATTGCATTGAAATACATAGACTTTGATATGGAGTCGGTCCCCGCCCCTTTGCAGCCAGAACAGCTTCCACTCTTCTTGGAAGGCTTTCCACGAGTTTCTGTGGGAATTTGTGCCCATTCATTCTGTAGAGCATTTATGAGGTCAGACACTGATGTTGGATGAGAAGGCCTGGCTCACAATCTCTGTTCCAGTTCATCCCAAATGTGCTGGAGGGGGTTGAGGCCAGGACTCTGTGCGGGTTAGTAAAGTTCTTCAACAGTGAACTCATCGGCTATGTCTTTATGGACCTCGCTTTGTGCACTGGGACACAGTCATGCTGGAATATAAAAGGTTCTTCTCCAAACTGTGTCCACAATGTTGGAATCATGCCGTTGTCCAAAATGTCCTCGTATGCTGAAGCATTAAGATTACGCTTCACTGGAAGTAAGGGACCATCTAAATAGTGTATAGTGTATGTTGAGAACTAAACAGATACAGGTAAATATAACCTGAGTTACATTCCTGGAACACACAAGTTATAGAAAATATAAGTTTATAGTGAATCCAATGTGATGCAGCTACAGACACACCCACACAGACACACACACACACACACACACACACACACACACACACATGGATACAGTTATCATACCCCAGTGATTCTGTATATGGGTGGGAAAAATGTGAAAAGGTCAGGCATTACTGACTAGAATAATATGTCTCAGGCAAAATGGTGATGTAGTTCATTTTGTGTAAACATTTTGTCTTGCCAGTTAAAAAATCCCTGTATTTTGGATCTCATTTGCTAATTAATATCTTTATCTAGTAAACTATTGACCAGTAAGGAAGATATCTGCTTTTGGTCTTTGAGCCATGCGTGACATACAAATTACCATACAATAGTGTTGCACAGCTTTTGTGGGTGTCTGGCAGTAATAATATAATCTAGATTGTCAACTTCTGCTGTCCAACCAACATGTGTCATGGTCCAAACACACACCCTTCTCCTGCAGCCACCTACTGGTCCACTGCACATATTGCAGCATTCATGAATAATGGATGACCATCTGGAGATAATGGATCATAATGAAGAAACAAGCAAAACAAGAAATATTAAATATACACTGTTATTTACAACCAGTCTATCAATAGCCTCACTCACATTCTTATCAAAAATCTACCCACATCCATAAAATGACAGATGCTTAGAATTTTGGATGATGTAAAATTTTGCATCCTGTTTCTGTAGGAACGTGATTCAGTTTTGATAAGATCAGTAGACGTAAACCATGCATGCCTCTTGACAATATCAGACCTCATGCCATTCTTGAAAAAGCTGCAAGCTCCTTGTGAATAGAGGTGTGAAAGCCTCTAACGCATTACTGCCACGCTTTAAAACACAGCAAATGCAGATTGCAATTAGATGGCCATATACTTATGAAACTTAGATTATATGTATTATTCAAATATATATTAAAAGTTTCAGCTCCTGTTTAGAAGCAAAGGATTGGTGCTCTGCTTAAAGTAGTTTACTCAGTCTCTGGGGACGAACAGCCTGCAGCAAACCTCACAGGTTTGTGGCTAATGATGCTGGTGACGACTGAAAAGCTATGACTGCGTTTCTGGTCATATATAATAATGGGTTAAATATTTCTCATGGGGTTGCTCCTTTTTAATTCAATTTCTCTCCTACATCAGGCTATTTCTCATCTTCTGCTTTATCAACAGCATAGGGAAAAAAGTATTGGGAGGCCTGACCATTACACCATAAACATTAAACTACTGTAATATGGAGTTGGTCCCCCTTGGCAGCTATAACAGCTTCCACTATTCTTGGAAGGCTTTCCACAAGATTTTGGAGTTTCTGTGGGAATATGTGCCCATTTATTCTCTATAGCATTTATAGGGCACTGATGTTGGAGGAGAAGGCCTGACTTGCAATCTCCGTTCCAGTTCATGCCAAAGGTGCTGGATGGGATTGAGGTCAGGACTCTGTGCGGGACAGTCAAGTTCTTCCATATTGAACTCATCCAGCCATGTCTTTATGGAGCTCGCTTAGTGCACTGGGGCACAGTCATGCTGGTATAGAAAATGTTCTTCCCCAAACTGTGCCCAAAAAGTTGGAAGTGCAGCGTTGTCCAGAATGTCTTGGTATGCTGAAGAATTAAGATCACCCTTCACTGGATGTACAGGGCCCAAATTTTGAAAAACAGGTCTGTCCCAATACCTTGTCTATATAATGTGTCTCCCATCTAAGTTGCATCGTTACACAGATATAGTTTTGATTTCAGAAGTAAGGCAGCACTATGAACTATATCGTCGCTGTTGGCCCAAAACGGCTATTTTTCAGGAAACTCAAAAAACTATGTATATTCTAAATAAATGAATACTGTGTCATCAAAATTGGTGTAACTATTTTCAACACTTTTCATTGGTTAATAATTTCTAAATTTTACAGACCCACGTGGAGACTGACCAATAGTATCGATTTATGAAAAAAACCCAACAAAGACGAAAAGTGGAGTTACGAGGATTCTGCCAGACAGCGACGATATGATTTTAAATATAGTTTAAAATATTTAGTACAAATCTCTTTGCTTCTACAGCATAATAGTATTCACCCAGTATGGCCAATGGCCATCTCATACTTATCAGTGTAACTACGAGAAATGAACATGCCATAACCAAGAAAACGGGTGTAGCATCTCCATGAACATAAGTGTCACCCGAGGAACTCCTATAGCATATCTATAAAAATGGATGTAATCTAATCATGGAAATGGGTGTAGTCTTACCAAGGCAGTGAATGAGATGTAACCATTGCGTACCCAAGAACATGGGTGTAGTATAACCACTGAAATGGGTATTGCATAACCATCTTAAGCACAAATGTGTGTGTAGTTTCTCTGTAATTTGAAAAAGAAAAAGATTTTGAAAGGTCCTGAGTGAAAGCCACATCTATAATAATGAAAAGGCTAAGTAAAGCTGGATAAAAGGAGGTCACAGTTCACTTGTTTTAGCACTTTCCCCGATCAGCTATACAAATAATTACTGACTTCATGTTAGACAATTCAGCTCAAACCTCCCGCAGCTCATATACAAAAGGATAATGCTGCCGATAAGCATTAAAGCACTTACAGTCTTGTGGGAAGCCGATTTCTCCGGCACTTTATGATGTGTGGATTTTTTAATAAAAAGAACCCACAGTCTGAAACTCTGCAGCAAATTAATGCTCTCAAATTCTCGCTAGTCATGTTGGAGGCCACCTCAGGGGGGGTGTACATCATACACACACACCCACACACACACACACACGCCGCAGCCTCATCCAGCAAAAGCCATCAGCCGTGTTTACTCCTGGTATGATGAGAAACTGCTCGATGTCAGGGTGATATCCAACAGCGCCGATATCAATGCACACACCTTTCAATTAGGCTGAGAGGGGAGAAGGGACTATTAGCTCAGGCTGTTTGATTACAGCAATAAGCATATGGGGAAACGACCTTTGAAATCATAGGAAGAGGAACAAAGTCAGTGAATAAATGTCTCTCCAGTTTTCTTGTGGGATAATGAGTGCCATCATTATGTTGGCTTTCTGCATTGATTTTAAATGATATAATTTCTCTGCATTCATACAGAGCAGAATGAGGTAGCGACTGGTGTTTGGATTGTAAGTCCAGAAGTCCCTGCCCGCTCCATCAGTCACTGTCTTCTGTGATAGATACTGTCGCATACCTCTCTCTGGGTAAAGATTAGTGGTGGGGACACAGTATTTACTGAAGTAATTAAAGGGTGTAGTCTCAGTAACACCATCCAGCACTTTTTGTTTTTGGACTGGCTCTACTTTATCCTCCTCCATCATTTCATATACCTGTGTCTTGTTATCATTGTTATTCATGTTATCATGGCTCTGTATTCAAAGCTGTACTCTATACTCACTATACAGTGCAGTATTTTAGGTGCCCGCCATTTTAGAGCTTCCGAAAACATAGTGGGGTATATCCATTGCACTCTTACAATCCCAACCACATCAGGCACATCAGGTGTACAAATAATGCACTATAGTGGACAGCGAATGTTCATAATGCAATGCACTTGGAGTCCAACCACTCTAACATTTGTGCACAAGAACTCATCAGGCCCTGACCCTATAATTCTATATTACCTGGGACAAGAACTCCTCAGGCTCTGACCCTATACTCCTGTTTTACTTGGATCAAGAATTCCTCAGGCCCAGGCCCTATGATTCCATGTCACTTAAGTCAAGAATTTCTCAGGCCCTGGACCTATGAGACTATTTTACTTTGGTCAAGAACTCCTCAGGCCCTGCCCCTGTGACTCTTTATTACTTGGGTGAAGAATTCTTTAGACCCTAGACCTATAATTCTATATTACTTTGGTTAAGATTTCATCAGGCCCTGGTCCTATAATCCTATGTTATTTGGGTCAGGAATTCCTCTGGCCCTGACCCTATAATTCTATGTTAGTTGGGTAAGAGTTCCTCAGGCCCTGGCCCTATTATTCTATGTTACTTGAATTAAGAATTTATCAGGACCCAGACCTAAGATTTGCTGCTTTATGTAGTGCTTCTTGACTTTTCTATGTAAGAAATAGTGACTGGGGCCATTTTGGACACAGCATACGTCTCCACCCTTCCTCCTCCTCGTCATTATTGTGTTCACCTGTGCCTTAATAGTTAGCATATGCATTAACAGTCCTTGTACAACAAGTTTGGACCCACAATTTTAATGTAAAGGCCTATGCTTAAATGCTCAATGTGCAATTCCATATGCGTTATTTAGATGGCTTCTTCGTTATTCTAAAGTGGGGAATAACATTTGACTGGCATTATAGTCATGTGACATTTTTTTAGAAGCTGTGATCTCTCCTCTACTTAGTTCTCAGTATTCATAGTTTCTATGCTCCTTCTTTCTGGAGTAGTCTTCCCTATTCCTTGTTTTGGAGACGGATAACTCCCTCTGCCTTTGTTTTATGTCTCCACCAAGTATTGCAATGCCTGGAGAAGTCCCAGTAAAATTTGACTCATGCACACATTTGTTTGCCTAAGGCTCACCATTGTTTCAGATAATCCAAACCCATACCTTTCTGCTTAAAATGGAATTCCACTGATTTTTGAAAAAAAAAAATGTTGACATGTAAACAAAGTCATTCAGGAAGTTTTGTGAACTGTGAAATGGTCCACTGAAGAGAAAAGTACCGTCTCACATTACTTTGCAGTAGTAGTTGTATATACCACCCAAATGACCCTTGAAGCCACAAGTCAAAATTTTTATATGTAACACTGCAAAACTAAAGTAGTTTTCTTTGGGGACTATTTTGCTTTGCAGTAGTGTGCATGTACCTCACCACAGTGCCTTTTAATAACACACTTTTAGGCCAATGTTTTATTTCATAATCATCATAAAACTTCAGGCTGTATTTTTGTAACAGTTTCATGTACTGCCTTTTTATGAGGGAGCTTTTATAGCCATTAAATATCTTGCTCTTATCACCTCCCCAGTGAAAAATTGTGACTCAAAATATGGGCCAGCCTGTTGCCCCATAGCTGATGGTTAGGGTCTGTCCATGTGATCAGAAGGTTATGGGTTTGATCTTAGGACTGCCAGTTGCACCACTGAGGTACCGGGCTCTGTGTCGCTGGCTGCCCACTGCTTCACTTAGTGAGTGGGTGTGTGTGTTCACTTTACTTTCTCTAAAATGGGCCATGTGCTATATAAAATACCTTTTGATTTAATTGTGCTGATGTTTTGAAAAACATTTGTCATAAAGCAAAACTTGCTTTATGACATTTTAGTCCTTTGTTTGGCAGGCCTTCCCCTAAAAACTCCCTGTCCAAAACAAATCAATCAATTATTTCTTTTCTTTTTCCTTGATTCCCAGTCTATTATCAGAAGAACCTGCGGATTATCAGTAAAATCAGCGATATCTCCAGAATGTCCTGAGGGGTTAAAACAGGAACAGTCTAGCCCCCCCATGATCTCAGTATAGAATCTGCAGGCACCCCTGCTATTCCCCTCTGGCAAGCTGCTGCTGGAGCAGATAGCTGCCCAGTGCCAGTGATGTGTCACACCGCGAGCTGTTGTCTTCCCGCAGTAAATTCTTTCTGACAGGATTTTAATAACATCTCTTGCAGTCTCGCTCCCTGCACAGCACAGGTGCCACTTATTGTGGGCAATTTGCTGTCTTCCAAAAGTTGATACATCTTGCTTCTTGCCTGCTCAAAGACAGCCCAGCTGCTCCAGTCAGATCCATAACCGTCTGGGCAGGATCACAGCTCGGATTACAGCATCAGAATTACACAGATTTGGTGATAAACCCATTCAGATGTGTCTCTAACAATTTAAGCATTGCTAAATAGTGTCAAGATGTTCTGAAGTCCTCCGACTGCAGGCTTATCATTCAGTTATTAATCTTAAAGTAAAACTTCAGATATCTTAAACCTCACGTCTCACCTTTAAACACTCTGGCCAAGATTAAAAAAGTCCTTGTGCTAAATAGTGTACTTTTGTTGTTGTTGTAGACCTGTTAGGTTGAAGCAATAGCATGTGGCCGATTTTGCAAGTGAGTCAAACAGGCTTACAGTGCTGTGTTTCAGTGCCTCTTTGTAGTATTTCAACATTAAAAAAGAGAGCATAATTAGTTCTGTGTCACTGGGTGTATTGAAGTGCATATTGTAAAAATAATTGCAAAAGTTATTAAAACGTAGAAATCTAAAATAAAGTATTGTTATACATATTGTGTGCTCTGACAAAGTTGGTTCTGAAAAAGACCAAAAACTCAAATGGGAGTAATGGGATTTGTTCATGTTGGATGTAATGAGGCAAAAGGCATATTATTTAAAATATAATGAAAATTTGATACATGTCACAGACTCCTGGAGGCTCTCAGACCCCACTTTGAGAAATCTTTGTAAAGTGCCCATATAGCCACGTGTTCTGTATTCAACCCATTCACCAAGTGAAGCAGTGGGCACCCAGCGATGCAGCTCCCGGGTAGCAGCGTGTGGGGATTGCTCATGGGTACCTCAGTGATCCCATTAGCAGTCCTGGGATTCAAACCCAAAACTACCATGTGTTGGCTGGGAATCAAACCCAGGTTAACTGCTTAGAAAACAGCCATGCTCACTACTATGCCACCAATGCTTCAGAATATATACTTGCAGCATGGATTCGAACCAGCAATCTTCTGATTCTATTCATTCAGTGCCTGGATGCTTACCACTGCACCACCAAGGGAGCATTTAGACTAGGGTGACCAGACTTTTCCCCGGACATGTCCTCTTTTTGAGACCTGGAAATTGCGTCCGGCCGGGGTTTTAGAATTGTCCGGGATTTTGAGCTGCCTAAACATTCGTCACGTCATGGGCATCTCTCATAAACTACTGTCCTACACGCCTATTCACTTCCACTCAGGGGAGGACTGGCAATCTGTGCGTTCTGGAAAAGTCCAGAACGGCCGCCCGGTGCACAGCCATCGGCCTGAGATGTGCATACCTTATATCAACGTCTTAGCCCACTAAGATAACAGTGATTTCTGTTTACATGTGCAACAAGCTAACAGTGGTGAGTGTTGGCATAGCAGCTCACTCACTTTCTGGGACTGCTCAATGCTCACTGGGGTCACAGGTAACCACATTCTATCCTGGGGTCTATTGGCGCGACGCAGGGACTCACACTGGAAGTGCTGCAAGCTCACCGCAGGGCACGCACACACACACCTACAGTCAGTTTAAAATCCCCCATTCACCTGACACACGTCTTTGGACTGAACGGGGACCCTGGAGGAAACCCACCCCACCACAAGGAGCACACACACACACGCACACACACACATACACACACACACACACACACACACACACACACACACACACACACATACACACAAAACCCTGGAGTTGTGAAGCAACAACACTACCCACTGCGCCACCATGGGGCCCCACCATAGCAGCTCATAACATGCATTTCTTTGGATGCCACATGCTGGATACTGACGTCTTCAGCAATGATTTAAAATAAAAGCCTGTCTGAATGTTACTGGAGCCTGTTAGCTTAGCTAAATGGCCAACATTTTCTAGAAGCAGAATATGATCTGTATTGCCCAAAGAAAGTCTGTGAACATCAACAAATAAAGAGTCTGCTTAATAAGGTTGGGACAGAAGCTTAATGTTAGCGAAATATGAAAGTACATCGTTGTTTCACACTGTCAGAGCCAGTGAGTGTGATTGGACGTCTTCTTGATGTGATGCAAAATCTAACAGAAAATTTTAACAGCCTGGAGAGTTACATGGCTTTGGTAAAAGAGAAAACTCATTCACTCTCAGTTTCTGTCACCACTTTATTCTTTCTAGGGTCGCAGTTACCCAGAGCCTATCCCAGGGTCTACAGGTCTGGATTGTGGGAGAAACCAGAGACCCCGGAGGAAACACATGAGGAAAACATGCAAACTCTGCACACACACAAGACTAGAACCTGGATTTGAAACCCAACCCTGGAAGTGTGAGGCAAAAGACAAAACTGACAAGAAAAATTTAGTTTTGTATATAATCGTCCTTAAAACACACTGAGTTATTAATATTTGGCAACTACTATGAAACTAATATTTAAAATGTATTATGAGAGTGGGAAATTGAAGTTTGGGCCTACATACAAGCCCTTAGAGTTTAAGGAGTAATTCGATAACTGAACGATTTCTGTAGGTGTAAAGGATGCAAGAAAGCTCAACAACTATTCAGAATATGGATTAGCAGCCTTCAGTATTGCCTTCAATTTATCTGGTGAAATAATCTAACCACGATAGATAATGCAAGATTTCTTTACACGGTTACAGAGCTTTGCATTGAGAAAGCCTTGAAAAATGTCTTTTCCAATGAATGGCGGTCATTTAATCAGAGGGGTCCATTTCCAGATAGATGAGAGCAATCAAAAACGTATTCAGTTTCGAAAACACTCCCATAGGAATGTGTTTACCTGTGACACAGGACTAAATACAAACAATAAATTATGCACCTGCTACCTTCCAGAAAAACCTCCAAACCAGAGTAATAAAAAGCATCAAAGTGCCTGCTGGCTTACCCCGGACCAGAAAAAAGGGATCTAATAAAACAGTTTAATCTCATTTCCATCTATATTGCATTGCCATTACAATATGCAGCGCTCCCTGGGGAGTTCCCCCACTTTACTAGAGCAGAAGGGTTGTATTGATGTCACCTCAAGCTGTGAGGAAAATGCTCACCAATGAATGCTTCTATTAATGTATGGATGGATGGATGGAAGCATAAATGGGTCGTTTGTGACTTTTTGTGGAGTCCGTCACCAAAACCAAGCTCTTTGGCACCTTTGACTATAGTATCAGTCTTGGTTAGCTAGTCAGAAAACCCACCAACGATAACAAATTCTCTAAAAATCATATATTGCAGAACAACTGCGTTGAAAGTGGTGAAGCCATAAAGCTCCCTAAGTTTTACACAAAGTAATAATCAAAGCCCAAATAATCAAAGCCCAAACTAAGCCTGTCAGTGACAAACTGTGACTATTAGAACTAGGTTTGGGCCACAAATATCAAGAACAGTCATAACATTACAAATAAAAATGACAAATTATAATGTGAAGTTCTGCAATTGCCTAGTAGTATGTCTAGCACCACGCTAATAGCATAGCACATTAACATTCACGGCTGTTCTAGATTAAGAGTGAAGTTTGTAAAGGACAGCACATCAGATATATTAACCGATACATTAAATGGATATAAAAGTACAGGGCCGCCTGACCATTACACCAGCTGGGGGTTTAATGACATTGCATTCAAATACATAGACTTTAATATGGTATACCCCGCCCCTTGCAGCTATAAGAGCTTCTGCTCTTCTTGAAACGCTTTCCACAAGATTTTGGAGTTTCTTTAGGAATTTGTGCCCGTTCATTCTGTAGAGCATTTGTGAAGTCGAGCACTGATGTTGGATGAGAAGGCCTGACTCGCAATCTCTGTTCCAGTTCATCCCAAACGTGTTGGATGGGGTTGGGGTCAGGGCTCTGTGCGGCCCACTCAAGTTCTTCCACATCAAACTCATTCAACCATTATTTTATGGACCTTGCTTGGCGTTGTCCAGAATGTCTTGGTCTGCTGAAGCATTAAGATTGAACTTCACTGGGAGTAAGGGGTCTAGTCCAAACCCTGAAAAACAGGTGTGTCACAATACATTCGTCCATTTAGTGTACATTAGCTTGTATGTAGCATTTCTAGGGTCACTACTTCAGTAAAGATTCATGTCATAGAGCTGCCACTGTTTACCATCTGACAGAAGCACACTGGTTAAGCAGCAGCTTATATTTAGTCAGCAACATATCTTGGACTTCCCTCAGGAATTTAGATATAGCCACCGTAAATCAAAATGTGAAGTAGTGATTTCACCGTTACTTCTTTATTATGTTGGCTAATAATCTCACATGTATGACTTCAGGACCTTAGAGAAAAGCATCCTGAACTGATAAGTTTGATTAATAATGAAATAAAAGTACTACTGCAATACTTGCCAAGCTTACAATACACAAACAATAAAAAAAATGTTTTTTTTTAGTTCCCAGAAATCATTAGGACATCTATAAAGGCAAAGAAAGCCCTGATGGCTCCCCTCTGCCAGTAAGAGGGACACTTGTATTAGACAATCCATAATTTATCCAGGTAATGAGAAATCCTCCCTTGGGGTATGCCCCCTGGACTGAAAAAGATGAGCTTCATGTGTATGAGAAAAAGAACCTGACAAATGTGATACATTTACCATCAATATGCCAAAGAGGGTCAGAACAGGAAAACAAATGTATTAATACGAATAGATATGTGGACAAAAGTATTGGGACACACCTGTTTTTTGTGGTTTGGGTTAGGCTCCTTACTTCCAGTGAAGGACATTCTCAGTGGTTCAGGAAACCAAGACATTTTGGACAACGCCATGCTTCCAACTTTGTGGACACAGTTTGGGGAAGAACCTTTTCTATTCCAGCAT
>JBBPCX010000141.1:14935976-14955683 GCA_037974365.1 Hydrocynus forskahlii
CCTTCCAAGAAGAGTGGAAGCTGTTATAGCTGCAAAGGGGGACCAACTCCATATTAAAGTCTATGGATTTGAATGCAATGTAATTAAAGTCCTTGTTGGTGTACTGGTCAGGTGTCCCAATACTTTTGTCTTTATAGTATACATATATACGGTTTGAAGCAAAATGGCCTTAAGTTTGTATACTGGATTTGTACAGTAAGAAACAAAGTAGGAAATATCAATTTCTCTGCATTTTCCCCACATAATGTTTCTGTACCCTTTCAGTCTTTTTAAAAGCATTCTATATTATATTTAAAGGCAATTCATAGTTTGTTATATTTTCATTTAGATTCACATTAAATTTTTGTCTTTTTTACCACTCTCAAATAATAAGCAGCATAATCTGTACATATCCTGATGACTAGTATAATCAATAGTGACATCGAAAGCAAAGCATGATGAATTTTCTGCATATGTAAGAGGAGTCAGATCCAATCTTGTTTCACACAAGAGCAGTTCTTGTATTTGTGCTCCTGAAAGTCTATACTGTAGTGAATAAGATTATGAAACCCAGAGAGGAATCAAACAGTGGGTGTTTGGTATCAAAGCATTATTTACCAGCACCTGAAATATATATTTTTTCAAACACCCACAGATTTACTGAGATCAAACATCTTCCCCCGCTGGCTGCAATCTCAGAAAAACAAAAATATTCCTCACATTTACAAGGTTAAATCATTCCAGTTCCAGACAGCCTTCTGAGAACTTCACAGGGATTTGTTTAAAGTTTAAAGGCTGATTAACAGCAGATTCTATAAAGTGTGATTCTATCTGCAAGATAGTACAATTCGTCAACACGGATAACGGGGGCATGAAACAATTAGGCAAGGACTAACTGAAGTGTATGCAATTTCTGAAGCCTTATGCTCAGATTTAATATTCATACAAAATTCAAATACTATGTATTATATAAGAAATTGCGTAACCAGATCAGCTGAGGTTGACTGAGTTCATTTTACACTTTTCCCCTTATTCTCACTTTAGTCCAGGTGTTGGGCTCATGCAGTGCACCTGACTCAATTATCAACTAATTAGCAAGGCCTTCAAGAGTTGAAATCAGGGTGTTGGAAGAGGAGAAAATACTAGAGGTGTATAAATGCATAGATGCATAGTGGTGCATCAAACTGAATGTCATTTTTTGGATGTTTTTTTACGTTTGCGGAATTTAGCAGACGCTCTTATCCAGAGCGACGTAAATCAGTGCTTAAGCAGTCCACGTCTGTTCTTTATACCTGCAAAGCTAGACCTAAATCAACACCTGCTTTAACCAAGTTACTGCAGGTTAAGTTACACACCATAACAAACCCTGTCAACAAGAGAAAAAGTCAGAAGTTAATACATGATTAAGGAAAAACAGTTTTTTGGAACTGAGTATAATGGGCCATAATACTACCCATTAAAATGTTTAATTATTGTGCAGAACATTTTTTTAAAGCAATGTTACAATAAAATAATAATGGTAATAGGCCCTTTAAGAAAAAAACAAGAGTCTCGAGAGAGAGAGTGTTGGACTACCATAAGCCACCCAAACAGCTGTAGTGTGCCTTGGTGCAGATTACACAAGTCTGTGGAACTGTACAGGAGGGATGGAACACCATTCTTCCAAAAAATATTTCCTCTACTGTCATATATCCTCATTATCCCCAAATGAGGGCAGGTGCGTAGGCAGACTTCCATGCTTAGAACAACTTTTATTTATAACAAAAAAACAAACAGGCACGAGGGCCAGAAAACCAAACTCGAACCAAAAGGAGAAAGGAGATGCACAAACAAAAGCCAGCATGATGGTGGACCGACAACTCAGGTCAGTCACTAATGAACTTAAATGCAAAAGTCCAAACCCCCAAAACCCAATCAAAACACAAATGTACTTTCTCCTGGGCACACCGGCAGCTGAAACTCATAATGAAACAAACTCAAACCCGGTGTGCTCAGGAATTACGCAGAACAAAAACCGCCAACCATCACAACCCGCAGACATGACATGTACTGGTGTTTTGATTGTGAAATTTTTCCTTAACGCTGCTGCCTGTTCACAGTGGTCCAGTCTCATGTCCTGTGAATGAGGACATCCTAACTACTACGATCTGGACAAAAGTGTGATCCGTCAGAATAACTTGGTATAGATCTGCATGACTGACCCTTCCTTCTTTGAGGATTCACCCCAAGCATAGCAGAGCCACCAGACCCCCTGACTGCAGGGATCAAGGCAGTGAGGCCTGTAGTGTTCTCTTGTATGCTACATATGCACTTGCTTACTTGGGGAGTACAGCTCCGGAAAAAAATAAGAGGCCACTGCAATTTATTTCTAAATGAGCTTCTCTATGAGTATGACAACCATTCCATGCCAGTGTCTGTTAAATTCCTACAAAAGCAGGTACTGATTAGTGATCACCTGAATCAATTCTTATTTAATGAGGAAATATATTAAAAAAACCCTGCTGTGATCAACACTCTCCTCTGAGTGACCAGTTCGACGGCAAAACAGTAGTACATCAAAGGTAATTGTTGTTTAAGAGTAAACGAGAGATTTGTTTTCTTTGAATTATTCAAGTCCTGTAAACACTGCATCATTTCTCTTGTTTTGATGTCGTTTCCTTTAAAATCATGCTTTAAAGAACAATATTTTTATTTGGAAATTAGGACAAATATTGTCAGCAGTTCTTAAAAACTAAGGCAAAGCTATTCAGTTCAATACTTGCACCTATAAAAGATCAAACCTGAGATCCTGAACATTTTTGCAGTGGTCTCTTACTTTTTTCCGGAGTTGTATATGGTGACGAATGACTCAGACCAGATCACTTTAGATGACTGCCTGTGGTTTTACACCCCTGGTAGTCTGGTGGGTAGGAATCTACCTCTGCAGTCATAAGTTGTGCGTTCCAGTAAGGTACCGTCCCCACACACTGCTCCCCAGGCACTGTATTCCTGGCTGCCCACTGCTTTTCTTGGCGAATGGGTTAAATACAGAGGAAAAAATTCACACTGTTTACACTGTGTGCTGTGCTGTGTTCACGCATGACGAATCGACACTTTACTCTTGGTGGTCTAGTGGTTAGGGCGTTCACCCTGCAATCAGGAAGGCATGAGTTTGAGTCCCAAGACTGCTAATCACCTCTGAGGTACTCTGAGGTACCCCCACACACTGCTCCCCGGGCACCGTGTTCCTGACTGCCCCCTGCTTCACTTGGTGAATGAGTGAAATACAGAGGAGGAATTTTGTGCTGTTCACACTGTGCTGTTCATTCACTTGAGAAACAGCTGGTGTTTTTATTACATATAACACTAATGCACAAGCATCCCATTCACTCAGTGTGCATTTTTTGACATTTGCATTGTCACGGCAGAAAGTGGACAGCACAAAGGTAAGAGCAGCAAAAACAACAACAACAATAGAATAGAATAAAATACTACACCAACAGTACAGTACAAAATGTACACACTCATTGCCTCAGCTTCTATAAACACAGTCAGGTTCAGCGCCAGTAATGAAGACCTAAACAAGCAGGCCAGCAGGGTGCCTGTGGGAGAAAAAGGTGTTAAAGCAGCTCTGTAACCTTCAGGTGGATGGCTAGTGTGACGTAAATGACCTCAGATACTTGTTTACTGACTCACTAAGACCCTCTTGAAATAACCCATGACATCACCTTAAAACGAGCCTTTAGTGCGGTTGCCCCTGGCGCACCCAGACATCTACATCAGAGCTGCTCAATGACCTGGGTTTTAGAGCTGCGTGAAGTCCTGCGGTGAAAATGTAGACACTGAAATAGAAAAACTTACCAGCTGGATACAATGCATATACAGCAGCACACACACTATATGGACAAAAATATTGTGATGCCTGACCATTACACCAACAGGGACTTTAATTACACTGCATTCAAGTAAGACTTTAATATGGAGTTGGTCCCTCCTTTGCAGCTTTAACAGCTTCCACTCTTCTTGGAAGGCAGTTACAAGGACAGGCACTGATGTTGGACGAAAAGGCCTGGCTGCAATCTCCGTTCCATTTCATCCCAAAGGTGTTGGATGGGGCTGAGGTCAGGGCTCTGTGCGGGCCAGTCAAGTTCTTCCACATTGCACTCATCCAGCCATGTCTATACAGTGCCTTACGAACGTATTCAACCCCCTCAAAAGGCATCAGATTTGTCTAGACTAAAAAATGAAACTTTATTTTGTCATATTTTTATTTCTAAAAGATTCAGATTTATTTATTGCCCACCTCAAATGAATCCATTTAAAGTGGTGCTGGTTTTATTTAAGAAAAAAATCCAAATGACATTGCACTTGTGTGGACTCGACACAACATTGAAAAATGTTTACTTTTTTGGCATTAATTTGATTCAAGAACTACTAGTTCAGACTGTAATCTCAAGAAAAGGTGTAAAAATGAATTTTTCTAAGGAAATTAGAGATGCACAAGGTGCAAAAAAAAAGCAAAATAATATCCAAGTGTTCTTGCTCTGCTCTTGGATATCCCGGTGAGCTTAGTTGGACTGACTGTAAGAATATAGAAGCTGCATTATACCATCCAGACACTGCCTTGACAAGGCCATCCGTCAAACATCGACTTCTGAGCAAGAAGGCGACTTAAGAGGGAAGCCACAGAGAGACCAACAATCACTTTGAAGGAGCCACAGATTTCAGTGTCTGAGACTAAAGTGAAGGAGCAGCAGTCAATGATAACAAGAGCTCTGTATACAACTGGCCTGTTATGAGAGGGTTGCTAAAAAGAAGCCATTTCTGAAGAAAAACACATTCAAGCACATCTGGATTTTCACTAGAAACATCAGAATGACCCAGCTAAAATATGGGATTGTGTGGCACAAACCTAATGCTGTCCATTCCTCAACAAACCCCATCCCATTTGTGAGGGTGTTGTGAGAATGCGCCTCCTCAGTATAGACTAAGCATCTTGCTAAAATGGATGGACAAGTGGATCCTGTGAGACAACCTGCTTCACTAAAGTTTGGGAGAAACTTCACCAGCAGAATAATGAGCCAAAGTAAGACAGGTGTGGCTGAACAACAAAAAGGTCTGGTTCATAATCTCCATTCTAGTTTATCCCAAAGGTGCTGGATGGGATTGAGGTCAGGGCTCCGAACTTTATGGAGCTTGTTGTCTGGAATGTCTTGGTCTGCTGAAGCATTAAGATTGCCCTTCACTGGAAGTAATGGGTCTAGCCCAAAACCCTGAAAAAGAAGTGTTTAGCAGTACTTTTGTTCATATAGTGTATTTATAATTGTGTGTGTGTGTGTGTGTGTGTATCCACAGTGTTCTTATATAATGTGTATATATAATGTGTGTGTGTATATATATATATATATGTATATATATATAGTGGCGAGTGATGAGAGAGAATGCGAGAACCCGCTAGATTCTCAAGCAGCAGTCATTTTTATTTGTCAGCTTCACAGCCTTCAGGCACTCCGGGGGATGGTGACAGACGAAAAAAGCTCAACCACACAAAACAACACATCATAAACACACATAATAACACATAACACACATAACCCCCCATCAACTGTCCCCCCAAACACACAAAATAGGCCAACCCGGCCACTCTCACTGGCCCGCAAAGGCTCATGGGAGCCAGTGTGACCTGCCGGCTCGTCACAATGTGCAAATTTTTACAATACACATGCACATATTTTTATTTACTCTACTTTATATTCCTAGATTGTATAGTGCACATTTTATACTGTCCTGTTGGTTTAGTATTTTATTCTATTCCATTGTTTTTCATTTTTGATGCCCTATATTTCTGTTCACTTTCTGCCATGACAATACAAATTTCAAATAAAGGTTTATCTTATCTTGTCTTATCTTATCTTATCTAGTCACAATATCGGTGGGACACAAATGGCACCCCAATCGTGGAATGACCCAGTTGATTAAAGACAAGATCATTAACCAGCTCTTTACCAGACGAAGTTTGGGTTGCACCCACTGCAAAACGTCATTGAAAACACAGTCTTAAGAGAGTGTGTAGTGTGTTTTTACCTTTATCATTCCACTGATCAGTGGTTCCTAATTAACACCAACAGTCACTTTACTTAATAGTCAACAGTTGCTGGAACAATGTTCTTTGGTGGAAGAATACACCAATATAAAGCGTAGCTGAAACAAGACTCAGGGCTTCTTTGCTTTACTGTTACTGTGCTTTGCAAAAATATTGTTAAACGCAGTAGAACACTTGAGGTCATGCGTTAATACAAAGAACATCATGTCTGTGATTTGGCTGCAGAAAAGAGCTGAATGCTGCGTTCTCGCATTCAGTCACTGTACTAGAAATTTCTCGCCACCCAACTAGTTATACTTTCATATATGCTGATATGAGCATGCTCAAGTTAAGTTTCACTCCACAGCACTTCCAGCAGCATCCCATCAATTAATCCTCATCACTTTAAATGCATGATATGTGCTTTTGCACTTGAACGCAAAAGATGCTACAAAAGAGACTATGTGGAAAAATGATGATGAATAGCGTAGTCCACTTTCTTGCCCTGCTCTCAAAACGAGTGCTCTTGTCATTAATCACATTCTCAAGGAATGGAGAGGCTTTCAAACAATAAAGGTGGAAGTGTTTGGAGGTAGCATGCTAATAGAAAAAGAGCTAACATAAATCACTGCTAACTGCTAACACAAACTCACACAATGTCAGCCATAATCGTATAATTAGATTTGATTTATTTTTCCCCATTCTCACACAGACGTAGTTTAAATGTTAATGCCAAGTACAAAAAAAAAACATAAATAAAATATGTTTGGCACATTTGTTAATAGTTTACAAGGTGCCACAATATGTAGTGCATGTATACAGTACAGTAATGAACTACATGAGTATTTAACCACGTAAACATGTCGGATTAAGCTCCCCTGAGAGGAGGAATCAGTTCATATTCATATCTATAAAAACATCACCCACATCAATAGAGGAAAAAAGCCTAATGAGACCTCAGAGTTAAAAGAAGATAATATGAATTAGTATCATAAAATTCTATGAATGACACCATTATTATTACTGAACCTGTCCTACCACATGTCATCCAAAACTGCATTTTTGGAAATGTCACGGAGTACATTTTGATAGTACCATAAATGTATCATTTCTTTATGGACTGATTAAAGTTTAATTCCCTTCATGCTGCTAGTCCTTTCTTTATTATCGGTTAACTTCAAAGTGTGAAAGTAAGCATTGCAGAAGAGGCCCAAGAAATATAATTTAAAGCAGAATTCTAAACAAAGTCATTCAGTGTGTTCTGATGTAAAATAATGAAAAGAAAGTTCAACACGGATTTCATTACAGTTGGGCATGATAGGAACCATGATAAGGCCACGTCTAGACTTCAGATTTAGCCATGTTCTGTTATTTCTATTTTATTTATACACACACACACACACACACACACACACACACACACACACAAATGTTATAAACAAAGCACCACTTCATGTAACAGCTTTTTGTGAGGTTGCTTTTAGAGGCTTTCATGCATCTGGTTTCCATCACCACCACTGTGACCAGTGCTGACTTGGGAAGTTTCTCTAGAATGAAGCATTTCACATCAAACCACTTATAATGACTTTGCTTACATTTCAATGATTCAATAATTCAGAAATTTAGAAAAAGGGTAGAATTCCCCTTTAATCTTACAAGTCATAAAGAATGATTTTATTAATTAACATTACGTATAGCTAATGACACTATTATTGACCTGTCCAACCGAAGACCACATGAAAGGTCACATATAAAGTATTGAATCTTGCACTTTCACTCACTCCTCATCAAAGCACCCACTAATCAGTCTTACCAGTCTCACAGCAGAAATCCATTATAAATCTATCAGGCTGAGGGCTAGTCTAAAGGCCTTGCATCTTTCATCTCAGCCTCATACATATCCTTTTGAGTGCAGAGCCCTATCACACTCATTAGTAGCTATTACCAAGCTCCCTCCAGCAACAGAGCCTTAAACCGTAAAAACAGAAGACACACAAAACAGGCATAATTAGAAAAGAAAAAAACCCCAACAATATTAACTGTTCTGAATCTTTTACATCTAAGAAGTAATGTCTTACCCAGTCGTGTGTTGTCTGTCTTGTTAAACTCAAAGATGGTTTTGTTGTCCGTTTCGCTCAGGCTAGCGCAAGTTAGTGTTAAACTCAGATGAACTCTTCCTGGTTGTAAACAGCTGCATCTGGTCAGGAGGGGCTACGAGCAGCTTAAAGGGGATAAAAACCTGACCTGTGAGGAATGCACACCTGTAATTCATATTCTGAATGTCTCTGAACAGATAACAGGCCGTGGTGAATCGAGGAGTGTTCCTGCTTAAGCTTTGTTGGGGGTGGGACTGTAGCACCCCCACAACCTAGACCAGGGGTAGGCAACTCCAGCCCTGGAGGACCGTGGCGTGGTCCAGCACGTTTTGGTGATTTCCCTGCTCAGAATCACCTGGTTCATCCCGCCAGTTAATTGTCACGTTTAGTGAATGTGTTTGAGGAGAACTACCATCAAACTGTGCTGGACACCGGACCTCCAGGACCGGAGTTGCCCACCCCTGACCTGGACCCATCGTCCAAACTAAATTGTACACTGATCAATTGTATTTCTGTGGAATATTATCAATTATCCTACATAAATATACTACACTGTTATATAATCCATGAGTTATACTCCATCATTTTGTTTCGTAACAGTGCTAAAGTGCCTGCCCTCTGGTTTGTTTTTTTTGAGGGGGTTCTTTTTGTTATTTTTAAAGGTAAAGGTAAACACTTTTATTGTCTGAGGCAGACAGGGATTGGGTTGACAGAGTGCTCCTTTAATAATATTCTCCTCAGGCATGCCCCAGCCATTCATGGACAGGAGTCTAAGAGAGCATAAGTATCCCTCAGTTATATTCTCCCCATCGCTCGGTTATGGCACGTTAACCTTCTCCTCCAAGCGCGTTGAGGCGCATGAAAATGTTTTAACAACATTTCGATAAGATGCGATTTCACATGCCTCGGAAAAAGCATTTGCCATCCATATTGGGAGCAAATTGCAATAAGTAGCAGGTAAAATTGTTCACGGCTGGAAAGAAAATCATAGTTTTGATTACAAGGAAAGAGTTTTCTTTAGAAAAGTAATGCTCACTTTAATCTATAATAAACCTCTAACCATAGAGAGATACATGGGGTTTGCAGTGACCTTAGCCTTGTTTCAAATGCATAATTGCATAGCACCTCAGGGCACAAGACATAGCGCAAACATAGCTGAATGAAAAGGCCCATCATTCTGGAAATTCTTTTCAAATTTACAACAGACTTTTCTGTCATAAAAGGGTGCTGTTTATTTTCATGTAAAAAAATCTGTATAAAATTCGAATGCCACCCAGACTACTGTTTGAATGGAAGTAATAGTCTAATTGAATGGGCATGGGAGCCTGCCCACAACAGTCCTTATTACAGAAGGACACCTTTTGAGCAAAGAGCGATTAAAAAAGTAGAGTGTCTGAGAATTCAGCCATGCACTTCAATTAAACACACATTCAAGGTGCATCATATGCTCATCCGCTTTATCACACTGCAGTGGATATGCAATATAGAGCCTTCTGATGACCAACAGACTTTGAGTTCATCCGCCAGGTCATTATTATGAAACTAATTAAGTGCAAATAATTTCCCTTTCTGAGGGTTTCGCCGGGTCAGTGCCATAAAGCCAAACCAATAAAGTGCTTATTATCTCACTGATTAGAATCGGAGTGCTGTATTGAGTTACTGTTGTGGAAGGGAGTACTTCCAATATGTTTTTTATATCTGTCTTTTATCTGGTAAAAAGCACCCTCATACAATACAAAAAAAAAACAGTTTTTTCCTCTTCCCCTCTCCTTCCCCGCCTCTAGTAAATCATCCATTTTGTAAAGCTGCTCCAGAGCAGAGCGGTTCCATAGAAAGAAGCAACTTATAGGATGCTTCTCCACCACACCAGTTTTTTTTTTTTTTACCAGTTGTTTGTTATTCTTGCAGTATGCGGAACAAAAATAAAATTCACTGTACTTTTGTACAGCATAGTTTTCCACATTTTAACAAAACATTGTATCAGTTCTAACTTATTAACAAACTTCAGGAAAATGAAATCCTGTGTACTGGGGGGATGCCTTTAAGTATCACAGTATTTCATTGTCATATCTTCCTCCCCTAAACTAAAGACAACACTCACCACGACAGTGGTCATTACCTTCATGTACAGAGTAAATTGCTACCTGCTTTCCTTAAATAGTCCCTACAAGACACTTTTTGGAAAAATCATTGCAAATTTTAAAGTTATAATTATAGTCACTGTAACTGATAAAAGAGGAATTCAGCACAGATTCAAGGGATGTTCAAAAAGTTTTCACATGCTTATTTTTTCGTTGGAAAAGGTGAAGGCTGGAAGAGTAGTCATTTTGCATGTCTGAGAGTTTAGCGCCATTTAATGTCACCTGATTTCCACAGAAGAAGCTTTAAGGGGAAGGAGATTTTCATGTGATGGTGATGTATTAAAAATGTTGGTACAAAGGGGGGAAAAATGCATCACAAAGGAAGGTGTCTATGTAGAAACGTGACGTAATTTGATTTCTTAAATTCTTAATAGAGTTTAAAATGTGCACAAATGTTTTGAATATATGTCTATATATATATATATATTTATATATATATATGTGTGCGTGTGTGTGTGTGTGTGTGTGTGTGTGAGCGTAAAATAATTACATAACCTGAAAACCACTTAACCTGAAAAGTACATTATCAGTTGGAAATGTCACAGAGGAATTTTTTGTACTACAGTAAATTTAGTCTGATTCCCTTTAGCCTTATTCCCTTAATAAATGCAGTACCATTTGTCCTTATCAGTTAAGATGGTAAATTATATATAATGTGCAAATAAGCATTGCATAAAGTACCAAAGTAAAGCAATAAAGGGGTTAGATCCATAGTTAAATTACAGTAATGCACCATAGGCTGATATGGTTGAAAAATATCAGCACACTATCAATGTCTCACTGCCTCACATCTGACATGTACTGCACCGCAGGCCCAAATAATTCTCTTACTGAATGACAATGACAGTGCTACCAGTGTTAACCCATTAAACCCCAGGAAACTATTCATTCTTAGGACTAGCTAATGCAGCTAACAAAAAATGGAAGCCTACCAAACAATATTGTGCTAGCTGCCTGATAATCTAAAAATAAACTGGCTTATGTGGTTTTTGATGCTGTATGTACTGCACATACATCCTGTCTATGACAACAGATTAAAGTACTGTGCTGTGTTTGATGTATATGATGGTAATGCATGCAGTTTGCACAATGCTAATTGATGCACTGAAACCTTCCACTTTACTTGTCCCAATTCCAGTGTAAAACTAAGAAAAAAAAACAAACATGTCTGTCAGATCATCTACCTGTAGGGTAAAATGGGGGTAGATTGAGTAAATTGTGCAAACTTTAAGATTAATAGCTTAGCAAAAAGCCTGGAGTTTAAGGGTCAACCAAACCAACCAATAGCTCCTCATCATAACGTGTCAGATCACATTGAGGGTTGGCCCTGATGACATAGACTTGCTCATCAAGATTGGCACCATGGAAGGCCCGGCCCCTTCCATTAACTCTCCACCAATCAGATGCTGTCTCTGCAGGTTTAGGATGGAGTCAGCAATGATGCGAGCCGTTTTCTTCTGGTAGCCCCCTGACGTCACCATGAGGATGGGGATGCCTCTCCTACGTGCTGCTCTGAAGACGATTTCATCTCTCTTCACAATGCCCTGAGAGAGGCGGGGAAAGGACACGTTCAAATAGAGCCGGGCAATATGACAATATATTTATGATTTATCATGCATCACAGTGTGTCTCAGTATACTTTCTTGAGCATATTGTGATAACGTCCGTACTTAAAGGATAGTTATCAACTGCATTATTTGTTTATTAAGAGAACATAAGTAGTCCTGGTTAATTGCAATTATTGTGGTACAGTGTGTGAAGTATTATACCGAACATCTACTTTTTTTGGTTGCAGCTATAAAAGGTAATTAGTTCTACAATTATAACTGGCAGAGACTTGCACAAGATAGGGATATTGCAGACTCGTATGGGACTAAAATCACAGACCTCTTGGTAACCACTTAAATGATAGGATTCCCCAGGTAAAAACAAATCCAGCTCAAATAAGGATCATGTAATATACTCTAACTGCAACAGTTGAAAAATAGAAATGTTCTGCACATATCCATGTAATCCATGTATCCATGACTTGACAAAGCAGACTCAGAAGATGGTTTGAATAATGTAATACATAATTGGGGCTGCAGGTGGCCTGGTGGTTAGGGAGTTGCCCCTGCGATCAGAGGGTTGTGTGTTCAAATCCCAACCCTGTTAGTGGCACCACTAAGGTATCCTTGAGGAAATCACCATCCCCACACACTGCTCCCCGGGCAACCCTCGTTGCTGGCAGCCCCCTGCTTCACTTGGTGAATGGGTTAAATGCAGAGAAAGAATTTCACATTGTTCACACTGTGTGCTGTGGTGTGTTCACGTGGGACTGTAAGGAGCCACTTTACTTTACAAATGTGGAATCTTTGTAAGACTGTGCTACCGAGGATCCACTTTTATTGGTTGCAGCCATGGAAGGTAATTAGTTCTCAAATTATTACTTTGGCCAGATTTGTAAAATCTAGGGACTTTGCATATTTGTATGGAATTAAAATCACTGATCTCTTGGTAATAAACTCAGATTATAGGATTCCCCAGGTAAAAACTAATCCAGCTCAAATAAGGCTCATGTAATACACTCTTAACTGCAACAGCTGTTTCTTTTGGAAAGATTGAAAATTTTTCTATAATTCTGCACTTAATAGCTAATATAACTTTAAACACATGCTAGAGAATATAGAAGGGAGAACCATTTCATGTGCTTGAGCATTTCAGTGGATGCCATTTCTTTTGCAATCATGGTGGTTTTGTGTTTTAGTGTGAATACTGATGGTCAGTTAAAGAAGACAAGACTGGTTGTCCCCTTTTCAATTCAAATGGGTATGAGTGAACTCTTTGTAATCAATGGAATGAATCCTATTCAACCTAATGAGAAACTGTATTACTGTATTAACACATTTGTAAAAATATCTGAATTCGAAGTATTACAAAATTAAAATGACATCTATGTATCTTCATGTTTAGTATGGTCATACTTTCAAGGCAGTTCAAGGCACTGCTCACCCAATCCCTTCATGGACATTTCGCTTTAGCAAGTTTCACTTTACAACAAAAATCAACACTTCATCCTTTAAAACCTCATCAAGGTCATCTGGGGCTGTGTGCGAAATGTCATACTGTGTACTGTATACTGTACCAATATGTACTGTATGCTGTACCAATATGTGGATGATTGACTTAAGTTTAGCTTACATGGCCTAAGATACAGACGTGGATTACTTGAGCACTGATGTACATCGCTCTGGATAAGGGCGTCAGCTAAATGCCGTAAATGTAAATGTAAATGTACTGTATGCTGTACCAATATGTACGGTATACACCAGTAGCATGCAGTATATTCCAGTGTAATATCCAATAACAGACAAAAGATATATATATTACACGGTATGGACATGACTAGATTGCCAACATCAGGGGTCAAGCCAATCAGACTGATCAAGACCCACTTCACTCTCCTTATACCTTCAATCACTGCTTAGCAATCACTGCAAGCCACTTTTCGGATATTCAGCAGCACATATAGATACACTGTGGCTGAAAAAATCTAACTGGGGGAGTAAAGACACCAACACCAATTTCATACCATTTCAAAAATCCAAAAATAAACAAGGTCAGCTTTGTATTTATCATTGTGATAAAACTGTGGCATCCAAAGATATCTGTCTTTGTTAAAAAGTCGTTTAATTTTTAATCTCATTAAAAATTGGTAATATGAGCAAATTCGATTAAATAATGAAAGCAACTCACTTCAGTGTGAAAGATGATGCTGTGTGCACTTTTCAGCTGGGACTACCTTAGTAAGTTAGTGTTTTACCCACGCAATCTGTGTAGTATGTGAAGGGAGTCCAGAAGCATTGGACCATTTTCTTTCATTTTGCCTGAATCCACTGAATCCACTGCTTCTCACCATAGCCACAGGTCTCTACACAATAAAAGTGATGCCACCTTTGTCATTTCCACTGAACGCATACTATATCTCAAAAAGCATTTATTTCATAACTGGAGAATTTCGATGGCTTTTAGGAGCTACTTGTGTGTGCTATCATGGTAAATGGTAACATTCTGATTTGTACAGCAAAGTTGATAACGTCTCAGCCCTCCACCCAGCAGATATGGCTTTGATTCCCCACCTAGGCAAGCACATCATGGTGTACTGATATAAGTACTGATTTATGTCTCCAGAAACAACTCTATGCAAGGAGCCAGTCTGGAACTGGATCGGCCGCCACCACCAGCCATCACGGGGTGACCCTGGACCAAAGCTCCTCTATTGATATTAATCACGAGGGTGCCTTAACCCCCATGTGATTCATATCATCAGCACCTGTCCCTCATAATTAATAACCTCAGCAGGACCTGCGGGAGGGTCAATAAAGCCACCACCTGCAGTCTCACTCAACGCTGAGTCTTTGTGTGAAGTGGTTCAGCACAAAGCTTAATTTGGTAAAAGGCTCTCAATATCTATCTCCTGGGCTCTCTAATGTCTCTCTCCTGGATCTCCCTGCTCTCCCCCACTTTCTTGAGATTTTCCCCTTGTCCAAGTTTTCTTTTGTGCATTTAATAAAGAGGAACTTTTCTTGAAGGGATCCTTTGAGTGAAGCCCAGCCCCGGTCCGCCAGTTTGTCCCTCCTGGCATTTTCCATTTCCGTTTTTTCTTTTCTTTTCACCCTACCTCGAGCCACGGTGGAGTGAATTCAAGCCCTGTCGACGTGTGCAGGCCAGTACTGCTCACTCCCCCAGAAGCCCTTTGCCTGTCACCTGGACCAGCGCCACACCTCCCAATTCCAGAGAGGTTTGAGTCATACAAAGGGCCAGTGCAGAGGCTTCTTGCAACAACGCTCCTTAGCTTTTCAGCAGCAGCCCTGTTAGTTTAGCCCAATGAGAGGGCGAAAGTAGCATTTATCACGTAATTATTGATGGGGCAAGCCCTGGTGTGGGTGAACCTCCTTCTGGGAGGGTCACCAGTGTGGCCGCGGTCCCTCCCCGGCATAGTCAAACCCATGCAGCTGGGGCACACACAGTTGTCCAACTAAGAACAGTAGGCTTGTACGATCATTCAAATCTGAATGGTGCAAATCACACTTTTAGACTGTTCAAATATCTAATAGAATTCAGATTTCAATTAAATATGCAAATAAATCTGATTTAGACTGTGTGTGAACATAATGACTGGGCTCAAGATTCCTTATCCTTGCAGCTACAGTACAGATGCGGTGGATGTACTATATGATGGTTTAAACTGACTACTGAAAAGTGGTTACAGATTATCTTGGTTTTGAAGCGGTTATTAAAGCAAAAAAGGGCTGCTCTGAGGAATCCAAAATGTTTAGATTATTTTCAGCTGAATTATCTGACGTGCTTGAACTTTGACATGTGTCTTGGGGTGGTGGTGGCCTAGTTGATAGGATACTTGCCTCTGGAACAAGAGGTCATGGGTTCGAATCCTACCTTCAGCACACCACCACTGGGTTCCTGAGCAAGACCCTTAACCCCAAGCTGCTCCAGGGAAACTGCCCCCTGTAGTTAGGGAATGGAAGTCGCTTTGGATAAAAGCCTCTGCCAAATGCCATCAAAATAAATGACTTGTATGTTGTAATTGTTTTGAATGGAAATACTTTAAAAGGAATGTACATGACACAAAACGAAGTAAGGCATACCCAAAAGCACTGAAAATGTACAGTATTTCATTGTTGTTATAAAATGTTTGGTGTGGTGGAGCCCTGCCTCAGGCTCCTCAAAACCCTCCAATTAATGTAGGTTCATGTCACTGGGTCCTGAATTCTGTACTTTGGGCCTGAATGACTGATGCATGAGATTTTTGACTGGGATACTGGAGCCCACCAGGCAAGAGTCGAATATGTAGGACGAAGATGTTTCACACTGTTTTTTGGAAGCACCATTTCAAAAGTGAAATTTACATCTCGGCCAAGAAGTACCGTGGGGGGGGGCTGGTATGTTTTATGCGCTTCTTGGCTGCATCTCGGGCCGGTGCACGGCCATTCTGCACTTTTCGTTTATGAGAGATGCCCATGTTGTGACTAATGTTTAGGCAGCTCAAAATCCCGGACAATTCTAAAACCCCGGCCGAACGCAATTTCCAGGTCTCAAAAAGAGGACATGTCCGAGGAAAGAGGACGTCTGGTCACCCTAGCGTAAGAGCAAATCTTTAGAAAACAAATGAAATGAACTTATCATGATAAAACTGAATAAATAAAGAAAGAAATTTGGTAAACAGCTGATGAAAGCCTTGCTAATTAGCCAATAAGTTGAATCAGGTGTTTAACGGGCAGGAGCATTAAAATCTGCTCTTTACTTTTGTGATTTTTAAAGCTAATGATAATGATAAGTTTGCTAGTTACTGCTAAACTGCTAAACGCACCAAAATCCGGTCACGCCTGTTTCACAAAGAGATTATTAATAGACAATTTGAGTAATTTAGTGATCAAACACTCTAACCTAAACGAAAAATGTGCATCCAATTACAGCCTGAGGAGGGGACCTGAAGTGGTCCAGCAGTGAAGCAGAACATGTTTAGACACCTTTACACCAGTCACAAGTGAAAAAATAATTTAGTATGCGGCTGTAGAAACAAGCTGCTTGCGGCAAGTGTCAAAAAGGCTCAAAACATAAAATCTGTAGAGGCGAAACTGGTCTTGCTGCTTGCTAAAAATGGCCAAAGTTAAAGGCTGCACTGACTAACCCTTAAAATCATATTAGTTGCAGAAAAATGCGTCCTCATTGCTAGAGGTTAACTCAGAGGTATTTAAAAGTGGTGCAGTTGTATGATTGTAGCTTTAAGCAGCCATACCTGCGGGGAAATGGCCAAGCCTCCAAGTGGATCTCCATCCAGGATGTCTGTGCCTGCATTGTAGATGATTATGTCAGTTCTGATCTCATTCAGGGCTCCCTCGCAGTGCAGCTCCACCTTCTGGAGATACTCCGAGTCCTCTGTGCCCCAGTCCAGCTCCACTTTTCTCTTAATGGCCCCTAAAAACCCCGAATCTCAATTAGTCTGTCATTTCACAAACTTAAGTGCACAAAAGTAAGTGCGGGTACACTGAAAAAAAAAGAGGTAGAACATTACCACATAATTACACAATTATCCAATTTTCCCAAAATATTGTCCTAAACGTATTCAATAAGCCAAGACATGTTAGGCGTCCAAAGTATGCCTCTTGAGTTCTACATGAAAGCAGACAAAACATAAGGATGTTTCAGGCTTCCAGATGTCTCATAATACTGCTTTAAACTATTTACATCCACTTTTATACATAACAGTATGTAAAAGTGTAGGCAACCACATAAGCAACTCTAATTACAGATTACTCAACATGATGTAAAACGATGAAATTGTGTGATGAGGCGAGCAGTTTGCACAAGCTAGAGGGCCATAAACGTCTAATACTTGTCAGTTACATAAATAAATTAACTCAAGACACTAGATCTTACAACCTAATGCTGGTTAAAATGTATTTTTTTGTTATGTAGTACACATTTCGACAGCAGACTTACAGACATTTCTCAAGATTTAACCTAAAGATTGATTTTGTACAATAAAAGTGCTATTTGACTTCTGAGTTGTGTATAAGTCCCAGAATCTGTATGTTTTAATCTCCTCCTTGGTGGCTATAATATACCACTCCTTTGAAGCATATACCCAACTTGCAGCAAGAGCTAGCCAGGCTACACAGTGGGGTTAGCTGTAATGCAGTATAAGCCTCCTGAAAAAAAAAGGCCAATTGGAAAAGTTTCGGATAAATAATTTTAAAAAATACCAACTTCAGAACACCTGATGTTTAATTCATAAATACATTATAAATACATTAAACATAACTATATTCTTCAGATATTTGCGGCTCTATTTGGGGTCAAAAATTTATTTGCCACATTTCAGAAGGCCTGTTTTCTCGTGTATTTTGATGCAGATACACTATACGGACAAAAGTATAGGGAAGCTTGACCATTACACAAACAAGGACTTACATTACATTGCATTTAAATACATAGACTTTAATATGGACTTGGACCCACTTTGCAGCTACAACAGCTTCCACTCTTCTAGGAAGGCTTCTCACAAGATTTTGTGCCCATTCATTCTGTAGAGCATTTATGATGTGAGGCACTGATGTTGGACGAGAAGGCCTGACTCACAATCTCTGGTTCATCCCATTACAATAAAGAAAATTATGGAATTATTCTGACTTATGGCTGCCTAAGGATTCTTTGTGTCCATCTGACCTGGTGCAGAAATAAAAAGTAGGAAAACTAGTTCTGTCATTTCTGTGGCTTTTCGCTGCATGTGAGCCCCTTAAATTTGCCCAGGCTTGGTATAAAGGCAAGGAAACGGAAGAACAATGCCTTGCTCTTTTAGACACTTTTAAGACCTAATTAGTCTCTTGTGCTTTTAACTGCAGATGAAGACACCAGAGAAAAGCAGTGTGTCTGAAAAGCAAGACACTTTGTCTTTGAACACAGTGAAATGTCACTGAGGGAAAATGTCTTGGAGAGAAAGTAAAGAAAAACAAAAGGGAAATAGGGCCGGGCACGCCTTATCTTGAAAAGCCAGGCTGTAGTTTCAAATGAATATGTAGGATTGACATACACATTTATATAATAGAGCTTTTGTTTCGGAACTAAAAATGGTTTGCCTGAAAGGGAAAGCACACCTTTTCCTCCGTTTTGACAGGCAGACTTAAAGAGTACGGAGAATAACGGTAAACTACATGCTGCCACAACAAGCCCTATATTGAAAGAGCACCACAAGTCCACATGGCTGACAGACAACAGAGTATATACAAGACCAGCCCAAAGTTTGGTAGAAGGATAGAAAGATGATCAGTTTATCATATTATTATATTATATTTTACTGTGATATATGATTATTATTATTATATATTATTAAATATTATAATAGATTATTATATTATATTATTATATAGTATTGTATATTATTATTATTATTATATATTATTATATTATTACATTACCTGATTGAAGGATTATCAGTTTCACTTTTTTAAGTAGCCACCTATACATCACATACAGATAAACAAGTCATCAAGTTCAGTCTATTATCAGATTAACAGTGTTGTGGTTTATGTTAGGTTCAGGGCCAGTTTTATGTTAAGTCATAAATAAGCAGTATTAAAAATAAATAAGCAATTTAAAATGTCAATTCAAATTTTTTTGTGCTTTGTTTTTGTCTCAGGCCTGCTAATGACATTTGTCTCTGCCTGTGTATCCATTTTTTTTAGTTAATTTTTATTCAAGTTTTTGGAGGGCAAATCAGAGAGGCGAGATTGTGTTGGTTTAGACATGTGCTGAGGAGCGACTCTGAGTGTGTTGGGAGGAGGATGCTGAGGAGCGACTCTGAGTGTGTTGGGAGGAGGATGCTGAGGAGAGACTGAGTGTGTTGGGAGGAGGATGTTGAGGAGAGACTGAG
>JBBPCX010000141.1:14955783-14967955 GCA_037974365.1 Hydrocynus forskahlii
AGTGTGTTGGGAGAAGGATGTTGAGGAGAGACTGAGTGTGTTGGGAGAAGGATGTTGAGGAGAGACTGAGTGTGTTGAGAGAAGGATACTGAGGAGAGACTTGAGTGTGTTGGAACAAGGATGCTGAGGACGGAGCTGGAGGGAAGAGGAGAAGAGGATGGTCTGGTAGATGGTTAATGGATGTCATGAAAGAAGAAATGCAAGCAGTTGGTGCGAGAGAGGAAGATGAAGAGGACAGAAGTGCCGTCTGAAGACCCACCTCTTCAAGCACCACCTTGGTGACTAACCAGTCCTTTCTCTTATCTTATAAAAAAGGGCACTTATCCTCTTAACTGGTTTTCCTTACTTGTGTATTAACCTCTGCCTTTTTTCTTTTGACAGGGTTTGTTCAGGTGTGTAACTTAGCTAGCAGTAACTTGGCTGAATAGCGGATGCTGATACAGATGTGGACTACTTAAGCACTGGTGTACGTCGCTCTGGATAAGAGCATCTGCCAAATGCTGTAATGTAAACATAAACATAAACAGAGGGAAATGGAGACGGCTGATCTGCTGTGGCGACCCATAATCAGGAGCAGCAAGTTGAATGCAAGTAGGGAGGTATAAAGCATCTACAATGTGTTATTCAAAAAATGTGTTCATGTTAGGAACACCTGCAGCTTCTTGAGAAGCCACCCAGGATGTTTCAATAACAGGCTTGAAGACGTTCCATATACATTACATGTCCAAAAGTTTGTAAACACTTGTTCATGAAGTGCTTCTTCTGATATCAAGGGTTGTTAACAGAGCATTTGCCATGACTTTGCTGCATCAAGTGCTTCTGCTCTTCACACTGGAACACTGCAACATCCAGCATTCAACCACAAGAGCAGTAGTGAAGTCAAGTGCTGATGCTGGATGATTAGTTCTTGAATCTCGAACATCACTCCAACTTATCCCAAAGGCAGCAGGGGTCCTTCACTCCATTGAACTCAGTTCCACTGATCTGCAGCCCAAAACTTGGCAATGGGCGTGGTGAATGTGGTTGCTCCAGAGCGTACTCATTTTAATGGAGGTTTTCTATGGAGGTTATATAAGCTATGCATTAGCGACACTACATGGACGAAAGTATTGGCACTCCTGGCCATTACACCAACAGGGACTTTAATGACATTGCATTTAAACACATAAACTTAAATATGGATTTGGTCCCCCTTTGTAGCTATAACAGCTTCCACTCGTCTTAGAGGGTTATCCACAAGACTTTGGAGTTTCTGTGAGAATTTGTGCCCATTCATTCTGTAGAGCATTTATGAGGTCAGGCACTGATTTTGGACGAGAAAGCCTGACTCACAATCTCTGTTCCAGTTCATCCCAAAGGTGTTGGATGTGGTTGAGGTCAGGGCTCTGTGTGGGCCAGTCAAGTTCTTCCACAGCGAACTCCTCCAGCCATGTCTTTATGGAGCTCGCTTTGTGCACTGGGACACAGTCATTCTGGAACAGAAAAGGTTCTTCCCCAAACTGTGTCGACAAAATTGGAAGCATGGTTTTGTTGAGAATGTCGTGGTCTGCTGAAGCGTTAAAAACAGGTGCATCCCAATACTTTTGTCCATATAATATATAAATGTTTGTGCAGTGGAAGGCCTGTGTCAGATATGGGTGCACCTTAACAGAAGGGGTGTCTGGATAATTATGGGCATATAACATTTGCTTATGCTATGCTGCTGAAAAAAAGTTTAAACTGTTTCTATTGTTTCTGCATTTTACAATGTACAAACTCCTTAAACATTCCAAGCATGGTCTAAAAGGAAGACAAACAGTTCTGAAGGCAATGGACAGAGGCATGAGGGTACACAGAGGCTGCACAACACTGCCCTCTGTAGGAGAGTATGTTTTGCCTCAGAATTCTGGAAAAGATTTTCTTGCTCTTTCTCTCCTTCTGTCTCTCAGTGCCCTTGTAACGTGAATTCAGATTACAACCGTGCAGAACTACAGTCACCTTTTTTTCTGCAAATAAATTGCAACATAATCTTGTGAAATGTGATTGGACATTGAGGCTCTGAAAACTCCTCAACTTACTCTTGGCAAATCCATCCCCTGGGTAGATGTAACGATTATAGACGTCCATTATGTAAACACGTCTGTCATCCATGAAATCCCTCTCATGTCCATTTCCCTGGGAAAACAACAGGAGACAGCAGAGAACATGAAAAGCGTGCAGAAACATCAGTATCAGATGTACAGTGGGAGTATTCAACTCCCTTGAAAGTGATCAAAATTTTCTGGATTAGAAAACATATGTACACAACTTTCCTCAAACAACATTTATGTGGAGAACTCTTTTGCTACAGTATATTTTCAATGCCAAAATAGGTTATTTGTCTACAAACATTAAATAGACAAACATAAAAAACTGAAATCTGCAGGTATTCAAACCCCTGTGCTTTGGAATCTCCAAGTTTCCACAAATGACAAATGAACCTCAAATGACACTATGGGAACACTTATTTGACCATAATTAAACATTAGGTATGACCTGTGAGTCCTTAAGTAAGGCTGTCTCTTATAGGATATAAAAAAAACATTCATTATAAGAGCCATCTTCTTCGTTAGAAAGCAAAATGAAGACAAAGGAACATTCTGCTGTAGTGAGAAACAAAATTATTGAAATGCGCAAGGCAGGAAATAGTAAAAATATTGAAGAGTTTCAGTGTCCTGTTAAGTGCTGTTGAATCCTTCATCAGAAAGTGGAAGCAACATTACAGCATCTAGATCCTTATAAGAACTGGTTATTTTTCAAAACTAAGCATCAGAGCAAGACATCGACAGGTGAGAAAGGCAAATCTCAGATGTCTGTAATGCTCTTTGACTGAAACTGGAGTGAAGGTTCAGAACTTCAAGAGCTCTCTGTAACTCAGGCCTCTACAGGAGGGTTGCAAGAAAGAAACCATTCCTTAAGAAGGTCCACATAAAAGCATCTGCTTTTTTCGGGAGATTTCAAATAGGAATGTGTGGCAAAATTATAACATTGGCCATGCCTCAAGAATCATCGTACCTATGGTGAAATATGGCGGTGGCACCTTGCTACGTGGATGTATTCTACAGGGATTAGGAATCTTGCCAGAGTTGAAGAGAAAATGGATGGACACAAATACAGCACAATATTGCAGGAGAACCTGTTCCAGTCTGTTATAAAACTATCGCTCAGGAGAAGTATTCTCTACAAAGTATTAACGTGTCGGACTTGAATACTTATGCAAATGCTATATGTAAGTAATTTTTCCTATTTTGTTCTATTTTGACTTTAGAAGTATACTGTTACGGCATAAGATTTCACATTAAACAACTGAATGGAAAAATGTATTAATCTTTTGCAATCCAGAAAATCATTATGTAATCAAGGGGGTTGAGTACTTTTGCAAGCCACTGTACTTTGGAACCTGTAAGCCAGGGATGGGTAACCAAAGGCTAAGGTCCATCACAATTTGGAGATTTTTCTGTTCTAATACACGTAATTAACTGATAAATGAAATAATGTGTGTTAACACAAAGAAAATCATGTAACAGTGCTGGACACGCCTGGATTATAAATTATAATAACATAGGTTGTTCCAGTTGGTATTATTGCATATTTGCTAAATGCCATGTTTCTGACTGGTCAAAGATGAGCACATACGTGTATGGATATTTTTCCGGAGTAAGGTGTGTTTTCAGAGGCTGCATTAAGGCTTTATCAAGAAACAGACAAACACACAGAGAGCACGTACCAAGACCAGTACTTGGTAGAGATAAACCCACCCTTTGCTGTTATAACGGCTTTAAATCTGTTGGGGTAAATCACTAATTTCGAAATTGGAAAGTGAACATTCACTTCTTTGTTGTTCGCCCACTCCTGTGTTGCTTGGCTTTCTCATTGTTCTCCTGAAAGTTTCACAGAAGCAGAATAAAGCAGCCTGTCTTGCAGTACCTTCTTTTATTTTGCACCATCCATCTGTCCTTCAGTTTAAACGAGATGCCCAGTCCCTGCTGAGGAAAAGCATCCCCACAACAAGATGCTGCCACCCCAGTAATTTACTGTTGAGATGGTGTTTGTTGAGTAATGCGTAGGTTTTGTCACATAGCATTTTGCCTGAAAAAAAAAAAATCTGACCATCTGACCTCTGCTCTCCCGTAAACTCAAGACATACTTTGATGTGTTTTTTTTCTGCAGTAATGGCTTCATTCTAATCACTCTCACATGCATCGTGGAAGCATAAGCATGCAGAGACTTAAAAAAATGCTGTGGCCCAGCAAAACACTGCTGGATGTTGTTTCACATCCAAATCTGTCAAGTCATTTGTCTCATATATGCACACTTGTGCAAAAGACTATCAGACACTGCTTGAATATGTGGACTTAAGTAAAGTAAACTGGTCCTTTATAGTCGCGCATGAACACACCACAGCACAGCACACAGTGTGAACAGTGTGAAATTCTTTCTCTGCATTTAACCCATTCACCAAGTGAAGCAGCACTTGGAGAACAGTGTTTGGTGATGGTGCTCAATGGTACCTCAGTAGTACAGTCCTGGGATTCAAACCAACAACCTTCTGATCGCAGGGGCCATTCCTTAACCACTAGAACACCAGCCGCACCCTCAGAGCTGTGGAGCCTCCTGGCATCTTATAATGACCAAGCCAGTCAGTAACATTAGCACAATTTTTATTAACATATTGTCATTTAATAGTTTCTGTTGTCCACCAACACATTGTTCTTAGTAAAACGGTTAGGAATTTTGCTGGACAACAAAATAGTGTATGCTGCCATTCAGTGAAGACTCTTCTAAGCTGCAGCTAGGAGAAACTGGGTAAAATTATACTACACATATATGATTTTACCCAACCAACATGAAATAAAATCCAATTTATCCTCACATATAAAACCTTGACTTAAGAACCTTGGCCAAACTAAGCCCGTATAATCTGGAGCTATGATAAATGACTATAGGAGCGGAGGTAGCAGTCACTTTGTTGCGGCAGCTTTGTACAGCTCAGACGGATTTTAATTACTTTGTGCTCTTTGGTGTACTATATGAACTGTGCCACTAGCGGGGAAAAAGCACATTCATTATAACAGAATGCCTGGCCATGGTTTTGGCCTTCAGTAATGCACCACTCTTCAGTGTAAAAGGAAAACGAGTCCAAACCTTTCCAATTCGCCAACCACAAGAAGCAAAAATGCTTTATACAGATTAAAGAATTAAAGAATTCATTTATTAAAATCATTTCAGTCGACAGAAAAACAACCATGTTAAGTAGTTCAGGCTTGTACCGTTATATTATGTACAATTATAGACATGTTCTCCTTGAACACTGTCTACACTAACTTTTCTTACCCAGTTTATGTCAGGACTCAACAATGCAGTGAAAAGAACAATGTTCTGGATTTACAGGACTAAAACGTGCATATTACTTTAACATGAGGAAGATCTAATATGTCATCGCAGTTATTGTCTTTCAGTTTGCTAACCTCTGGAAACAGTTGTGGCGATGCGATACATGTTGTTCATTAATGATTTATGTACATGAGTGGTCCTGGAGCATGGACGATATGACGTTATCATTATAATAAATGAAGTCATGGAACATCGCAGGTATCAGTATTTCTAGAGCTGACTAAAATTGGGCCAATTTTAGGGAGCCTGAAAGGAAGGACTATGTCTTTTCCGAGGCTCAAGATCAAGTCAAAGCTGAGTCTGACTCCGGCCCAAGTCATGTGACTTAAGTCCACATCTCTAAGAGGGACTCCAGGGCCATTCAACTCAACTGTATTAGCTGATAGCAGGACCAGTCTCTGTTTTCCAGCTCTCCATGCATGATGGACAGAAAAAAGCAGCCGTTTCCTTTTGGTATAAAGTAGGAGTGACAGAGCGAGATGAAAGATGAGCATTTCCTGTGGCCTAGCCTGCGTGCCAAAGTCCCCCAAACCTTCATCACTCTTCATTATCCTTACTAGCCCTGTAGCATCTGGACACTGTCACCTTTCCATCAGCAGCAGGATTCATACCTCTAATGCACTGCTGCTGCTGCTGCTGCCACTTTCACCACAGCTCCATTTCAAGCTTTAAGGGGCCCCTTTTCTACATTTTTTCTATTTATGATGGTTGTATGGTTTTGAACACCAAAAAAGTCATTACTAATTATAACATATTCTTATCTCTTTTATGTTTTTGTGATTGTGCCTTTAGGATACATGTAAAATAAGCATTGTTTTAAGTGCCCTGGTGTCTGGAATCATTTGGAGGGCAGTAATATTCCATTTGCTTCTCGATGGGCAGAAAAAGCATGACGTTAAATCTAGGGCTGTAACTGTAATCGATTTCCCTATTTAAAAAATGAACGGATTGAACTTTCTCAATGAACTTTGCAATTTTGTTGATAAACATAATATCGTCACATCATCATAAGCAGTCTGATTGCCTTTCTAGCCATTACAAGTAGTTTGTCGCCTTTCTTGTTGTCGTGTATGTGGTTATGCATAGCTTTTCAAAACGTTTCTAACAAACAGAGCATGAATTATTTGAAGATGTCTTTAGAATAGGACATTCTGGAGCAGCCACACATGAAGGTCACCATGCATAATGCCAGACATCAGCCAGAAGGTTATAAGCCTCCCATTTCCACCCATCCAACCTTTGGCATGAACTGACGTGGCTTTGTGATCATTCAACATCAGTTCCTGATCGCACTAACACTCTTATGGCTGAATGCAGTCAAATCATTGCAATAATGTTTCACCATCTATTGTCAAACCTTCTCAGGAAAACGGAGGTTGTTCACAAATTGTTAATTCATCTGCTTTCAGGAGAAACACAGAAGCAGCACAATTTTGGACATACAGGGTCATTTTTCCTGAGTATTTAGCCTAGTTCAGGACTACACAAAATCCTGAACAGAGATTCTCCAAAGAAAGAAAAATACAGGCAATGGGAAAAAACAGGAATCCGGCCCATAAGGTATATTGAGCCTGTCTAAAAAAGTATGGTCATTTTAAAGGAAATGGCAAAAACATTCTTTACTTTTAGTGTTTTAATGCTTTTAAAGTTAATGTAAAGTAATTTTGGAGAATTTCCGTTGGTCATTATAGGTCTTTTGGTAGTCATCACTAGAACGTCACAAAATGTAAAAAAACAGTTGCTTTGTTCAAGTTATGTAGAAAAATTGAAATGGGGCAGCCTCCATAGTTTTCCTTCAAAAATTCTAATGCTGAATAACTGCCCATTGAAATAGAATAGTGAGAAAATTCACATTTCATTTCTATAGATGCAACCAAGAAAAGTGGATCCTCGGTAGCTCCACATTTGTAAAGTGGTCCCTTAAAGTCCCGTGTGAACACACCACAGCACACAGTGTGAACAATGTGAAATTGCTTGTCTGCATTTAACCCATTCACCAAGTGAAGCAGGGGGCTGACACCAACAGGGGGCGCCCGGGGAGCAGTGTGTGGGGACGGTACCTTGCTCAAGGGTACCTCAGTGGTGTCACTAGCAGTCCTGGGATTCAAACCCACCAGGCCACCAGCTGCCCCAGTGTTTGATCAAAAATTGTATGGGAAAAAGAAAGGGAATAAAAGGTCATGTTTGCAGCTCAATTTTGTGCAAAACATTTTCCCGATGCTCAATCTGACAGTTTCTGAATTGTGTATATGCGTATGAAATCATTTTCATCCTTAAAATAAACCTGCTTAGTCTTTACCATTCTAAATTATAGCAAACTGACATAGAAAACATGCTTATTAGTATTAAAGGTATTCGCAAAAGCAAGGTGTTTCTGTACTTTCGGTGGAAAGTGTGTCTCGACCAGTGAACCAAACGCTCCGGCACTATATTTAGGGCATGATCAAACTGTCAGATGGGCCTGTGTTGTTTTTCCTCCTCACTGTTCTTGGCTACTTTTCATTGTCCTGAATCTCCCTCCCGGCAAAGCAGTGTCCGTCGAGAGAGCTGTACGATGGGAGCAAGCTGCCAAAACAACATCCGCTGTAAGGAGACCACAGAGCTACTGAAAAAAAAATTGTCTTTTAAACCACAAACTCCTCTCCGAAATGACAAACGGCATTAAAAATAACACCTTTTGACATTTGGAAGTAAGACTGTCATCGCTTTACAGCATCCCGGTTGTCACTTCTTATATTTTATACATGGCTCCATCAATCACTCTGGGATTGGTGCCATTTTCTTTTACAGACACATCTCAAGTCCAGTGCTGGACTAAATTAATGGCGCTCCTCCACTGAAAACCATAAACAGCCCCGAAGTCTGGCCTTCAAGCTAATCATGGTTTTTATGGCTTTTTGATGGATTTAAACATGTGATCGATGTGGATTATAATTATGGACTGGGCCATTCCGACCTTCAAGTTAAAACAGACTGATTTATTACATCTTTAAAGAGAAGCTGCGACAAGAACTCTAAATCTCAGTGTGAAATGTGATTTCGCCAAAATGTGATTTCCTGTTATCATGATATTACACAGATAGGTTAAGATTTATTTCTGTTATGTTCTTTGAGCTATTAATAATAATGCTATTATTACTATGCTACGTACACACCAAAAAAAATCCACTACAAAGAAAAGGTAATTAAAAATGAATTACCAAACACTCCATATTACATTGTCATGGTGGGTGCTCTACAGGGAGACTAATTATAGTGTAGTATATCATTTATTGTCATTCATTTTCATTAATTGCGATTCATTAATCTAATTATTTAAATCCAAGTATTTAATGGCAATGATGAACCAAGATTAATTAAGCATTCTAAAAAAGGTCAAACAATTAAAACATACAATTACAATAGCAAAACAATAAATATATTAGGGCTGGTCACGTAAACGTGTTATCGTGTAAACGCATTATTTACTTAACGCCGACAATTATTTTATCATGCGTTAATGAAGGTTTTTAAAGATATCCTTTCCTTTTCCTTTTTGTGCTCGTGTGTGCACGTAGCACGCAGCTCCATGTCAGCTGTTTCTTGCGGGATTAGACGTCCTATTCTTTTTGTCCATATAATATGTAATATATTTTAATATATAATATGGACTAAAGTAATGGGACCTCCACAAAAAACAGCCGACACGTGAACTTTAATGACACTGCATAGACTTTCATATGGAGTTGGTCCCCCTCTGCAGCTGCTATAATGTTCTGGAGGGTAACTTGTTTTTCTGTGACAAACTAAATAAAACATGAATGCCCTGCAGTGGCAAATAGCTTTGGTTTTATATCTGATTTGATTACATTAATAACTACGTTGAGAACTTCAGCTGTGTAACTGTGTTAAAGAGAATATCGCTGTTAAAAAGCTCATTTGTTTAAAGTGTTTACAAACCAAATATTGTTGCACTTTTGTTCATGTAGCAGTACTTTTTAAATAAATGTGCGCAATACACTACTTTTGAATTAATTGTTTAATTTATAATGATAACCATGTGATTAATCTTGATTACAATTTTTTTATCGTTGTCCAGCATTAAGATGGATAGATGGATAGATAGACAGCTAGATAGCTACATACCTAGATAGATAGTGTAACTGCCATCTGAAGCAGAGAGTCCAAGAAAGCAGTAATGGCTTCACACTCTCGTCCTTTTCCCCAATACATTTAGCATAGCTAGCCAGTGCGACTATCTGTTAGTTGATGTATCAAGCGTGTTGAGCTCTCCAATAACATTGTAATGTGAGGATGCACATACTAGCCTCTACCCTCCCAATGGTAGTAGCACTATGTGACTGGAGCAGTCCTAGCTAGAAGGTAGAATTGGGTGATCAGGCTCTGAAACTGCCAATTAATCATTTGAGATAGAGAAGATACATTTAATGAATTACCTTTTAGCGTAATGATTGACTTCAATGGAGCAATTTGGACTTAATCTCTTCAAAACCAGTCAGCGCCCAATCCCTAGGCCCGAATGTGATTCTGATTCACAACTCCATTCTGCCAGCCAGAGATTTTTCATAAAGCACTTATTTGTTCTATTCATCACTAGCAATTTGTTGTCTCATCGCGCAAATAATGCCGCTCATTGCACTTACAAATTTATATATGCAGAGGAACTTTGCCACCAGAGAGCACTGGCTGCTATGACATGTCATTCAGGCTGTTTAATTAGGGCTTTAACTCCGGCTTTGTGCTCCTCTGTATTTTCTCCAGCCTTTAAGCCGGAGCTGAGACAGCGCTTTCAGGCTTGTTTATGGGCCTTCATGCAGATTTGATTCCTGCTCTCCGCGTGGCCGTTCATGCATTATTCACTCCACATCTGCATTGATCTGTTCCCTCCACTGTCTTAGTCGATAAGCAAAAGACTGTAATTATAATCAAGCTATGACTCAAACTGCTTATGGCACTTCAGTGGGCGAAAGCCAAAACTGTGAGAAAACACTCGGCAAAGCGTTACACACTAAACTCAATTAATTGCCCGGTTTCATTAGAGCAGGACGTGGCTCGTTACAGTGGCAAAACAATAACAGAAGTCAGAATCTAACAGCCTGCTTTGGAGCGATGAAGAAAAAACGGTTGCAAAAAAGGTTCATTTTTATTCAAAACCAGTTTATCTAGAAATTACTTGTTATGAGTAAATCATTTTCTCTTCAGGCTCTCATACAAAATATTACTCCAGCAAATAATTACACATTACAGCCCTTTACCATTAGCATGCTATTATCACAAGTATTTGGATTATGCCTGAACAGCAATTTACTCCTCCATTAAAGAGATTATGTGTAATTACTGACTGCCATGTTCTGCATAATAAACTGCATATAAATGTTTCATAAACAAACTTAACCACAGGACGAAGTGATCCAAGCCATGATCAGATTAACCAGATCATCACGCTACAAAACAGTGGGGGTGTGTGTGTATATATATATTAATTCTATGTTTATATGTCGGTGCTGAAACACGGTATAACAGCGACATGCAGCCAAGGAATTGCTGCCATGGTCGCAGTGTTGTCAGCAAAAATGGATGGAGGAGGAGAGCTTTTGCAGGGTCGATTGGTCATTTAAGGTGGAAAAGGCAGGAAAGGATTCAGTACTCTTAATTTTTGGTCGTATAATATTGGGTGAGGCTGGATGTTAAACAATAAGACATTCGGCAACCCGGTTTCCTCCAACATGTTTGATGGCAAAAGCTGGGAAAACTGAACTCTTGAACTCTCTCTGCAGTGGTATGCTGCTGCCCAACAGAACACTACTCCACTGAAAACAATGGAACACCCAAATGCCATATCTTTTCATTTTATGTTTTATTCCATCATTTTATTTATGTTTTTTTCCATCATTAAGAGATCACAAGTTCAACTCCCAGCAAAACCAGTCATCCATGGCTGGAGGTCTAAATGAGCTCTGTCTCGCTCGGTAGGAAGCCCCTTCTTCTTCTCACTGCTTGGCAGTGCAGTTGTCTGTAATGCTGACATAACAGTATTGGCACTTAGTGCTCTCTTCCATGCGCATTATTCAGTGATGCTACATTAGAAAAGATGATGGGTCTCCTGCAACTGAGAGGAAGCACATGCCATTCTCGCCTTTCCTGCTTACTTTACAATGACGAATTGCGCATTAAAATGTGCAGAAGTGTGATGCATTCTTTTCACGTAGAAAATCAACCAAATCCGATTTTCTAATGTGACCAACTTTCGCATTATATATACTTATATTTACACACATACACACACAATATATGGACACAGGTATTGGGACGACTGTCCATTGCACCAACAGGGACTTTAATGCATTCAAATACACCCAATCAAGTAGTCAGGTAGGTTTTATTGTCATTTCGACCATACACACACAGCACAGTGAAACCTATTTGACTGCTTGACCACTTGACTTGATATAACAGCTTCCACTCTTCTTAGAAAGCTTTCCACAAGATTTTAGAGTTTCTGTGGGAATTTTACCCATTCATTCTGTGGAGCATTTATGAGGTCAGACACTGATGTTGGACGAGAAGCCCTGGCTCTCAATCTCTGTTCCATTTCATCCCAAAGGTGTTAGATGAGGTTGAGGCCAGGGCTCTGTACGGGCCAGTCAAGTTCTTCCAAGTTATTTATGGAGCTTGCTTTGCGTACTGGGGCACAGTCATGCTGGAATAGAAAAGGTTCTTCCCCAAACTGTGTCCACAAAGTTGGAAGCATGGTGTTGTC
>JBBPCX010000141.1:14968183-14999275 GCA_037974365.1 Hydrocynus forskahlii
GTATATAGAACATCATATATGTTCATATGAGGACATTGTATATTTAAAGACATTACAAACGTGTTTAAAATATGGCAATGCAGTGAATCACTTAAACATGTTATAATACCTCTAAAACCAAATTAACACTTTTAATGGCCTTAAATTTGGCAATTTTGATTCATCACCTTTTAATACTTTTTAAAACCCCACGGACATGCTGAATAAAAAAGAACAGGTAAAAAAACAAACTAGTAAGTTCACAACCATATATTTTCATTTTAAGGTCATTGCCATTTCCAAGAAAAGGTAGAAGCTCATAGCTTGATATGATGTGCTTTGACATGGCAACTGCACATCTTTACTTGCAATGCATGAATATTTTGTGTACTTCCCCATGAAAATGAATTCTTTGTGAAGAGAGTGAGTCACTACTTCCACGGTTCTCCGCAAAGGGAACAATCTCCACACACTGTCGTTCTGTTTAATAGGACGTGAAAAGAGCACAACGGGACAGTCATTTGTTCACTTTTGTAATTACTCCGATGCTTTTCAAATTTCTGACACCAGTGAGCATGTTTACATGTTTCTGACCTATTTCTTTTTCCACCTCTGCATGTGAGAGCAAACAGAACCAGACCCAATAAACAAACATATTTACAACACTACTGTGAAATGGTGACAAATAATGCAAATAAAGAGGTTTAAATGTTCTGTCACACACTGCACTATAGTGAGCTTATTAGCAAGTTGCTAAAAACTGCTCATAATGTTTTGTTAAAGAACCCTGGTTGGCTAGATTTAACATGATGCACTGGATTAAATTCGTGCCAAAATGAGGGAGTGTTTGAATATGAAAGGGATTGAGGGAATATTTTCACTGAATTGATTGTCCCCAAGAATGAACTGATAATCCTCAGTCACAAACACTCAGTCACTGTGGTTCTACGCCGCTGTCTCCTGTGCAATAATAATAAAGCCTGGTTCTGCATCTGAGGTGGAACTTCAGTCAGGTACTAGTGGGGCAGCTGGTAGCCTAGTGGTTAGAGTGTTCGCCCTATGATCAGGAAGTCACGGGTTCAAATCCTAAGACTGCTAAGCACCTCTGAGGTACCCTGAGCAAGGTACCACCCCCACACACTGCTCCCCAGGCACTGTGTTCCTGGCTGCCCGCTGCTTAACTTGGTGAATGGGAGGAATTTTGCGGTGTGGTCACTTTCACTACTAGACAACCCTCTCCAGATCTCCACTCCAGAGTTCCTGTAAGACCTGGTCTTTTCGTACAAGCCCATAATGAGTAGATCAAGATAACCTGTGTACTAGGCCCACATTTGGTATAAATAGATCTTTAGGGACAGTCCACCTGTGTGAAGTATACTGAGCCATGTCTAGGTACTGAGCTGTTATTAGACCTTTTCTGATCCTTGTTTTTGGGTTCTGGATTTTGGCTACGTTACTCTTGGAACTGAAGAGTCATCTGTTCAGAGAGCATCTCCTCTCCTAATGCACTATCTTCTTGCATTACTCTTACATGAAATTTTAGCACTTAGGACTCTCCTCTGGTTCTCACACTGTCCTGAAACTTGAGTGTTTCCTCGTATTGTAAGCCACTTAGCATAAAAGCCTGCCAAATGAATGTAATGAAACGATATATGCTCCTATGCAGTACTACTCATATGGTGTAATACTATATTATTCATCCTGGGATATTTACATCCTCATTACACTGTAATGTGAATTATATGTATGTGCAAGGCTTTACATCCACTTCCCACTTATGTTACACTTCTGTATTGTCTATTTACTGTATTGTCACAGATTCACATCCCATACACTCTACTGTCACATTACTATATTGTCTATTCATTGTATTGTTTCATGTCATTTCATGCACGTTGTCATTTCATGCACGTTTCATGTCATTTCATGCACGTTGTTCAATGCTGCCAACTGCCTCCTGTTCAATAATCATACTAATGGATCAATATTAACAATCCTGGAAGGTTTACAACTGTCCACACTATACTGTTACATACACTACCACTGTTTAGTTATTGTGTTGTCTATTGTCTATTGTCTGTGGTGTAACTCGCACTTGAATGTTACTATATGTTGCACTATATGGTTTGTGGAGAAACATCTCATCACACTATGTGCATGTAAACAGCTGCTGATGACAAAGTGACCTTGAAATGCCAAAATATCAGTTGGCCCAACTGAGAAAGTTATTTTCGCCCATACTGTCCTCACTGTCCTGACAGTATGCGTTCATTAGTAAATTCGACTGATCAAAAAGCATGAGGATGTGCAGGGCTCAGCTGTGCAGGGGAAGAGAAGTTTACCCTTGTGTGTGTGCGCGCGCGTGTGTGTGTGTGTGTGTGTGTGTGTGTATGTGTAAGAGAGAGAGAGCGAGAGACCTGTGCTGCTGATGGCCTGTTTAAGAGCCGTCTGCTCATCTCAGTGCCACAAAGACTGACTTTGGAAAAGTTCTCTCCTTTCATCTCTCTGTCTTTCTCTTTCAACCTCTCTCTCTCTCAATCCTTCTATCTCCATCCCTCTCTCTATTCCCCCGCTCACTTTCACTCATCTTGAACTTTGGACTAGAGGCAGAGTTTTCTCTCTCTCTCTCTCGCTCTCTCTCTCTCCTCACCTTCACTTGTCCTGGACTCCTGTGTAAAGCTCTAAAGCCCCTCAGGTGAGTCTCATAAGGACTTAATCACTGCTGGGTGACTTCAGGTGATACGCTGGCCTATAAATGAACAGAAGAGGCTGCAGGCAGTGAGTTTTTGGAGGATAATGTAATAACAAACGAGGAAAATCAATCTGCTGTTCCAGTCCAGTTCGGAAGGACAACCTGTAAGACAATAAAGCCCAGCAGGGAAAATACTCTGACTGCTATGTTTTACTAACAAATACAAGTGACTCACATATTACTGTTCCTGTAAGAAATGTAAGATCATATCTACAGCAGAATTTCAATCGCAGCTTTGTGCAAGTCAGCAGGTATAGTGTGTATATGTGTATATGTGTGTGTGTGTGTGTGTGTGTGTGTGTGTGTCCGCGCGTGCCCAGAAAGAGCTTCTGTTTACGAAATGCTGTTTGGCACTATACACTACCCTTACTGATAAAAAAAAAAAAAAAGTTCAATTGTCCATGCGTGTTTACTATTATATGCATCTGGATTTGTCACAGTTTCACAAAATCTGAATTTGGATTAGATTTTGATGTAAGATCATAACGCTCAATACCAAATAACACTACCAAAAAAGGTTGCTAAAGTGAAACATGTCTAAGCACCATTTGTTTTAAGACTGAATTTTCCCATTTTAACAGCTAAATCAACATGTCATTTCCAAAATTCAGTATTATTAAAAATCTCTTAAAATGCAATGTCAACCTGAAGCAAGCTTATAAAAGACTTCAAAATTGACTATTAAACTGTTTGCTGGGATTTGGATTTGAAATAACTAGTTCAGCTCTATATATATTATCAGTCTACATTGTGAAACTATAATTGTAAACCTGTAAATCTAAAATTGTTTAGATAACGATACAAAGTTTAACGATTTACTAGGGCAAAATATAATATTATTATAATACTGTATAAAGCTTATGCATATTCATGTCCATTAGCTAGTTCATTTTGATCAAAAAACACACTGTGAGACCAGTAAAGTAAAACTCAAAAATGGCCACAATGTCCATTAAAAATATTCACCCAAAGTACTGTGCAAAATTCTTAAGCAAACTCAATTTTTTTTATATATTTTGCTTTGAATCACCTTGTTCGTGCAGAAACATTATTTTATGCCTGATAACTGTCTTATCTTTGGCATACTAAGTAGGTTAAAGAAATTGGAACAAATATTTTACTGTGACAGGCTGCAAAGTGTCTACAGATACAAAAGATGCAAGGTGCCTAGATAAAGGTGTCCAAGCCACTCAGCATTTAGTAACAACAATTAAGTTACTTATGTCAGAATGATAAATATACACTAGCAATACAATATCAAAGTGGGATACAATAGCAACTACCCAGCAACATCCTAGCAACCACCTAGGATATTGTAATATAGACCTAGCACCATTCTAACAAACACCTGAGATACCACAGCAACACCCTAGCAGCATCAAAGACACCACAGCAAGTGAGGAATTGCAGTCACTTTGCATTTTCTTTACAAAATGCATTTTTCTAGATGTGGAGAGCTGTCTAACACAAGGGGAAATCTCCTATGGGTGCTCAACTAGGTTGAGACCATTTACATAATTTAAAAGTGAGATGATTTACATCCTTACCTCCGTTCAGTTTGCCATCAGGGCTGAAATACTTTATCGAAAGGTAAAGGTGTTCAGTCAGAATATCTTTGTATTGATCTGAAGTCACTGGAGAAGTTTACAAGTTGACCCTAATCATGCCAACAGCATAGAGCCCCTTGAGTAGGGGTCAGGCATACATGCCTATACCATTCTTTTGTGCTCATGGAGAATATGGTGGAGAATGACTCATCTGACTAATCACTTTTATCCCGTAGGTCAGTGCCTGTGCTTTTAACAAAACTGAAAACCATTATAACCATAGTATAATAAGAAAAACGAATCTGCCTTAATCGCAGTAATGAAAGGGTTTAATTACTACAAAATGATATGGTGGAGTGCTCTTGCAGATACAGTCTGAACAGCTGCTCCTTTGTTTTTATTACATACCACAATTATGCACAAGTATCATGCTCACTGAATTTGCAAACTGTTTCAACCGCAATTTCTAACCCTATATATTGAAGTCTTTCCTAAAGATCTAAATACATTTTAGCCAGTTGATTAGTCTTTACAGCTGAATGACAGACCTGTTTGCTTAAAAGAACCTGACAGACCCAGAATGTAAGAAAAGGTGCTGGGAGGGTTTGGACACAAGGAAAGGATGCCGCAAGTCTGTGCCGCTGTGATAAAGTCAAGGGGTGGCTATTTTGAAACTCGTGCATAAGATTTCACATTTATTAAATTACACTTATAGGGTTCCCAGACAGGGATTAAGCCTAGTCATGGACTACCCATTCCTTTTCAATGGAAAATCTCTATTCACAGCACTACGCAGTCCAGGACAAGGCTTAATCCCTGTCCGGGAAACCGACCCATAGTGTATATTGTTACATTACACTTCAAAACCTGTCAGTGTTTTAAGTGTTTCTAATGTTTTCTTGTAAAAATTGAAAGCGCAGCAAGTCATGGATTTTTTTTTTAATCTGAGGGTGGGTCCAAGAATTCCCGCGTAATCCTTTTTTTCTTTTTTTAATCACTATTTTCCTTTGTGTTTTTAAATATAGCAAGAACAGAACACAGTAAACTGGATTATTGGATATTATAACCAGGTAACAGTGAAACAGTGGGTTTGGTGGATGGTATAATAAGGCCCTGCATGAGTAGTGTGTGGTCAGATTGATTACTGTGCTAAACTGGAGGTATTATCTTGTCCACAGCACCGGTTCCTCCCGCAGTGGCACTGATTGACAGTGTGCGTTTGGAAAATAACCGCTGCTCACCTGATGAGCGTCCAGATCGATGATGGTGGCCCTGGAGACTCCCTCCACTCTCTCAAACAGGAACTGCAGGCAGAAACACACGAGGGGAGATTGGGATTCTGCAGTTTGGTAACGTGTAGGTACAGTAAAGCGCTAAAAATAAGAGGCGTCACTGAACAAAATGTCGCAATTGGTGATAAAAAAACAAACCACAGTATGCATTTTGTTTTTACAAGTTCACAAATCTGTTTAGTAGTGCATTAAATGGACACTCTGGCCTAAAACTAGCATTTTTTATGTTGTCATGATCAGCAGTACTCTGTAGTGAAGCACTGTATCCCTCAGCCTCCTCAGTTCGACAGAATTCTTGATTTGTTGATTTTGTTTGCAGAAGTGATTTCCAGCTGTCTAGCAGAAACATTAGTTCCGTGTTTTTAACTAAGAAAATCACACTCACAGGAACACTGTGGAATCACAATAATGATAATATATTGTCCTGTTTTTCTCCCCTCTGCTCAGGAGAAGTTGTTTACCTTGATAGCCAGAGTGATGTCAGCGTATGCACAGAAACCCCCTCCCTTGTCACTGGAGCAGTGGTGGAAACCCCCTCCTAAAGGGGAAATAAAAAAAAAAAAAAAGCATGACTAAGTGCTAATAGTCATCCAGAGCCAATGAAGAGACCCTGTTACAAAAAAACTAATATCAAATCCGTGGGTAAAATAATGAAAATTCAAGTTTATGTACACACATCTTTTACAACCAGTGTTTTCACAAAGCAGCTTTAAAGAATCCAGGTCTGATCTGAAGGGAGAGAAAGAAAGTCTCTACGGAGAAAACTAACAATAGAAGGTCTTAGTATTCAGCATAATTGCTGTTGGACAGATCGGTCATCCATGGCTAACAGAGCAGAATACATTTTATTTATATGAATATATTTTATTTATAGCTGTATATAAGATGTTGGTACAACGTCTGCACAGAACCAATGTAAACATACACTATACAGACAAAAGTATTGGGACACCTGATCTTTACACCTACAGGGAATTCACACCAACTGGCACTGCATAGACTTTAATATGGTGTTGGTGCCTCATTTGCAGTTTGCCCAGCCTCCACTCTTCATTGAAGGCGTTCCACAATATTTTGGTGTGTTTCTGTGGGAATTTGTGCCCATTCATTTTGTAGAGCATTTATCAGTTGTCCAAAACTTCTTGGTGTGCTGAAGCATTAAGATCGCCCTTCACTGGAAACTAAGGGGCCTAGCCCAAACCCTGAAAAACAGGTGTGTCCCAATACTGTTTCTTTTTTTAAATTATGTCATATTTAACAAATAAACAATATGTTGTACGTGCAAGTTTGAACCCACTTTCAGTCAGGAAGACCATGTCACAGATGAAATCACAGTCTCCAAACATCTATTGTAAGGAGCTAACAATCTTTCTCTTCTTGAAGTTTTCCCTTTTCCCTGCAGAATGCTTCTCTTTCCCAAGTATTCATACACTGTCTTGCTGCACAGCATGTTTAAGATCTAATCATAGATTTTCAATAGTATTCAAGTCTGGTGATGGTGAAAGCCAATCTAAATCCTTCATCTTTTGTTTCTTGAAGTAGTTCAAAGTTACTGTTTTTTCTTGTTTTTTTTCTCTTTTCTTCTTCATTTTCTTCACTGACTGTGGGATATTAGCTTCTAGGGTTTGATGATATTCAGTAAAATGCTTTCTTCTCTATCCCCACTTGCCACTTGCTCCCATGCAACACTAACGCATAACAGATCTAGCCTTATGCCTCACAGTTGTTCTTTTATTGAAATTCTTTTCTATTTTCTCCAAACATACCTTTGGAGATTGCAGCCAAAGGGTGCAATGTTTGCTTCATCAGACTTCAGCGCCTGATTCCAAATTGATTCTGGTTATTTAAATGTTTTGTTGTATTTTGAGGCGTTGACTTTTTTGATGGGATCACAGTTAAAGTGACCCATCGAGACAATGTTTGTACAACAGTACTGCAAAGTGCACCAGTACATCACTCTCATGCCAGCCAAATCTCTCTGTAGGTCTTTGGCAATGACGAGAAGGTTTTGTTTGCAAATCTCACTGGACTAGCCTGATTTTTTTCAGAGATTTTTCTTCATCCTCCAGATCCCGCCTTGGCTTTAACAGCTCTCTTCCATTCCAACTCTCATTTCCTAATTCTTTGACATTTTGTAATTTCTGAACATTCCTTAATATACATTATACGGACAAAATTATTGGGACACACCTGTTTTTCAGGCTTTGAGCGTGGCCCCTTACTTCTAGTGAAGGATAATCTTCATGCGTCAGTACACCAAGACATTCTGCGTCCAACTTTATGGACACAGTTTGAGAAAGAACCTTTTTTATTCTAGGATGGCTGTGCCCCAGTGCACAAAGCGAAGTCCATAAAGACATGGTTAGATGAGTTTGGTGTGGAAGAACTTGACCTGGCCTGAACAGAGCCCTGACCTCAACCTCTTCCAGCCTCTTAGCGATTTAAAGGGTCACACAATTTATTACACACTGGAATTGTCTACACCTGACCTGAATTATGGCCTAATGAGTCAAATATGTTTCTGAGACCTTACAAAAGAAAAACAACAGTGACAATATGAATGTAGTTGAATAACTAAAATGGGCCCAAACATTTGTACATGCCACATTTTAATGACCTTTTTTTAAAATAATGAAATCATATAAATAGTAACAAATTGTAAACAATGAATAGTAAACGACAATGGTAGCAAATTAATGGTAATTGTGCATTATCATCTGTCATACTTAAGATTTGTTCCGTGCAGATATTGTATTTTCTTCACATGAGCAACAGACTATGTAATGTGAACTTTTGTATACAGCTGTATATTCACCATACATTATAGTAACCTATAAAAAATGCAGAAAAAACGGTCCCCACTGAATCATGGTGAATTGCTGCTAGTGAAGTGAGTTACTTGTTTTTAATGACATTTATCCTTTTCCCATAACAAATACTACCAGACAGTTTATTAAAATACTTTATATCACTCATTCTAAAAGGAGAATGTCTTTAAAAATATAAGCTTAAAATAAATAATTACTTCTTCTGTCATGTTAGTTCATGCTCCCAGTCTTAATAAGCATGGATCTTCATATCATTATTATTTAAAAGACATTTTTCATTACCGTTGTTCCTGTGATGCTTGATCATAATATAATGAGCTTTCTTCACCCTCTCATATTTGATTATGTCAGCAAGTAGGGAAAACAGTATTAACCAACAAGGTCATGTTTCACCTCCTATCATGAAATGAAAATGCTCAGGCTAGCTAAGGGACCTTCACGGCTACTGCGTTTCTCTTAGAAATGTGTCTTGGTATGGAAGGAGAATACATTATGATGCACAATGACTTTTAGTTATTTCTGTCGCTAGTCATGTGTTTCAGTCAGAGTGCTTTGTTCTAGCTAGGCCAGTCTCTGTAACTGTAATGGGGTCAGCTAGAGTCAGTGTAGCCATTTTTTCAGGCTGGACTACACAACTGCAGCCAAGAAGCCGGGTCACGGTGAATGAGGTCAGGTAAATGAGAATCACCAAAAAAATGAGTTGGCTAATCAACAGATACACTATATGGACAAAAGTATTGAGATGCCTGACCATTACACCAAAAGAGACTTCAAATACATAGACCTTAAAATGAACCTGATCCCCGCCCCTTCCAGTCTTCTTGAAAGGCTTTCCACAAGATTCTGTGAACTCATTTATGAGGTCAGACACTGATGTTGGAGGTCTGGCTCGCAATCTCCGTTCCAGATCATCCCAAAGGTGCTGAGGTCAGGGCTCAGTGCGGGCCAGTCGAGTTCTTCCACACCAAACTCATCCAGCCACGTCTTTATGGAGCTCGCTTTGTACAGTCATGCTGGACTAGAAAAGGTCTGTGTCCACAAACTGTGTCCACAAAGTTAGAAGTGTGGCGTTGTCCAAAATGTCTTGGTGTGCTGAAGCATTACCATTGCCCTTCACTGGAAGTAAGGGGGTCCAGCCTAAACCCTGAAAAACAGGTGTGTCCCAGTACTTTTGTCCATATACACTACCAGTCATATTCACTTTCCTTTGTTTTAATTATTGGTTACATTATAGATAAACACTGAAAACATCACCTATTGCTCTGATGACAGCTTTTTTTTTCAATCAGTTAGTGATCCTGTTCCGCCACGGTTCTACTCTACATAATGGCAAGAACCACTTAACTAAGTAAACAGAAACAACATTACCTTATTACAAAACATATTCTGGTTTGTTTAGCTCTTTTTTTTGTTTACTGCATAATTCCATGTGTTCCTTCATCATTTTGTTTGTTTTCAATATTAATCTACAATGTAGAAGAACTAAGAAAAAAAACTAAGAAAAAACATTGAAAGAGAAGGTGTGTCCAAACTTTTGACTGGCAGTGTAGTGTAGCACCTGGGTGTGTGTTCAGTAGCAGAATGTCTAAGAGAGCCCTCAAAGTCCAAGTCACTGAGAGGCTCCTTTTTTAATTGGCTGCATATTTATCCATTCAGGCAACGGATCCAATCTGTCCTTTCCCAACCTGTCATATTTAACCTCATTATATGGCAGTGCGTGCCACTGTCTCCTCTATGGAGACGGCCTGAGTTTTCATTAGTATTTATTGCTTGTCCGCACAACCCCGCTCGGCCATTCACGCCTTTCAATTACCACCTGACGTCCTGCGAGGGACGAGGAAAGGAAATCTATGGACACCCGAAGCGCGGAAATGAACGTCCTTCCATTGACTATTTAAAATAATGTTTATTAATGCCGTCGAGGCGGCTGTATCTGATCTGTCGGCAGTAATGTGAGGAATTGGCTGAGTTGGCAGGAGACACTGTGATGCAGAGTTTCACTCTCAGCAGTCAGAAATGACTACAGGAGTGGATTAGCAATGCGGAGCACACACATACAGACACAAACACAGACACACTGCTGCTGTAGAGACAGTAGTGGTGGAGCACACAAAGTCCATGTGTCTGTATGTAAATAATACACTCACATACATACTTATTTACATAAATATTTACAACTCACCCACGTTTATTGCCCATCCTCTGTCAATGGCAAGCTTTCCAGCCTACAAAACAAGAAAAAAAAAACTCTTTGAAAGAAAAGTATTTCAAGCCTGAAGTGTTTTGAAAGAGTTGTGTTTCTGGGTTTTAAACTGTGTTATGATGCAGAGTCTGAAACATATTATGTTGTTATACCCGAACCCAGAGTTCTGACAGTCCTGAAATGGGGTTTTAAACCACTTCCAAGTGCCTGAGTTTTATTACATCCCTGGTTTATACAAGCATAGTTGTTACAAACTTCAAAATAAACAGTGAACTGTTTGGCATAGTTACCTCCTCTGTGGTCCTTTGGACATATAATGTACCATAGTGTACATCACACCCACACCCACACCCATACATATTATTATCACGTTAATGCATTATTTACTCCAACAATTATTCTATCGCGCTATAATGCATTTATTTTGAAAGTTTGTTGCAGTTTTGTGCTCGTGAGTGCGCACAGTATGCAGAGTCTTGGCTGGTTTCCACATGGTCAGGTGTCCCATTATTTTTGCTCATATTATACAGACAAAAGTAATGGGACGCTTGACCATTACACCAACAGGGACTTTAATGACACTGCATTCAGATACATAGACTTTCACATGAAGTTGGTCCTCCTTTGCATCAGCTATAATGGTTCCTCCCCCATGCTCTGGACACTGAGGGTAACTTGTTTTTCTATAACAAACTAGATAAAAACGTGAATGCCCTGCAGTGGCGAATAGCTTTAATTTTATATTTGATTTGACCACATTAATGTTTAAGTTGAGATTTACAGAAATAATTGAACTGTAACTGTGTCAAAGGGAATACTGCTATTAAAAAGCTCCTTATTTGTTTAAAGTGTTTGCAAACCAATTTTTGGAGCAAACACACTATTATTCTTAAGTTTTATTATTCTTCCGTTCACCCGTTATTTGGCACGCTACTCCTACCAGAGCTTTCGAGATAGAGACACCGTTCCAACTCTGAAATGTCGAGCCCGATCTGGAATTATGGGCTTGTTCACAGCTTTTTGCTACGTCTTGTCATTGGTTCGTTATTCCCGTTTTTCCGGCGAAAATAATTTGCAAAAGTATTGGCGCCCTGAACTTTCAGATAGTCCTGCTCGGACAAGCTTCGTCCGAAACCCAACAAACTTCATGTGACATCTCAGGCCAACTTCCTCGACACACAAACACGGTCGGTGATGACCTGCACTCGTCTTTTCGCTCATGCCTTTTTTCCCCCATTCACTTCCATTCATTTTTAACCCCATTGAAATGAATGCAGTTTCAGAAGAAGAAACTTTCAGGCTCCATACAGTGACCACACCTTATGAAACTTCATATAAGACTTCAGGCCACACCCCCCAAGACACACCTGTTTAAATGGAAAAATATGGCCAAAAGTATTGGAACACAGCTGTCATACAGAAGTGGACAAAAGTTTTGGGACTCGCACACACACACACACACACACACACACACACACACAGTAAAGCTATGCTAATGCTAATGCCACGTTAATACTAATGCTAGGTTAATGCTATGCTAATGTTAATGTTAATGCTAATGTTAATGCTAACATTGATGCTAATGCTAAATCTAGTGCTATGCCAGTGCTATGCTAATGCTATGTTAATGCTAATGTTATGCTAAGGCTAACATTAACGCTGATGCTAACGTTAATGCTAATGCTAATGCAAGTGCTAACACTAATGCTGTGTTCTGCATTTGAGCAAGCACACTTTGCAGTTTCTCTGCGGAAATGCAGTCTAGTTGCACTTTTGTTCATATGGCAGTACTTTACAAAAAAAAGTGAGCAACACACTACATTTGAATTATTTATTAAATTTTTCGTATAAAATCATGCGATTAATCGCGATTAAAAATTTTAATCGTTGTATATAATCCAAAACAGTATATTCCTGGTATACGGTGGTTAAGTACCTGCCAATAGTGGTCCAAGGAAAAAGAACCAGTGAACTGGCAACAAGGTCATGGATGCACAAGACTCAAACATATGTGTGGAGAGCTACTGTAGCACAAATTAAAGCTATTGCTCGTTATGCTGTGTGTGGGACTGTGTAGCGACAGACTGGTCAGAGGGTCCATGTAAGGTGCATCATGGAATGTTAAATAAGAGTTACAAGTTATGCTTTGATATTACAGCAAAACTAAAGTGTTGTGTCATCTTTCTGAGAAAAAAGCTTGCTGACACAACAGAAATGTCATTCAAATAGAAGCTATATCACAGACAACATGAATGGGACTGTATTAGTGCAGCGAAATATCTAGCTCCAGTTAAAAGTTTGGACATAAATGACAAGGTGACATCTGATTAGCTCACTAACCAGTGCCTCAAATTGTGTTGAAGAACACAGGAGACCCACAGGTGAACCTACTTTCAGCAGACCTCTAGAAGGAACTCACAAACCAGTACAGAATTTTTAACTTGCATGAAGTTTCATGAAACCTTTAAAAGGATCTTCACACTCACAATCAATTATAGTAAAATGGGAACCAAAAGTGGTGCTCAAATAACCCGCTGTGACACCTTGTTTTAAGAGTAGAAACAAGGCACATAGTGTTCCTTCAGTCAGATGTGGTCTACGTTCTGACTGCATGTTATTCTGATTTATGTGACATTTGAATTGAGATGGCACTCTGGTCTGAGAGCAGCCCGCCAGCCAGAGGTCCATCTAATCCACAAACAGCACATTAACACTACGGCAGGAGAGAGGGAGAAGAGCCTTCACTCACACACGTTACACAGCAACCAAACTCATCCCCACACACATGCAGCCTTATCGAGTGTTCTCCCCTGGGTCTTGGTGCATGGCTTTGCATAAAGAAAAGGTTATCTAGTGGCCCCTAGGAGGTACATCTCTCTCTGTCTCTGTCTATTTCACTCTCTCTCTTTACTTCTGTCGAATATCGCACTCTCTCTCTCTTTCTTCTTCTCTCTATTCCATTTCCCATTCAATTCAAGCTTAAAATATTGATTAAAAACTACAGGAATGTAATTTAAGAATAAATAAATAAATAGTAATGTATATAACCTCAGGGTCGTCTCTTTAGCCAGGCATTGTTGACTGAGTCTGTACCTCATCAGGGTGGTACTAAGCTTTAGATTAGTCACTGTACTCTGAATGCCATAGTCATTTTAGGGTCAGTTAACATTCAGTTTATCTCTGTGAGATTCCCAATATATGGTGTACTTTCCTCTCTTGTTGATCAGGTTTGCTGTGTTCCTCTAATCCAGAGTCCTTGATGGTAGTGTGTGTTTGTGTTAAGGTTTGTTAGGGGATTGAAAGACTGCGTCTCAGGACCAGCCGAGTGAGGGGTCTGCTGTCTTTGTTTCAAGAACTTGATTGCTTTTTATAATGAACGTGTACTAATCTAATTCTGCTCTGCGTGCATCACTGGTGGTGTTTTTAGGTATATTTGTACACAGACTCCTCACTTCAAAGTAACAATGTTACTGACCCAAATTCTGATTGGACTTTCTGTCACTGTTTGGTGTAGAAAGCCTTGATGAAAACTCTCTGCGGAACTTTGATATATAAACAACCAAAGTGGCTAATTTTATGCATACCTAATTTTCTATGATGTCATAACCTTCAGGTCTGTCTGCCTCTCTCTCTTTTCCTTCCATCTCTGTCACCTCCCGCACTAACTTTCCCTTTATGCCAGCTGTCTATCTTTCTCTTTCATCTTACTTCCAGTCTCTCTCATGTTACTTCCAGTCTCTATCTCTCTCTCTCTCTCTCATTTAATCTTCTCCGGTTGAGTTACAGCATGCAGTGTTTGAAATTACATTCATCCTTCATCAGTGTGAGAAGAAGAGTTTGCATATACTACGGTGTGTATTACATTTTGAGAAAGATAAAAGGCTGTGGCTCAAAATACGAGGGAAGCATAAGCACTTTCAGTTTCATAGAACTGTCCATCACCTCAACATCTTGTAAACCCCTCAATCCAAATCTAGATGCACGAAGTTGAGCGTGAAGCTGCAGACTCAACATATTTCTGTCATCAGAGAACTGTGAGGGATGGATGTAAGCAGTTAGTTATGGCCATTTTTTTCTGTGGAGAAACTGAGAGGAATGACGAAGCTCTAAAAGACCCAGAGCTCCCTAAAAGCACTACCCAATCCCACCTGAGGTGAAACTCCAGCCATAATCATAATCACCCTAGCGCAGTGAGATAATGGAGTGATTCCCTCCAAGTAAACAGATACAAGACTGTAAGCATAGAAAGACTCAAAACACATTGCCTTCCCTTATCTGGGACTTTTAATGCAGACCCTAATCACACACAGGGATGGGGAACATATATATATTATTATTTCTTTGTGTGTGTGTGTGTGTGTGTGTTTGTGTGAATACAAATAAATTTACGTTTATTACATCCATATTCGATTTTTGTATCCAAAAGTTTTGCTACAAGTAATTACAAGTAATTTCATCAGTAAAGGCCTTTAAAAAGGACAACCATTGTTGCTATATTTAAAAAGTTTTTTAAAAAAATGTATATATATCACACTATGCATTTTCTCACAGAAATGGCATCTAGTTTTATTTTGAAAAACTTATGCCAGTATTTTTAGTTTATTATGACATCTTTACCTTTAAGATGCTATGTAACAAAATGCATTGCCCATCCCTGACAACATACACAGACACACCCAGCTTCATACTGACTACTTCCATCACAGTTGCTTAGAGTAAAATGTCTCTCCTTGAAGACCGCCCTCTCGCTGAAACTAACCGCTGCATGCGCTGCCTCTGCAATCAGAGTGCTGCCAGGCAGCTCTCTGCAGGTGGAAGAGGCTGGCAGTCAATTAGCAGCACAGGAGGCTAGCAAGAGCAGCCTGACGGGTGGGTAATTACACACTACCTCTGAGAGACAAACTCCCCACAATCTCGAACACCGGCCCAAAGAGCCACAGTGAACAAGGGTGTTCCAGTGGGGACCATCTGGGTAGCGCTGCATGAAATATCCAAAGTCCAGTGCTTTCTTTGAATGGTACGGCATGGCAAACAATTCAACACAAACTTTCAGTGAGCGCTGCATGACATATTAGCTAACTATTGCTGATAATTACTAGACGGCTGGTCAGAACATCTCCAAACCAGCAGGTCTTGTGTAGTGCTCCCGGTATGAAGGCTAACACCTACTCATACTGACTCCTGTCTGCTGGAAGAAGGGGGCCTGAGGAATCACATTTTCTTTTACATCATGTGGAAGGCCGGGTGTGTGTGCCTAACACTACAAAATACAATGCACTTGTGTACCCTACCTTAATTTACCCCTGAAAATACACCAAACCCCTATTTTGAATTAAACGGCTGTGAATTTGTGAATTTGGCCCCTTAATTTTACCTTAAAATTAGATTTAACACATGAGAGTGAAACCCCTTAATCTTAAATTTAAGGCGTTAATTCAGGAGGTTCTGCTGTTTAAGGGGCAAATTCAGTAGTTTTACCTCTTAATCAGTGCACTTTTCCCCTTAATTTTCCTTTCATTTTCAAAATTAAGGTCATTTAAAGGGGTGAAATGAAGGCGTTTGGTTTTGTAATGTAAGGAGGAGATGGCAACAGCATGGACAATGGAAGAAAGCCAGCCAGTGGAGGCAGCGTGATGCTCTTGGCAATGTAATGCTGGCAAATCTTGTTGAATGTCCTCGTATTTATGTAGATGTTACTTTGACACATACAATCTACCCAAAAATTGTTGCAGACTAAGTACACCCCCTCATTGCAGCGGAATTCCCTGATGCTTATGTCCTCTTTTAACAGGATAATGTTCCCTGCCACACTGCAAAAACTGTTCAGGTATGGTTTGAGGAACAAGAGTTCAACGTGTTGACTTGGCTTCCAAATTCCCCAATCCATTCAACCATCTGTGGGAGGTCCAGGAACAACTAGTCCAATCCGATACATAGAGCATCTGTTGCTAATGAACTGATGCCAGATGTCACAAAGTGCAGATGTTTCTGCCACACCCACTGCTAAAAGCTGTATAAAATCAAGCGCATAGTCATGAAGTATACATGTATGGGTCAGTATAGTCAGTATGGGTCATACTGAAAACCTCAGTGACTTTCAACCTGCAGGCTTTGTCAAAGGCAAGTTTGTGAAATTGCTGCCTTGGTCTACCTAGGTCAACTATTAGTGCTATTATTTTGAAATGGAAGTTTCTAGGAGCAACAGTAGCTTAGCTTCAACATGGTAGAACACACAAACTCACAGAGTGGAGGTCAGCAAGTGCTGAAGCACATAACAAGCAAAGATTGTACATTGCAAGCCGCCTCTGAAAGCAACATCAGTATGATCACATCACTCACTGCACTGTTCCTAACTGCCTCTAAAAGTAACACAAGAGCTGTGCGTCGGGAACTTAATGAAATGGGTTTCCATGGCTGCACAGCTGCATAAAAGCCTAAGATCACTATGCTCAAAGCGCACCGCCGCTCGACTCTGGAGCTGCGGAGATGTTCTGTGGAGTGATGAATCTTACTGCATTATCTGGCAGTCAAAAGAATGAATCTGGCTTTGGCAGATGTCAGAACACTACAACAGTCTCAAGAAAGAGTTTGACCAAACATACTAATATGGCCGCTGATTATAGCACCATATCAATTGCACAATGCTAACTGGAGTTGGTTTTCATTTACTGAAAGCAACATTAGTTTTTCTGACTGAACCATTCCTTTAATGGAGCGGAGAGAATCCCCTCGGAGCCTTCACTATCACAGGTGTTCAGAAACTTTCAAACGGTCTGTTTTTCCCCAGGCGGCCACAGCTTCTGCCAGAGAAGAGCCCAAAACGCTATTTCACTCATGCTTTCCCACATCCCAAAGCATTCGCGTTCACAATAAAACTCTGAATACTGCCCCACGGAGTTCTTTCATTTTCCTCAAAGCCTTTTACACCATGTTACTACGGCAGTAAAAGACAAGCCTGGAAAATAATGAACATCCTAAAATAACCCAGCAACTATCACAGGGCGCTGTAAAACTATGGCTCTCTACTGGCTGGAAGATTAAGGATAATTACATTTCCAGATTCGCCTAGAATTGGCAACATGACCACTAGTGATGTAACATCCTCACGACAAGACCACTTTGATATGGATCATGAAGCAAGACACTGAATGGAACAAGGCAGAGCAGTTAAAAACAGTCATTGCTCCCTCAGTGCATTTACCCACATCAGAACGAGATCCCACCATTGCCAGTTCAGCTTTGGGGCAGCTGGTGACCTGGTGGTTAGGGAGTTGCCCCTGCAATCAGAAGGATGTGAGTTTGAATCCAAGGACTGCTCATGTCACCCTTGAGGTACCTTTGAGCAAGGTACCGTCCCCATACACTGCTCCCTGGGTGACCCCCTTAGGCTGCAGCCCACTGCCTCACTTGGTGAATGGGTTAAAAACAGAGAAAGAATTGCACACTATAGTAATAGTAATAGTGATAGTAATTGCGCACCGTTCACACTGTGTGCTGTGGTGTGTTCACGCATGACTATAAAGGGCCACTTTACTTCACTTTCCTTTACCTCCAAGCTCCTCTGTCACTCAAGAATTCCACAAAGCAAAGTTAAAATGCGACTTTGATAGAAGAATGGGGCAAGACAGTATTTTTAATACAGTTTCTGTGTCTTCTCGTGTTAGCTGTTTGTGAGAGCAGGCTTTAGCGCATCTGGCCTGCATTCAGAACTGCTCTGCAATTTTTAAAAAATTGTTTATTTATTTATTTGTACGCTTTGTGACAAGTTATGCACATATTTTGCACAAGATAGCATGGGGCATAAGAATATTGTGGACAAAGGGCACTAATTAGGTAATAAGAGTGTAATTTCTGCATACAAATATGTATATGCTGTGTAGTCTAGCTGAAGCTTAAATGGCTCTAATTAGTGTACCATGCATTACTGGGGCGTAGAGGTCAGAATGTCAGAGGGCGCTACATAAAGAGTCTGGAGCCATTTCAGATCCAGATTCCCCCATCAGTATTAGACAGTAGAGACCTCCAGTAAATATTTTAACAATGTTGCTCTGTAGAACTATACAGTAGTTCTGATGTTGCTCTGTAGAACTATCTCAGCATCTTGTTTGCTGTTTATTTGTCCTGTTGTATTTCCATGAAGCTGCTGTCAAAACCACATTGTCACGTCTGCATTGCATCCAGTGATGGTTGGACTGACTATGCTTGTACGTAACATCCGACCCAGCGTGCACGGACGTGACACCAGCTCTGACAGAAACCAGTAGCGTTAGCTAACAAGCTAATACTTATGAAAGTATGGGAACTATCATTATATATCATTTGTGAATTTTATTCTTACAGAATAAGAAGCTACCAATCGCAGCTTGAACAGTATTAGGGTAATAATTATATGCAATAAAATATAATTTTATAGCACATTATTATTAATATTATAATATTTTGGAGCTTTATGACAGTTTGGGAATCATTATAGATAACTTGTGATTACTATTATTGCAGAATTGAAAGCTGCCAGTCGCAGCATAAACAGTGTTAGGGTAATAATAACGCGCTATAAAATAACATTTTACAAAATAAAATTAAATACTTTTCATTTAAGTACAAAATAGCAAAAATGTCTTTAAACTGTCAGCTAGAACGTGACAGATGTGGGGAGATACAAATAATAGTGCTATTACAGTGTACTGCATTTTGTCAGAGTGACCACGTTGGTCATATGAATATTACAGAGCATCATTGCACGCTTCTGATGTTTAAATACACAGTTCTCCTATGTATGCGTGCATGTGCGTGTATGAGGGACGTACCATGATGGTGCCTCCTGTCTGGGTCCGTAGCGGCTTCAGTACTTTCCGCTGCACCAGAAAGTTGGGCAGAAATATGAGGGGAGGAATTTCTGTGATGGTGGCAACCACCAAAGACCACTGCAAAAAGATAAAAAAAAAAAAAACACATACATTTTCATGATGAAAAAAAAGTGTGGATTATATTTTTATCAGAGGTGTATCAAGAAAATATATTAAACAACAACAAAGGAGGGACAAAACTGCACCAGTGAGACAACACACAAACCATAACACAAATGCTGAAGCTTAACGTTATCATCTTAGGCCCAAAAACATACTACTGTTAAGACCACATTAACCCTTAGGGAGTCCAGAGTTATTAGCATTTTATCACTGCAGTCAGTTTACACTCTGCATAAGCAGGATTAACATGATAAAATGTCACTTCCTCTGTTTATTAACTATACTTTTCTACTTATTGTTAATAATAATATTGATCAATAGTATTCATTTTCTTCCATAAGCAATAATTGTAACTTCTAAAGGTTAATTTTAAACTGTTGCTCTATCAGCTTTCTACATTATCTATGCTACAGCACTTCTAGGCAGCTTTCTCATAATCAGGTAAATCACGTTCTATATCCATATCTGACTCTTTACCATCAGTTTGCCAGTTACAGTTACTTGCTGTCATTGCAAACCAGTGGCAAAGTGTTAAAGCATGGTAACAAACCACGGCTAACGTATATTACACAGTACAAAAACAAGAGTAAAGCAAATGTATGTGGTCACAGTAGAACTGATATACCTCTCTTGAGCCTTCCAAGATATCGTTCTGCATGCAGAAAGAGAATAAATACACAGAGGCATTTTAAAGAGTGATAAACTACCTCCGACTAATAGAAGTGACACTTCCTAGAAACTTTAAATCAAATAGAAGTTGCTCTTCCTTCACTCGTAATAGTAACTGGAATAGTGTGGTGACTCAGTTCATACAGCGGAAGCCTTACTACATGTTTGAAATGTGAAGTTTGCTTCTTTGGTTTCGCACGGAAGCTACAAGACCAATTAGTGTAATGCTAAATGCATGCCTACAATATTGACCCACTTGCTTCAAACTGTCTCAGGCTGTTAAGTAATCTCAAAAAGACTTGCTTATGTTGTTTCCAACTCTGGATCACATGCTGTTAATTATAAAAACAGTCCAAATTAAGCGTCAAAATGTTACTAAGATAACACTATATTACTAAGTGCACACTTTGGGCTACTGAACAGCCATAACATTAAACCCCCCTGCCTAAGGTTAGGTAGGTTCCCCTTGTGCTGCCCAAAAGAACTTGAAGTACCAAGATTTAGGAACAGATACTTTACGTCCTGTAATTTGCAAGAGGGCTCCTCAGTGGATCGGACTAGTTTGCCTAACACATCCCACAGAAGGTCAGTCGAATTGAGAGCTGGGGAATTTGGGGGCCAAATCAACATCATCTTTGTCATGTTCCTTAAATCCTACCTATGCAATTTTTGCAGCGTGGCAGGGTGAATTATCCTGCTGAAAGAGGCCACTGCTATTAGAGAATACCGTTGCCATGAAGGGCTGTACCTAGTCTGCAACAGTGTTTTTGGTATGTGACAAAGTAACATCTACAATGAATGCCCAGTGCATCACACCGCCCCTGGCTTGTATTTCCATAGTTCATCCTGGTGCCATTTCTTCCCCGGGTAAGCAAAAAACATGCTCCTGCTCATCCACATGATGCAAAAGAAAGTTCTGATGCTCATGTGTCCATTGTAGCCGCTTTTGGTGCTGGACAGGTGGGGCGTCATACACTACGAAACACAATGCACTTAAAATGTGCTACCCTACTTTACCCCTGAAAATACACCAAACCCCTTCATTTGAATTAAGTGGCTGTTAATTTGTGAAACAGACCCCTTAATTTTACCTTAAAATTAGATTTGAGACATGAGTGTGAAACCCCTTAATCTTAAATTTAAGGCGGTAATTCAGGAGCTTCTATTGTTTAAGGTGCATATTTGAAAAAGTAAGGGGAAAATTCAGTAGTTTTACCCCTTAATCAGCCTAAATCTGAGACCTTTTTCCTTAATTTTCCTTCATTTCCTGTATGGGTATCTTGTATGGTAAATAATACCCCTGCATACTGGGAATACCCCCAAAAAAAACCTGTAGTTTGGAGATGACCAGCCATCACAATTAGGCCCTTGTCAAAGTCACCATTCGTCCTGATTCCAACACGTAAAGAACTGTTAATTTGATGCCTAACATATATTACTTCTTTACAGATGCCAGTGTTATTCACTGTACCTGTCAGAGGTTTTAATGTTGTAGCTATTCGGTGGAAGACAAAGAGAGAGAGATCAGGGTATTAAAGAACAATCCTCACTTTGTGGCCTACGTATAAAATTGTTTGCTAAGACTGTTTTTAGCTTTGCAGTGCAATTTTGCCTGTCTTCATAGGTAACAGTGTTTTATGCAGTGCCAGAAACAGCATAAGCAGGTCTATTTGAGATTACTTGCAACTGAGTTTGAAGTAAGTGTGTGATGATTTAGATGTGCTAGACACTGGTATATTAGGATCCTTTTCCTGATAGGTACACAAAGCTTGTAGTTCCATGCAAAACTGAACACGTAAACCAAATGTGTCTTGGCTGACCAACAATGTTTGCATTCAAAAGAAAATTGTGTAAATTAGATTTTCAAACTCTTTTTTCAAGGGAACTATAAAGGCGTTCATTCTCCAATGTTCACACAGACCACACAGACAGCAAGGGAAAACACACTGAAACACATGCATTTACAAATACAGAAGGGGGCAAAAGGCTGTGAAAAAGTACAGGCCGCACGCCGACCCTGGGCATGCACATTCGGTTTCAATTGCAAGCCACAGTGTCATTAGGAACTCCCTTAACTTAGCCTTCCTGCAGATATACGGCAGAAGGCAGTTGATTCATGCTTGAAGAAAAAAAAAAAGAATGTGACTTGGCACAGGTCTGTCTGCAGGGGGACTGTGACCTGATTGATTTGGATGGAAATCAGTGCCTCCTCAGAGTAACCCAGTGCATTTTAATTACGCACGCTTTCCGCCTGTCATTGTTCGAACGTTCATGGGAGAAAATGAAACACACGGAAACTGGAGGAATATATACAGGCAATGGAAAAGCTTTACTAGTAACAATACACAGGGAATTCACCTACAGTATTTGTTCATCTGAAGAGGAATTACATGTTAAATTATAACACATTACAACATTTTTTAATATGAGCCTCAGGACGATTTTGCTAATCTCACATTCTGTTTTCAAGGGCACTTGTTTCAAAGTTTATCTTGGCTTTCAAAGGAGTGCTCCAGCATTTATAGCCTATTCTACAGTTGCAGCATCTGCAGCGTGTCGTTGATTACCACTGGCAAAAAGTGTTTCCCTACACAGTCCAAACATGTTCATAATATAAACCAATGGGCAGCTGCTGTATTCCGTCACTCAAGATTAACGCAAAAGATTTCTTTTTTCATGGTATTAGTAAACGAAGCGGCAAATCTGTAAAACTAGTCCTCTTAGACATGGGATGCACTGAGAATTATTAGCTACCAGCATAGTCACTACAAAACCAAACCCCTTAATTTTACCCCTTGAAATTACCTTAATTTCCCATGCAGGAAATGAAGGAAAATTAAGAGAAAAAGTGCACAGATTAAGGCTGATTAAGGGGTAAAACTACTGAATTTTCCCCTAACTTTATCAAATTTGCCCCTTAAACAACCTCCTGAATTAACGCCTTAAATTTAAGATTAAGGGGGTTCACATTCATGCCTTAAATCTAATTTTAAGGTAAAATTAAGGGGTTAGGTTCACAAATTAATGGCCACTTAATTCAAATTAAGGGGGCTGGTATTTTCAGGGGTAGATTAAGGTAGGGTTAAGCACATTTTAAGTACATTGTGTTTGGGTGGTGTGGGCGGAGCTGTCACGAGCGTTCCTGATTGACAAGCACACCACAAAAGCTTAGTGGAATATGAAGTAACTAATTTCCTGTTTTGCTCCAGTGATCAAATGTTGGATTAATGTCATAAGGACAACTTTGGTAAGATGTTCTCTCAGACTGCTTCATCGTAGTCTCAGCCTCAGACACCTCTCCAACATGTAGATGAAGAGTCTGATGTGTACTTTAACTGGTCCCAAGTACTGTATGGTTTACTTGTGCTCCTGTAGTCAACAAGTGGGCAAGCATGTGAGGACTGCAAGATCATATAATGTATCACTTCTTATTTTGGCATTCAACGAGGCATTCTCTATGTGCCTACACATCAAGGCAAATTCAGGTGGGCCTATTGCCCAAACTTCCTTCAGATACAGGTGCTTGTAAGCAGAACTGAGCCACTGAAGATAACAAGAACAGTTGTTTTACTGAGTGCAGCACAGGCAGAGCCTGCAAGTTTTTGTAGCAAACACACATGTGTGAAAACACACCAACAACATTACAACCAGCTGCCAAATATTCAGTAGGTCCCCCTTATGTGGCCAAAATAGCAACAGTAGCTGTAGCTTCTTCAAATCCTGGAAGTTCTTAGGTGGGGCCTCCATGAATCAGACTAGTTTGTTCAGGACATCCCATAGATGGTCAATCAGTTTGAGAGGCTTGGAGGCCAAATCAACACCTTGAACTCCTTGTCATATTCCTTAAACCATTCCTGAACATTTTTTTACAATGTGGTAGAGAGCATTATCCCAATGAAAGAGGCCACTGCTATTAGGAAACACTGTTGCGATTAAGGGGTGTACATGGTCTGCAACAGTGTTTAGGTATCTGGTCCAAGGAATATCCACATGAATGCCAGGACCCAAGATTTCCCAGTAGAACATCCACTGGTCTGCATTCTTCCCATTGTGCACCCTGGTGCTCTCTTTCCCAGGTAAAAGATGCACATGCACCTGGTCATACACATAATGTAAAATAAAAGGTCCATCAGACCAAACCACCTTCTTCTATCACTCCAGGGACCACTTCTGATGCTGACATGCCCACTTTAATGTTCATGCGTTGTCGGACAGGGGTCAGCATGGGCACCAATTGGTCTGTGGCTCCGCAGCAAGCCACAAGAGTTCTGGCCCATTTCTATCAGAACTACCACTTTTCAAGCAATTTGTGCTACATTAGCCCTTCAGAGGGATCAGACCAGATGGGTCCATCGCTCCCCACATGCATCAGTTAGCCGTGGCAGCTATGACCCTGTCACCGGTTCCCTTCTATGGATGACTTTTGGTAGGTACTGACCACTGCATAGCAGAAAACCCAACAGACCTGCTGATTTGGAAGATGCTCTGACCCAGTTGTCTAGCCATCACAATTTGATCCCTGTCAGAGTCACTCAGATCTTTACGTTTGCCAATTTTTCCTGCTTCCAGTGCATCAGCGTCAAGAACTGACTGCCTAATATATCCCTTCTCTGGACAGGTGCCACTTTAACAAGATAATCAGTGTTATTCACTTCACCTGTCAGGGCTTTTAATGTTGTGGTTTTGTTGACAGGCCAAAAAAGCGAGTTGTGGTTGGTCATTTTGGTCATCGAATTTCTTTTCCCTGCAAACGTAGGTGGTTCTTGGCCATGATACGCAGCAAAATGCATCAGACACCCTAACAGAGGATCTGAGATACTTGACTCGCCTTATCCTAACAGCTGTACTGAACAACTGTAGTGTCAAATGTGCATTAGAAAACAACACATTTCAAGCATTTATTCATTTATTCACAGAGTGTAACTTCCTATTGGCTTGTATTATAGGTTAATACGTTTTCAGTACATGAAAATGACAAGTGTCCATGGTACTGTGCGATGCAGCTGAAAATAAAGACTAGGTCAAAAAACACTTTCTTTAATCTGGAATTCATTATTCTTTTGTTCTATTTGTCATCAGCACCATCACTCAGTAACAGGACCGTAAACTCTGTAAAGGCTGCTGTACCTTAAGTCTGTTCAGGTAGCGCTTGGTGTGAACCACCAAAAGATCCTCCTCACTGGCCTCCCGCGCTGGCACTATCATTTCATCGGTGATGAACTGCTCCTCTGTGGACAAACCAGCGAGAGATTTAAGCCTTGAGGCAATGTTAAAAGACCTGGCCAAACATACCATAATTATGCACTCCTACTTAATCACAGTTATGAGTGACATTCAGTTTAGCAACTTTTCCCACTTGTTTCAATGTCAAAACATGTTTTCACATTATAATAAAAACATGCTCTTCTTTTTACGGGTATAAAATGACATCACTCATTAGTTTTTGCAAGTGACACAGATGAGCTCTATGCAAACTGATTCTAAATATTTGATTATATTTTCCCTAAATTTCCTTATAACTACGACATACTGAGCTTAACAAGCCATCTCCACACTCATGAAAATGTGGTGAGGACTTCAATGGTGTGGTGCATTGCTGATAAATAAGGTTATGAGGAGATGAGGCTTTATTGCTGATGGGTTTATCTGCAGTACTGCTAGAGTTGCACTCTTTCTCTGACCTTGCGCTCAAAGCCAGAGGATTTTACCTGCTCCCTTTGGTGCTCCCGCCGGGTTTCAGCTTCCCTCATTATCTCCGCCTGGCCCCTCTTGCATCCCTCCATCCCTTCATCTCTCCTTCCTTCCATGTTATTACAACCCCTCCCCGGACTCCCTGGAGTCACAAATGTTGTCACATACACTAACAAGCTACTTCATAGGTACCTACCTTGTATCCATGTTCCATTTTATCAACCCTGCTTAGCATATAGGTACACTTAATAGTTACAATTACAGACTGTAGTCCATCTGTTTCATTGCATCATGTGTGAGCCTCTTTACTCCATTCCTCAATGGTCAGGACCACCAGTGAGATATTATTTGGGTGGTGGAGCATTCTTAGCAAACTCCATCCACTCTATGGAGCGCTCACACACACACACACACACACACACACACACACACACACACACACAAACACTCACATATTCCACTACAAATTCAGTGTCACTGTCATGCTGACAATCCCCCACCCACATAATACCTACTCACTGGTGGTCCTGTGGAGGTCCTGACTATTGATGAATGGCGTAAAGGTCTTTCCAATATGTTAAGCCAATAAATAAAACTTACGCAATAAAAAGAAAACTACATTTAAGTGCATTCTCTGTAGAGAGTGTCTACTTACAAAATTGATCAAACACATTATGCCACTAGGGATGTTTAAACTTTTGCATATGACTGTAGAGTAGAGCTGTAATGATTTGTTGATGAAGTTGACTAGTTAGTAGATTAGTAGATCGGTCAATGTTTAACTCCTTAGAAGTCAAGAGGTATTGCGTTCAATTTACACAGTGAATTGCATTTGCATTTAACTTATGTTCTGCATCAACACAAGTCTGCATGTTTACCTTTTTACTTTGGTTTCAGGGTCAAGAAATGGAAAAAAAGACAAAAATGAAAAATATTTGCAAAAACATGCACATAGCCTTTATAGGACGGTCCCACCCAGGACCCCCTTTTTATGGCTGTAAATCACAGCCAATGTTTTGATTAGTCGACAAATCAATTCATAGTTACCAAATTAACCAGTTACAGATAGAATGATTAGCCTTAGAGGTGCAAAAGGACTATCTTTTCTCAGCTGCTACTGACGTCACCTTTTAAAAAGTGGATGACCTTGCCCCATTTGCCAGCGTCAAAAGGATGGAGCTTCTCCAGACCCATGAAGGTGATGTTATACTCCGGAGAGTACACAATAGGCAGGCATTTGGAGGGAACCTGCACATACAGCTCCGTCTGGTGTGAACTGGAGGACAAAAATGGAACCATAGGTCTATGACAGGTTTAATCCATGGAACAAAGCTATCAAACACTATTGCATGAGTACAATTGATTATTATGGCATTGTTTTTGCTGTTCAAAATTCTAAAGTGATAACATTTTAGAGAATTAATAATCATATAGTCCTGCCCACAAACAATACTGTTCAGTAGTGTTGTATATGATGACAGAAAATTATTTCACACTGGATTATTAGAGAATTAATATTCATATAGTTCTGTCCACCCACAATACTATTCAGTTGTGCTGTATATGACGACAGAAAATGACATCACAGTGGATTATTAGAGAATAAATATTCAAACAGTTCTGTCCACCTACAGTTCTGTTCAGTAGTGTTGCATAAGATACTGGATGTTAGTAGTTCTGGTGTAGTACGTACCCTTTATTTCCGTCTGAAGTTTCTTCACTGGACATGTTGATCACTGCATTCCAATTTGAACACATAAAAAACATAAGTAGAGAAATGCAGGCACGTTGCTTCAACACAAGTTAGTTATTCATCATTATTTTAAACGTGCCGTTTCCATTTTGTTTCAGAAAAACGAAGTTGTAGTGAGTGGTTGTGGTGGAGGTAGTGAGACGGAGTATAAACTACATTTCCCATGATTCCCACCACAAATGCTCATGCGCGTCAACAATTCATGAGACGCAACGCTGCTGTTTTGGCGAAATTATTTTCGCTTTGGGGTTTCGTTTGAAGATCTCACATCATCTGGCAGGATTTAATGCACGTAATGTTTTTTTTTACTGAGTTTCTTTTTAAGAAAGCGAAGCCCGGATAGTCGACTGAACACGGATTTTGAGGAAAAACTGCTCAAAATGTACAAGACTCACCTGCTAGCCATGTTATAGTTCTCTCATGTCTACGGTGAGATTGACTCTTGTCCTTTCAGTCGTTTATTGCAGCAGGGGAACACGCTGCCATCGTCTAAAATATAATTTTGGTGTGCCTTTGCATACAAATGTTTGCAGGCTGTCAGAAAAGCCTGGAACACCAAATCCAAACACTCTGCTTCCGGACTCCGCGTGATGACGCCACACGCTGTTAACAGCGGACTGGAAAATCTTGGCATCACTCATGAAATCAGTCATGGTGCTTTACTCTGATTTTGACAGTGAACACCTCGAGAATGCAGCTGTTTTGCACACACTTTGTCTGTTTAATTTATATTACCAAATTGGTGCTATCGTAGTATTATGATAATAATAAAGTATTATGATAATACTATACAGTTATAATATAACTAAACAATTATATAGTAATTGCTGTAACACTTTTTATATGACTGATTATTAATAATGAATTTATATAATAATAATTATTATTATCTAAACCCAGAAATCAGAATCACTCATAATAAAAGAAATCTGAATTACTCGGAATCACTCATAATATCATAGTATGTGGCCCTTTACTCTGGGTTGTACAATAAACACAAATTACAGACACGTCTGTTTTACTGATGTTACCAAATTGCTACAATCATAATTAATAATATAGTAATTGCTATAATATATTTAAATGACTGAATATTAATTATACTTTTAAATAATAATGACTATTATTATCTAAACCCATTGATTACATCATACGTTATTGACCATCGACCAGAAAATCTTGAGGTCACTCTTGATATCATATTTTGTGGTGCTTTACTCTGAATTTGACAATAAACACAATAAGAATGCAGCTTTTTTGTACACTGTGTTTGATATGACCAAACTTCTGCAATTATAATCAATATTACAGTAATTGCTATAATACTTTTAAATGATTGATTATTGATAAGTTTAAATAATAATGATTATTATCTAAGCTCATCGCCACATCACTGCAGGGGCGAGAATGGCACTTTATTAATTAATATAATTACCCTTCTGATTATTTGCCTAATGACTAAACATGTATCCTTGTGAAACGGACAGCCATAACACAACATACTAAACTGTAAGATACAATGTATAATTTATGACATACCAGCTTATTGTATGCCTGCAATCTTTATGTCACTCAATATTTTGGCCACAGTTCCAATTTCAGTGCCATTTCAACAATATCCAGCACATTTCTTAGCAGTCCAGGATAAATGTGGCTTCTTATTGACTGTGCTGGATGATCCACTCCCGTGCCTGATGCCCCCAGCAGTGTGTTTGCTATAAATAGCAGTGTGTGTGTGTGTGTGTGTGTGTGTGTGTGTGTGTGTGTGTGTGTGTACCACTTGCGTAATGATGATGTCGCTGCAGAGGTTTGGAGATGAAGTAAGTCTGGATCTGCTCGCTGATTGGCTGCCGGCGTTCAGGTCAGTGAGTCGCCCAAGAGTGAAAGCTGGCCATCATGTCAGAAAGCTCGCCACATTTCAACATTCCTCAAAGAGAAGCTTCTCTGGCTCATATATCCAGCCACTCTTTTTTTATGGAGAACCCTAATGCCTTCAGAGAGTCCGCAGTAAGTGGAAGGAACTCAGCGCCACCATGTAATGTGAAGTGTCTTTGCACACCCACAAAGCGTATTCTCCCTGCGGGCCTGTTCTTTGAAGCCAGGGCAGCCAATAGCGTGGCTCGAGTGGCCCATCTGTATTATGGACCGTATTTGCATAAATTGAGGTCAGCGCTGTCGATTTTCATTTGAAGAAATACAGTGGTCTCCTGCTCTTTCTCTGCAGGAATAATTGACCCTGTCCCTAGATAACCTTAATTAATGCCTTGGCATTCCGTTTTTCACGGTTAAATCTGTGCAGAATTGCCTTTAAGGTACTCATCCATCGTCATTATCGACTTTGTCCTTAACACCTGCTGTTTACCATGGACGTGTTGTTTACTGACCCTTAAAGGTTGCAGTTGTTGATGAAATGAACATGTTTTATAGAAATAATGTTTTATATGAATGTTTATATGAGTTCTATATTAATTATTCCCCACTTGTAGCTCATAACAACAGGAGACATTCTGTTGAAAGTCAAAAGCCTAGACTTCCAATCCTCAGGGCATTTTTGGTTGTGAGTGGAGGATATATTTGTTATAATTTACATGGTATTTCGACTGTACAGTCTTGTATCAGGGAAGGAAAACATTCGACATTACATTTTTGACTCAAACCTCCTGACACATAATGTAAATCAAGAGTAAATGTAATTCACATTGCTAAAACCTTAATTGAGAATTCCGCTTATTTTTCAAAGCCTCCACTTAATTAAATCATTCGGTTGTAAACAAAGTCAGTCAGCGTGGTTTGAAGTGAAATGTTCCATCCTAGAGAAGAGTACGTGGTCATAGCACTGGTGCTAATATCCAGACATTTGAAGCATTTAAAGCCTCTAAAGCAAGCCTCCAGAAAGCAATTACACAAAAAAGGGTTATGAATATGGTACCTGATGTGTGAGACATTTTTACAATGGTTGGAAGGTTTCACTTGGCCTGCAGGTGTTTTAAGGCAGAAGAGTATCACTATTTCACTATTAGCTAATCATTACCCATAAAAAAACTAATGTTTAGGTTCTCTGACTGTATTCAGTAGTAAATAAAATGGCTGTATTTGTATTGTAGACATTGCAACCTTTGGTTCCTATCAACGCGGATGCAAAAAAGTTCCAGTCGGCATGTTTCTACAGTTAACCAATGAACCTGCTCATATCAAACCACCCTTAATGACTTAGTTTACATCTCAGTGCCTGCATTATGTACAAAAAGTAAAGTAAAATTTCCCAAAGATAGTAAATGTAGTGGTTATATAGAATACCTAACAACTCAAGTATTTGATTGTTTAAATAGCTACATGGTTAAATAGTTGGTAAAATGGATCTTCTCTATAATTGAAAAAAAACTTTCTATATGCTTGCAAAAAGTGTTAC
>JBBPCX010000141.1:15003532-15019413 GCA_037974365.1 Hydrocynus forskahlii
TTAGAGAGAGAGAGAGAGTATATTGATAACTGATCAGTAAGTAAAGTGGCCCATTAGAGTCACACGTGAACACACCGCAGCACAGCACACAATGTGAACAGTGTGAAATTCTTTCTCTGCATTTAACCCATTCATCAAGCGAAGCAGGGGGCTGCCACCAATGAGGGGCGCCCGGGGAGCAGTGTGTGGGGACGGTACCTCGCTCAAGGGAACCTCGTTGATGAACCACTAGGTCACCAGCGGCCCCAGCAATATATAATTGCGCTATGTCACTGATGCACTGACCTTTTTGTCTCAGTGGTCAGTCAGTTTACAAATCCTTAATAATAATAATAAAAATATTATGTAAGTTGTGAATGGTGGGGTAGCTCTGAGTTCTACTTTCCCACAACCTCACCACCCACCCCATGCCACAAACACCATGTAAGTGTGAGGGGAAAACATGAAGAAAAAAAATCAGTAATGAGCACCAGCACCCTTCATTGAGCTTCATTCCATACCTGGAGCCCTAAAACCCAGTATTTGAGAGAATAAAGGATTGTGCCGCCCTTCTTGCAGCTTAAAAGGATTTTGTTGAGTCATCTAATTATTACCATATTTTCCTCTTCCATCAACACTTTCACCAAGGAACAGCTTTAGTCCTTTGGACAAGATGACTCAGCAATATCATCTGAATATTCCTATTATTTCTTACCTTAAGCCAAGAATAACTGCAAACTTGCAGGTTGGTTTAAAATAATACAACAACAAAGGAATTCAAATGATAGTCACATCCCCATTAAAACATACTATTCCTTCTCTTTTAGCACACTGGAGCTAGTCCCGGGCTCATTTTGACACAGTTTTGCACTGTGGATTGAATCAGGCCAGTTTTTGGACCATTAAACAGCAATCATAACACAAGCAAAGTACGAAACCAAACGCCTTAATTTTGCTCCTTAAGATTACTTTAATTTTGACCTTAATTGCCCAAACAGAAAAAATGCACAGATTAAGGCTGATTAGGGGGTGAAACTTCCCCTTTTTCAAATTTGCCCCTTGAATAAGAGAACCTCCTGAATGAATGCCTTAAATGTAAGATTAAGGGGTTTCACACTGATGCCTTAAATCTAATTTTAAGATCAAATTAAGGGGTCGATTTCACAAATGAATGGCCACTTAATTCAAATGAAGGGGTTTGGTGTATTTTCAGGGGTAAATTAAGGTAGGGTTAAGCACATTTGAAGTACTTTGCGTTTCGTAGTGATAGTGACTTGCTCTGTGACAGGGGTCACCAGCCCTCCTCTAGATGATAGACCTTCCTGCAGTGTTCCAGCATGCACCTAATACCCTGCTCTCTCCCACCAGGCATTACTGCATGTGACAATCATGGACTTATGCATGTGTCAATCAAAGACTATAACAATTATCATTATGAAATGTCCATACATAACACAAAGAGGTGTTTTCAGTTTATCCAGAAAAAGTTTTATTCTATATGTTTAATGGAACATACCGTTCAAAGATAACTGCTACAATTTAAAGCAAAATTATGGGCTCCACCTACCACATAACTTCACAGTACAGGTGCATTATTACAGCCGGTAATAGTCTGTTGATACACATGTGTAAATAAATATAGCAGAACTTTGAAAAAGAAAGTAGGTGTCTGGAGAAAAATAAGAGGACTGTAAACAAGGTGGTGTCTGGCAATGCTGCAATCACCAGTCCAGTGTGAAATCAGCATGGTTCTGTAACTGAATGTGATGCTCATTGCAAACAGTGTGGAAGCATGCAAAAATCACCATCAAAGCACACACTTCACCTGCAGTTATCCCTCCATATGCTATAGGTTATCAGTGCAATGCTGGTGGCCATTAAACAGAGTGGACTCTGTATGTGGAGTTTTGTTGCCCTGTAATCTTGATTCACAGTGTGTATTACAGTTTCTGTTTTGTATGTTTCTGTTGGGATAAGTCTGATTTTGTTCCACAGCTTTGTGCACGTACATAGCATGTAACATCAGTTGTAAGAAGCCTGCATTCCTGCCAATCCATCACTTTAATAATGAGAAGACAAGAGTAGCCTGAGTATGCCGGGTTTAGAGGCTTGATCAGCCCCTCCAGGACTGCATGTGTACACCCCTGACTTACAGCATCCTTGGTTTGGACAGCATCCTTGGTTTTTGAGACTGATCAATTAAATAAATAGGCAAATAGCTGTATAACAACAACAACAACAACAACAATAATAATAATAATGATAATAATAATAACAATAATAATAATAATAATAATAATTGATCAACCCAGGTATCTAAGGAGTGTGTTTCTCTCCAGTGAGCAGCACCACTGAGGTACTCCTGAGCAAGGTACCGCCCCCCACATACTGCTCCATGTGCTGGCTGCTCACTGCTCCACTTGGTGAATGGGTTAAATCCAAAGGCGCAAAGTTAGTATGTTAAGTAATAATAATAATAATAATAATTATTATTATTATTATTATTCATAGTAGTAGGAGTACTAGTAGTGGTAGTAAATTATTTGCCTGTTCAATTTACTAGTCTCGTTTTGCAGGTTGTGGGTTTGAATCCCAGGACTGCCAGTGGCACTACTGAGGTACTCTGGAGCAAGGTACCTTCCCCACGTGCCCCAGCCACGCTCCATGTCGCTGGCTGCCCACTGCTTCACTTGGTGAATGGGTTCAATGCAAGTAATTTCCTCCGGGATTAATTTAGTATTATTATTATTATTATTATGTTTAATATCATCTCAGCTTCTGCATTTCACATTCTAAATTCTGACATCTTTTTTCCCAGAGAGCGTGAGTGATGGGCGGATGGCTTTGGCGTTCTGAGGAACAGCTGTTGCTCTCCGCTCGCGCTTTGTCCTGTTTCAGAGAGACGTCACTGCCCACCGGAGAGAGACACGCTCCTCAGATACCTGGCTTGATCAGTTTCCATGACGACAGGCGAGCACTGTTGACAGCGGTGATGTGTGTTATCGGGAGAAGATGCAGTGTGACCCGGACTCGCACACTGACAGCACAGGACAAGCAGTTCAGCTCAGATATGACCAGTGGCTTGTACCCCAGGGTATAACAGTGGCATTTTACTTCGTCTTATTTTAAAGCGATAGTTCAGCAAGAGATCAGGGCTGCCCCTCCGCCTCAAACAATGACAGCTGAGTCGTGCGTGGGGTCCGAGGTCTACTTCTTTAGTTTTGCACTGGAGTTACAAGGCTAATGTGGCTTACAAGTGATAAAGGCTCAAACCCCACCAATCGGCGCCATGTAAACCGCATGCCCAAAACTTCACACACTTACGTCAAACCGAGCATGAGTGATTCAGTAATCTGTAAAAAAAAACAAAAAAACCTACCTGTGCAATTTCCAGCAGTGTAATATATTTATCTGTAAAATGGACAATATACATGTACCTTAAAAAGCATCTTGAAATGTGTCTGCACTTTCATCAAATATAAAGATAACCGCCGATGCACAGGAGGTGTTTTAAACTGGAGGAGCTGAAGTTTTATGGCATATAAATGTTTAAGTCATGCAAAAAAAACCAAAAAAACGATAATTCAGCTGAAGTCTTTGCATATTATCACCAAACAGACAACACCCTCGAACAATCTTAGAAATTCACAAAGTACATTGAAAAGCAAAATAAAAGCGCAATAAGCAATAAGTATGCCCAAATATCTTAGCAAATAAAATTATTATTTCAATGCAATTTTAATCTGAATATTAATGCTTATTCTTTTGCTTATTTCAAGAAATCTTATGCTTACTCACTAAATTTGCTTAGCCCATTGGCATTTTTTTTGCCTAATGTAATCAAAACTTTCAATATAATTAGTCTACTTTTTGTGAGTTGCCAAGACGTTTTTTGCAGTGAATATTCAGTATATAACTGACAAACCAAACTGCTGGTATAGACCCTGACCCTGCTTGCTCTCTTTGGGACAGACTTTAAAAATGAGCTGAACAACAACCCACCCGGGGACTGCTTCGTTAGTTTTAGACTATATGAAACTAAAATCTTTTACATATCACACTAGCTTTTTGTTAATGTAGCTTTTTGCTGGCAATCAGTCCCTGTAAATAAAGATCATTATGATTTAATTCTAACAACATAGACCTGTATTTGTAGCAGCTCAGAATTACAATTAATGTTTCAGTATATTCATGCTTTCCACTTTTGGCTGAAATCCCAAACATAATCCGTAGGTGCTCAAAACAAAGGTTATGTTTTAATTAAGCCCAGATTTGAATTTGTTTCATTTTTTAGTGAAACACTTTTTTGAAAGACATCTGCGACCTGCGAGGAAAATTCATAGCAAAACTTGTTTGTGAAACAAGGCCCAGTGTGTTAATACACTACATTGACAAAAGTCTTGGGACACCTGATCATTACACCAACAGAGACTTCAATGACATTGCATTCATAGACATTAATATGGAGTTGGTCCAGTCTTTGTAGCTACAACAGCTTCCACTCTTCTTGGGAGGCTTTCCATAGAGTTGTGGAGTGTTTCTGTGGTATTTTGTGCCCATTCATTCTGTAGAGCATTTATTAGATCAGGTACTGATGCTGGACAACAAGGCCTGGATCGGAATCTCCGTTCCAGTTCATCCCAAAATGTCTTGGTGTGCTGAAGCATTAAAATTAGCCTTCACTGGAAGTAAGGGACCTAGCCCCAACCATGAAAAACAGGTGTGTCCCCATAGTTTTGTCCATTTAGTGTATGTGACACATTATTATTGTGACCCACCCATTGCTGCTACATGGCTACTGCAGGTATTAATAGTCTGTGAATGAAATATAAAGTAATAATACAAAATCTACCCAAAAGCATACACACAGTGTCTTTCCTATACTCAAATCATTTTTGGCAGTCACAGTTAAGCAAACTCAGCTTCTTACCACCTCCACTTCCTGCTTCCACGGATAAAAGTATGTTATACAGAGCCAGAAACCACATCTTAACTATTTAATTTATTTTTGCATCCTCTACTTCACCATAGAGGGTACTTGTTATTATGTATTATTAATGTACTTTTTTATTATGTTTGAATATGAGCTACTAGTTCCTTACAGTCAATATCTTCCTTTTTCTGATTCTCAGAAAATGTTCAACCTCATAAAACCTGCATTGTACAGTTTATCTTTAGAATTGCAGCCATGAGGGATTATTAGCAATGTGCTGAAAGGGGGTGAATAATGTGATTGATTGTAGGAGGCAACGTTTACTGGCCTTTAATTGCTTGATGAATTCTTCTGGTTAACAAATCCTGCTCACACAATACGAGGGCCATGAGGAAGAAAAGGAGGCCTGCTGTAAAATTATATGGGATCTACAAATTGGGCAATTTTCATATTATAGCATCATAACCGCAGTATGAACACTCACGGCGGTGGGTTTTATAGCCTTAAATGTGCTGGAAGTGATCAGATGCTCTTAACAGAACTATATGCTCTATCTGACCTACAGCAATGGTTTTAGCCAATAAACCATTTTCCACAACTCTGCCATTGACATACAGCCATGATGGATGAAAGTACAAACAAATTTCAGGCATCAGGATGGCTATCACTACTGTTTTAGCTATGTGAGAAACTTTTGTTCAGTTTTGTAGATAACTGTGTGTCATACAGTCGAAAGCCATGTAAGCAAGTCAACTTGAGACGACGATTTAAGGCAAGTGGGTGATGATTAAGGAATGCAGTGGCTAAAAGCTGTCATTACTTTGCAGCTTTAACTTCATAGCTCCAGTGTAAAACTAAAGAAGCAACCACTGGACACCAAACACATACTGACAGAGGAAACCCACATGCTCCTACAAGCATTAGGTAACAGTAGGTGCTCAAAACAAGACTTTTTTAAATTAGAAGCAGATATAAATACACTACCTGGACAAAAGTCTTGGAATGCATGACCATTACACCCACTGAGACTTGGATGACATTGCATTCAGATACATCGACTTCAATATGGGGTTTCAGTTATAACAGCTTCTGCTCTTCTTGGAAGACGTTTAACAAGATTCTGGAGTGTTTCTGTGAGAATTTGTACCCATTCTGTGGAGCATTTATGAGGTCAGGCACTGATGCTGGTCGAGGATGGCCTGGCTCACAATCTCCATTCCAGTTCATCCCAAAGCTGCTGGATGGGGTTGAGGTCAGGGTTCTGTGTGGGCCAGACAAGTTCTTCCACACTGAACTCATCCAGCCGTGTCTTTATGGAGCTTGTTTTGTGCACTGGGGTACAGTCATGCTGGAATAGAAAAGGTTCTTCCCCAAACTGTGTCTACAAATTTGGAAGCATGGCGTTGTCCAGAGTGTCTTGGTATGTTGAAGTATTAAGATCGCCCTTCACTGAAAGTAAGGAGCCTAGACCAAACCCTGGAAAACAGGTTTGTCCCAATTCTTTTATCCATGTTTCTTCTAGTGATGACAACCTCACTGTATGGAGATAAAAACAGACATTTGTGAAGATGTTTTGTTCCACATTTAGGTGTTCTGAGGCACACTGGTCAGTGTAGTTTGGGGTTTTAAGGCTTTCTGGAGCACCTGGTCATTAACAAAGCCCTGGAGAATAATTAACTTCTTGTTTACTATAACTGCATCAGGCAGCACGCACACTGATATATTTCCAACCATTCACAGAAGGAGGCCCTTTGTGGGAAAGGAAAGCAATTATGTGCCATCAATATTGTACACCAGCGTTCATTATTTAAGTTTGGTTCATTAGTCTGCTTTCACCACAACTCCCCCTGTGTCAGCTCTATGTATTTTACTATTGCCGGGGCATTTCTCTTTGTTGCCAGTGCCTAGTTTTCAAGCTTAGATGTGTTACTTATTTGCCAGAAGAATTTTTACAAAGAACGCCATCAACATTCAAACATCACTAACCATTAAAGTCTGCTAAAAACTTAAGTATGGTTAAATGCCTCGTGCTGTTTCATTAAGGCATTGGTAGTTACACATCCATTTGTAATAACGCTGAATATGTTATTTAGTGTTGTGTTGCCTGTGTACGTTGAATATTTTACAGTAGTGCTACTCTGATAATGTTGATTTATTCACACTGCTCTTGTCAAATAAAAAGCTAAAGTTAAGAAAAAACCTTTCACCTACTCAGAATGAGTGTCTTATCAGCAGTATATCAAGTATGCACAAACCATTTCATTTGGCAAAAAATATGCTGACCAGAATCTAGAAGGGAACACTGTCTGGATGCGTTATGTAAAAGGGGACATTTGGCTGACGCTCTTATCCAGAGCGACTTATAATCATTAGTTACAGGGTCCGTCCCCTTGGAGCAGCTGAGGGTTACATGTCTTGCTCAAGGACACAGTGGTAGAAAGTGGGGGGTTGAACCTGCAACTTTGTGGTCATCGGGTTCACAGGCGGGTTTTACACGCTAGGCTACTACCACCCTTATGTAGATTAATGGATATTTTTGTCTGTTCTTCTGAACTGCAAGCAGATACAGCTATGAGATCCCAGAGATGCCGGATTGGATTTGGGAATATGGAGGCCAAGCCAACACCTCGAACTCTTATGTCCCTCAAACCATTCCTGAACAATGCTTGTAGTGTACCACTGCACATTATCCAGTTGAAGACCACTGCCATTGGGGTCTGCAGCAATATTTAGGTCTGCAGCAATGTTTAGGAAGGTGGTACCAGAGAAGTGAGGGCCTAGCCAAACTAGATTCTGCAGTTTGGAGCCCAGCTTCTGCAGCTGGAAAGAAGAAAGCTGCTGTCCCTCCTCCGTCTGTACCAGTCCCCAAACTTCACCACCTTCTGCTGCTGGATGGCAAAGCAACATCAGCATGAGTGCCAGGACCCAGGATTTCCCAGTAGAACATTGCCCAGGGCATCACACTTCCTCTGCTGGCTTCCCACAGTGCATCCTGGTGCCATCTCTTCCTCAGTTACATGTTACAAACAGTTACAAACACACACCTAGCCTCCACATGATGAAAAGAAAAGACCAGGCCACCTTCTTTCATTACTTTATTGGTTCAGTTGCTCACATCCTGATGCTCACCGGTCCATTGAATGCACACTCAGTGGCTGATAGTGTCCACAGCTCTGCAGCCCCATATGCAGCAATATGCTGCAATGCACTGGATGATCTAAACCCTTTCTATCAAAGGCAGCCTTAACTTTTTCTGCAATTTGTGCTACAGTTGCTTATTCGGGATCAAATCAAAGGACTAACATTCGCTCCCCATTAACCACACTGAGCCTTGGCTGCATATAACCTCATTCGCGGATATTCTTAGGAAGTGCATGAGCATTTCATTACATAGCAGTATCTGATGTAGAAGCATGCATCTATGGGATTGTCATGTTAGCTGGTATACTAACCATGAATGTACATTATTTTCATTTAGTACATTTTTAAAATTGGAATCTTACAGTTGTCACAATTTTACCTCCATTTTTTTTGGTATATACTTTAACTTTGCCTAATTCTGAACATTATGGGAGTTTGTGTTCTTAGCTATTCTCACACCATTTTTCGACCCATCATGCATCTTTTTTCTACATTTTTTTGTTCAAGATGAAAAACTTTCCTTGAATACTGTCAAATCCATGTTGCACTAATCCAGTTAAAAAGGCCAAATTATGCTTTTTTATCTTTATAATGGAACATACAATTAATTTGTGCGCTTAAAGGACTGACAATAGCTACAATATGGTCAGATAAACATACTGTATGTAAAATGATACATGTTTATACATTTATATTTGTCATTTATAATATTGTCATGTTTCCCATTCCTAGGAACAAAAATCATGTTAACACTCTCAGTGAATTTGTAGGAGCCTGTGCATTTCCATGTGTAAGGCCTGTGCAAAGTCTTAGCTTTAAATAAATTGTCTTTGCTGGTTGCTGGTTTAAAAATCCTGAAAATAAGCCCCAAAAAGGCCAACTTTCACTCTGAGCTATCTCAGTTCAGCCTTGAATTTTAATGCTTTCATGTTTTATTATTAAATTAGATATAAGATAAGATATTGTAACTGAAATACAGTATTATACAATTTACAATATCTGCTCAGATTATATTAATAGAAAATTCTGAAAAGTCCATTTTCAATCCAGAAATTGGATGATATACATATATTTATTAATACATCAAATAATGACATGATAAATTATCACATACTTTACTTTGAAATATGTTACATAGTGTCGAAAACCACATAAGCGGTTTGAGATTGCTTAACTTCATGCTAAATGCATTTAAATTTTGGGAGAAATTAGATGTTTTTGGTCAAAGTACCCCTTTAAGACCACAGGAAGAGCTCTGTTTTGTTATGAAGATCTCTAAAGGGAGATTGCTTGGATTGGAAGTGAAAGCTTTGCTGATGCCAATCAAGTTCCATTCCAGTTTACTAATGTTTTAATAAACAGGGAAAAAACCCCCAGAGATAATTATCTATATACCAGTCTAGCACTGCTATTATGCCACGAGGAGTTTATGAATCGGCCGTTCCTTGAACTGTCTGTCTAAAAGAACAGAGACTTTATTGGCTTTGCCAGTAATATAATTTCAAAAGCTCATTTCACATCATTCATTCCCTTCAATAAAACATTGGTGGCACAGAAGAAGACACAACTTTCGAACCCCACAAGAATGAGTCTGTGCTGTCAAAAGTGAATTCATCAACAGTGAAACATTGTTAAACTTTCCAGTCCATATAGTACATTTATGCAAACTAAGCTTAAAAAACAGCTTTGAAATGAAAGTCTCTGTGATGTCACAAAACTAACATAATTACATATGTCAACCTATTTAGCCCCACCCATTAATGCACAAGACATTTTGAGCCTGAACCGCTTTTGGATGAAGCACAGAACAGAGCAGCCAGTCAGAACAGTGCTCATTTACATATAGCAGTTTTAAAGACACAGTAACAAAACCATCCGTTTAAACCTGAGGGATAAAGATAGGTGGCAGAATGGTCATGAAACCATGTAAGTTGACTATAGAAGAAAAAAAATAAATTACCAGAAAATGTGGGGTACATGCCCTTTAAGATAAAAAAAAAACTTAAGTTACATTAACAGATCAAAGTAAAGGATGTTATTTCATCAATATGAGCTTTTCTTACAACAATCATATACTGAAAGTGTAAAATAGCTACAGGATAATATCTGTGTATTGTGTGATGCTGGAGAGGCAGAGCAACCGTCTTTCATGTCAGCAATTGGTGGGTGATCCTCCCCTGATCACAGACAGCTGCAGCGTATTTGGAGAGAAACACTTGCAAGCTAATTCTTTGGCATGACTAATTAGTAAATCATTTATAATGTCTAAAATGTAATTGAGTAAAACGTAGGTTGTGTTGCTCACAAACATACTTGAGAAGGAGTAAAAGTGTTCTGATTAGAAAATACTCCGAAAAGCTATCCCCCGCCCGGGACAGGTTCTGCGCCCCCCAGGACTCTGATTAAGGACAAGTGGCTCAGATGATGGATGGATTTTGCCCCAGTGAAAACATTTTGCTCCAATTTTTGTGCAATCAGAACAAAAGGCTAGCATGTGTCCAGAGAAATGAGGGCCTAGCCAAACTAGATTCTGCAGTTTGGAGCCCAGCTTCTGCTGCTGGAAAGAAACAAAGCTGCTGTCCCTCCACTGTCTGTACCAGTCCCCAAACTTCACCACCTTCTGCTGCTGCTGCATGACACACAACCCACAGCCAGCTCGAACAAAACATTCACACACAGAGAGATGCAGTCACCCTCACAGAGCTGACAGCCCACCACCTAGAAACTGCACAGCATTCAGGATTTCTGCCCTTTCAGCACAGAGGCTCATTATGGTGCTTTAACAGCCCTCATTTTGATCTACCCATGTGAATGAAACTGTTTTTTTGACTGATCGATTCATAGAGAAAGAAAAATGAGTGTATGTATAGATGATGGATTTTAGCTTTAAGGTATATTCAGTTGCGTGCACACAGACTGTATTATCTCCTTAGAAGAGCATCACCAATACAACGGGCCACTGCCACATATGAGCCTAAAGTTACCCAGGGCCAGATGTGATCTCGTAATGAGAACATCTGGGAAAAGCCATGAGAAGTTCTGGGCTAATTGTGGGTTGGAATTTAGACTTATTATGGCGGGAAAACATTAGGTGTGAAATTTCTAACCAATCCAACACCTTGTGGAAAGTAGGAGATGGTGGGGCTCATGTCAACATTGTCCAACAGACAAATGTATTGTTAGGCCTTGGATGTAACACAAGTTAGTCCCCCAGAGGGATATATAATATATGTGTGTCATGTGTTTTGTAAACATGTTACTACTTGCCAGGGATGAACAGTTCTATACAACCAGAATGTAATTTACCTTTATGTCACTAGGCTAAGTGATTGAAGTTGACGATGGGTTACAGATTATGGGAAAATGAAAAAATCTAATGCTATTGCAACATGCTAGCATTCCGCTCAGACAGAAGTGCCACACTGAATTGCGAAGTGGGGGCTTATGTGTGAATGCTGTGCTGGTCTCTTGTTGCTGCTCACCAATGTTGGAGTTGTGACTGTTAGATGTAGGCCATTTTATTCACTGTGGAAATTCACCACCATGCTCATATTCAGGGTGTACATCCCAGCCAGCGCAAATCTCGCACAACTCTTAAGTCAGTTTCCCCTAAATTCCATCAGTGGTGGACAAACATGCTGGACTATGTTTACATAAACCTTACTGGTGCGTATCACTGCCACATCTCAGTAAATGCTGATCCCAATATACAGACCATTCTTCAGACATGCCAAGCCCTTTCTATAACAGGCCTGGCCCCCAGGTGCCATCACTGTTCTTCAGGACTGCTTTGTGGACACTGACCAGGACATTGAAGGCTGTAACCTATGGTGGCTCTACCAACTATGGTGTTGCCGACTGGCTCCAAGACCACCACCACATGCCTCAACCAGAAGCCATGTGTGACTGCAGTAGTGCCCATGCTACTGTGAGTGCGAGGCACTGCCTTCAGATCAGGCCCTAACCCTGAGGACAACAAGAGCCAACCAGTCCAGGGCCATCAGAGCAGGGAAGCGTGCACATGTTCAGAAAATCCACAGCCAATTCCAGGACACTGGGGACATAAGGCAATTGTGTCAGGGCATCCAGGCCATCACCAACTACAGGGCATCTCCCCCTGTGTGTAACAGTGAGGCTTCTCTTCCAGATGTGCTGAATCACTTCTATGCATGGTTTGAAGCACAAAATGACATGTGAGCATGGAAGACCAACCCGCCCCAAAAAGCCAGGTGTTCTGTCTGACCATGGCTGATGTGAGGAAACCTCTGCTTAGACTAGCTGGCAGATGTTCTCACAGACATCTTCAAGATTCAATTCAAGATTCAAGCTTCAAGAGAGTTTATTGTTAGCCCAGCCACACACACAAGTACACAAAGGGTTAAAATAGTGTTCTCTGAAGCAAACAGTGTAGGACAAAGACAGAGAAATGTAAACAAGGACAGACAAAGAGCAGAGCAGAGTCAAGAAACAGCCGCAACATTATATTGCAGCATCTAAGCAGAGAATTCAAAGTACAAACAGGCAGGTATTGCAAATAAGTGTATATTCAGAGGTAGAGGATTTTTTTTAAATCACATTTTTAGCAGCAAGTTTTAGTGCAGTTTTGGAAAGTGTCGGTGCAGTGAGTATAGGATAGTTAAAAGTGTCATGTGCATTTCTTATAGCAGTCAGCAGTATGAGGTCAGACCCTGTTCAGAACCCTGATGTTACGTGCAGGCTCTGAGTTCAGGAAACTAATGGCTTGTGGGAAGAAGTTGTTGTGATGTCTGGTAGTGGTGGCGGTACGGATACTTCAGAACCATTTCCAGACATCAGAGGGGAAAACAGTCCATGTGAAAGATGGGTGGGATCTGTGATGATGCTGGTTACGCAGCAGACACAGCGTTTCTTGTACAGTTCAGTGAGTGGAGGGAGGGGCACACCGATGAAGCTGTCCTCACCAGCCACTGAAGGGACTTTCGGTCTGCGCTGTTGCAGTTTCCAAACCAGGAAGTGATGCAGCCGCAGAAGATGCTCTCAATGGTCCCCGGGTAAAAGGTGGTGAGGATGGGAGGAGGAAGGCGGGCCCTACGCAGTCTCCTCAGAAAGTGGAGGCGCTGCTGGGCTTTCTTGGTGATGATGGTGGTGTTGAGTGTCCAGCTCAGGTTGTCCGTCACCTGCACACCCAAGAGTTGTTGATGTGAAGTGGGGTGTATGGAGCAGCGTTCCTCCTGGAGTCGATGACCATCTCCTTTGTCTTGTCAACGTTCAGGGACAGGTTGTTGTCTCAACACCAGACCACCAGCTGTCTGACCTCCTCTCTGTACGCGGACTCATCGTTGTTGCTCATGAGCCCCACCACTGTTGTGTCATCTGCAAACTTGACGATGTGGTTTGTGCTGAATTGGGCAGCACAGTCATGCGTCAGCAGAGTGAACAGTAGTGGGCTGAGCACGCATCCTTGTGGCGATCCGGTGCTCAGGCTGACGGTCCTGGTGGTGCTAGTTCCAATACTAACAAACTGAGGCCTGTTAGTTAGGAGGTCCACGACCCAGTTGCAAAGTGAGGTGTTCATGCCCAGCAGGCTTAGTTTTCCCACCAGTTTCTGTGGAACAATGATGTTAAATGCTGAGCTAAAGTCTATGAACAGCATTCTGACATACCAGCCCTTTGAGTCCCGATGAGAAAGGGTGAGGTGAAGTTCGGTTGAAATCGCATCATCAGCGTCCGGTTGGCGCGGTATGCAAACTGCCACGGGTCAAGCTGGTCTGGGAGGTGCGCCATCCTGTGCCTCAGTACCAGCCTTTCAAAGCACTTTGTGATGATGGGGGTGCGTGCAATCGGCCGGTTCAAACAGGTCGCTGATGACTTCTTGGGCACTGGGATGATTCTTGTAGTGTTGAGGCAGGCAGGAACCACTGCTGTGCTCAGGGAAGAATTAAAGATGTCTCTCTCTCTTAACACCGCCATTGTCCCGACATGTTTCAAAGCCACCACCATCAGCCCCATACCAAATCAGTGTTGTGCCTCAATGACTACTGTGCCATTACACTCACATCAGTGGTCTTGAAGTCCTTTGAGAGGCTCATCATGAGGCACATAAAATCACAGCTGCCCTCACCCATCTGGACAAAAAGGATATTTATGTTAGAATACTGTTCACAGATTTCAGTTCAGCATTCAGCATCATGATTCCTCAGCATCCCTCTGCAACTGGATCCTGTACTTCCTCATTCAGTCAGTCAGGATTGGAAGCAACGTCTCCAGTGCCACCACACTGAACACGGGGGCCCCACAGTGCTGTGGGCTCAGCCCTCTGGTGATTCACACCGGGGCAACAACTCACAGCTCTAATCACGTCAAGTTTGTTGATGACACAACCATGGTGGGATTGATCAGTGGGACTGATGAGATGATGTAGCGAGAGGAGGTGTAATGGCTAACAGACTAATGAGGTGTAATGGCTAGAGGAAAAAACCTGTCTCTAAACAAAACAAAAGAGATTGTTGTTGACTTCAGGACAGCTTAACATGATCAATCTCTGCTGAACATGTGGTGTTCACATCACAGAGAACTTGCAGCATCCAGGTCTTCATTACCGGGATGGGGAGCATTTTCTTCCCCCGGGCCATCAGACTCCTAAATCAGAACTGAATAACAAATTGGATTATCACACACAAACACACACACACACACACTCTGAGCTAAACTGCTTCCTTTCTCCTAATCACACTGCATACACACACTGAAGTGAAAGAAAACTTTCTCCCCAACTACTGTAAATATCCTGTATTTATCTACCAGTGGTGGCTTCTCTAAGACTACAAAGGAAGCTCTGCTTCCTCTAATATGTCAGAAAATAAATGCTCAAATATGTCGTATTTATATTGCTTTTAGATCGAGTTCAACTTCATGACTAGTTCATTCAGAATCAGGTATTAATTGTAGATTGTTTGAGGTGATTTTCTTGTCATACATTTCCGTGCAGCACAGTGCTTTAAATGTCCTGAAGCGCAGGTTAACTGGAGCTCTATGGACGGCACAGAGGGGCGTGTCCCACTGCAGAAAAGCTGGACAGTGATTGGATAAATGCACCCAAATCGTCACTTCCAGGGAAGCTCAGCTTCTCTGGGAGTGAATGGAGCAGTGGGAGGGGCAGGACGCTGGGCTGCTGCATGATGATTGGTGGAGATATCTAGAGGGCGGAACCCCTTTTTGATTGACAGCATGGTTTAAATGAACACCGATAGTCTGGAGATTCACGCTCAGACCCAGCGGATCTGCGAGGGAAGTCATGAGACAACCTGCTGCACGTAGTGTGATTTTTTGCTGGTGATCTAACGCATTTCCATTTGTACATAGAATTCTTCAAATAAAAACGTAATTACAGCGTTCTTGAGTGTGCTCCTTGTTTCATATCATTACAGGAGCTCTTGGAACGGGAAACCAGCCAGCTAGCAAGCTGTGCATAATCTTGTTGACATTATTGTTATTGTAAGATTGTTATTTTGGCAAAGCCGTTTCATGATCTTCCTTACGACGAGAGACTCAAAATTAAACAACAGGGCAGGCCAATGCCCAAGACTGATTTGGTGCAAAAATCAGGGAAAAATAACAGGTCTCTTCAGCCCTCCTAGTATGACCAGGTGAACTGGCTGACTGGAAATGTTGAGTTGTCTGGGCAGGGTCACTGAACATGCTATCAATGAAGTCCTTCACCTTCAGCTGGCAAAAACCATCTAATTGATGTGACTTCCTTGCTAGCTGTCAGAAGCTGGCATTCAGGGGGCATGATGGGAGCAGTGAATCAGCAAATACTGGGAATTACAGGGACTTTACAGAAACATGA
>JBBPCX010000141.1:15028381-15048247 GCA_037974365.1 Hydrocynus forskahlii
TTTCAGTCATCAGCTGTGTTTTCTGGTATGTCCCACTCTATCCAAAATGACTTGATCTCTGCTGTTGCAGCCACTGTCTCTGATCATATCAAAGGTAAATTCAGACTGCTCCCTTCATAGCACGGCAGGTGGATGAAGTACGACAGGGTCACAAACCATTTCTCAAAAAGGAACAGAGGGTACAATTTATGTGCAAATAACAACAAATTTCATGGTGTAGGCCTAAAGTGAGCTTCCCCTGTCTGAAAGACTAGCAGCCACCACTGTTATCTACATACTGTACATTCTTTTTAATTCCGTTGCTGCTACTTTCTGGGGGTTTTTTCACCATTATTTAGTGCTGTCCACCTCCATTCCTTTTGCACTTAACACCTCTGCTGCTAGAAAACAGTTTGTCTTAATAGTACTGTTACTGGTCCTGTCAACTGCTCTGTGTGTGGTCCTCTAAATTATTTTACAGCTGCTTTTTGCACTCTCTCTAACCTGCCTGACCTGTGTGGGCTTGCGATGTTATGTTTTTATTCTTTGTGCAGTTCTGTTTTGACTTGACTTAAAGTTAGATGGATCACGTGGTATAAAAAAGAACAGGTTTGGATGGTTCAAAGCAAGTAGGCCATTGTCAGAATACCATGGAAAATGGACTTGAAGTTTTATTGTTTATTGTTATAGTTATGGCCAAAACATCATTCTTGTCCTTTTATTCATTCATTCATTTTCCATAACCACTTGATCCTAACACGGGTCACGGCTACCCAGAGTCTATCCCGGGGTTGAGGCAGGGACTCACCCTGGGCAGGGCTCCGACACACCACAGTCTCGCCCCTTTAGTTTCCTGTTATTTTTGAAAGTACACAAAAACCCCTGCCACCCCACCCCTTAAAGAGGTCATTGGGATCCAGAACTAATCGTCCAATATCAGTGCCTTACCTCACTAATCCTCTTGTGGCTGAATGTAATCAGATCCTCACAGCAATATTTGAATATGTAGGTTTAATGTTGTACATGTTTACATGTTGTAACTGCAGTAAATGGGGACAAGTTCCCTATTAATACCATCGATTTCAGAAGAAATGTCTGATGTGCAGATGTCTAGCTTTAGAAACACACACATATACACACACACACACATACACACACACACACACGCACACAAACCCACCCACACGCAAACCTGTGTGTGTGTGTGTGTTTGTATTCCGTCCTATAGTGTGTGATTACGAGTCTCTGAGTTGGCAAGTCTTGTGTGTGATGGATTGCTTTCATTTTTTTGCTAATAACCTTGACTGTACAGTAACAGTGCAATCACCAGGGTCTTTCTACTCTCTACATAGAGGCTAAGGCCGTGTTACTTTCAAAAAATAAAAACAGGAAAAGGGCCATAGCAGCTGAAATGCTTTCCCTCCAACCCCCCAGTGAGTCAACAGCAAGACATGAAAAACACTGTCTTGCACACTCCCACTATGGACCAGAGGTAGAAGAAGGATTTTCTTTTCAATTTACAATGTTTTATTTCAGTTTAGGTATTGAACAAATCTAGTACACTAAACTAGTTTACCTCCTTATTCCCAGTGTAGCCTGTCAGCCAAGACAGTTGGTATCTGAAGTTTACTTTTTTTGAACTGAAGCCATGAAGCTAGTGTAGCTAGGGTAATGTAGCAAATACATTAACGAAGTTGAGAGATTAGTTGCACTCTTAGAGGAATTTTGGTAGGTCGGCTGCTTCTGGGAAGATTCACCACTGTTTTAGGTTTCTCCACTTTGTGTCAAAATATGGCTCTTGCTGTGGTTCTCTATCCCCTTCTCCAGAATTTCTGTTGACTGCAGTACAGCATGCTGCTTGGTGAGAGTCTACAGCCTACCTGACATTACTGGAAATACTTATCTAAATTTAGTTCATGTTTAGTTTCTAGTTGGCTGGCAGTAAACAAGCCTGGGTCTAGTTTAATTAATCCCAATTATCAACAAAATCTAGTTCATTATTATTATAACTGATATAAAAATGAATAGCTAAAATTGCCGTCCGCTGGCCTCGGGATGACCCGTGACCCTAGCAAGGACTAAGCGGTTACAGAAAATGAATGAATGAATGACTAACATTGCTTTTTAACACTGGGTTACTTAATGCTGGATAACTTTTTTACATCAATAAATAAAATGGTCATGTAAAAACTACTTTGGGTTGGGTTTACTTAGGCTGTCTGTCTCATATTACATTTTGTTTAAAGATGTGAAAGAATTAAATGACAAAACATGTAGAAATAGAAGAAATCAGTATCTGTCAACATACCTGCCTGACAGCCCAACAACCAACATAAAATAAAAGTTAAAATCTGTGTTGTTGGCTGCCAACTCAGAGCTTTCTGGGATTTTTGTGTGTATATGTTATTTTTTAGCCTTCCCCTTCTTTGGCCATTTTTTGGTGCATAATTTCTTATGTGAAGTGCGTCACAAATCAAAGCGTGTTGCTTATTTCATCAGTCTGCTGCTCTGATTGATTCTGTTTATTTGAGGTTCCGGCTTGAAATCGAGTGATGGACAGAGTGTGTGTTTGTGTGTGTGTGTGTGTGTGTCAAGGGGGAGGCGGGGAGGGTACTGTGGGAGTAATAAAGTTCAGCCCTGACCCCTTTCAATCCAGCAGGTTCTTGCACTGATTTCTGAGGTATGTATGCTATCAGCCAGAATGATGGAAATATAAACAATAAGAACGAATAAAAAAGTCTACATGACTTACAGGAGGGCATCAGAGTTTGGCAAAACATTTTTTGCGAAACACAGCAGGGCCTCATTTTCTATGCATTACACTGCAGCTTTATTATTCAAGGCTTCTCGTGATATACACCCATTGAAATGCCTCGTCTTACATTTTGTTTCATTATATCTCATTCATTGCGTATTAAACAAGCAGGGAAAATGGATGGACTTTCAGCTGCGTGTGACAATAATGTGACTACTGTTAATGTATTCACGGTTACAGTTGGATTACAGTAAAACTTCTATTTACTTATGTAGTGACATGCAATTACCTGTAATTACGGTCCAGCTGGTGTCCTAGTGATCAGAAGGCCATGGGTTCGAATCTCAGGTGGCACCACTGAGGTACCCTTGAGCAAGGTAGCACCCCCACACACTGGGCGCTGCGTCACTGGCTGCCCACTGCTTCACTTGGTGAAAGAATTGAATGCAGAGAATTTCACATCGTTCACACTTTGTGCTGTGGTGTGTTCACGTATGACAAATGGTCACCTCATTTGCTTTACTTAATTATAATAAGAAATAATTGTGTAATTACAATAACACACAATAACTTACATCTTACAACTAACAATAACAATCACAGTAACTAATTGTAATGGCAATTACTCTAGACATTAAAAAAATACTTTTTATTTATGCGTGAAACTAATGTGTGAGTCATGCAGTTATGAGGGAGGAGGCCATGTGTTTATCTCTACAGTGTAAACGAAATAAGCTATTTTTTAAAATAAGCAAATAAAAGCTGTCAGTCAAAGTGGCCAAGTAAAAACTTTTCAGAGATACATTTTTTTGGACAGCGAAAATATACCAGGCTGAACGAGCAGAGGAGAAATACAGACCACAGAGCACTGTTTAATTAAAGATGAAAGTGGTGAACATTACACTGCACTAAAATATGAAAAGCTGCACTGCTTTATATCATGATATGAACATTGTCTCCCTCACACACACACACACACACACTTCTCTGGTCTAATGCATCAATCTCTACTGTTAATTATTAATACACAATAAAGTAGTTCACAGTAAAAGAATGCTAGAAGATGCTCATATGAAAATGGAATATATCTTGACATATAACATACTATAAACCGAATGTAATATATTGTCCGCATATTACATTTTTGCAGCTTTACTTTTGTCATTCAGTTCAATACTTTGATAACAGTTACACAACTAGCAGGCACACCACTGCTTTTACAGTAATTTAACTGCATTCTCCGGGGGGCAAAAAGTGGTGTTATATTAGCTTTGGAGCATATGGGAGGCAATATTTGTATAAAATCTTACTGTACAAGCATGCGTTTAGTCTGTTTGTGATTCCTTAACATTTTGACAGTTTGAGGCAAGCGTGCAATGACTGCAAGTTTGCCTGCTGCTAATTAGTGAGATGTTAGCTACATTAGCTTTGTAGCTCCAGTGTAAAAATGAAAGAAGCAAATTCAAACACTAGACATGTCTTGGCTGAGACTTGTTAGTGGTGGAAGTTTTGGTTAATGTTATATTTTATACCAGACTATCACTTTAATGCTATCAACACTCCTACCAATTGATTTCTGCAGCAGGAGCTGACTATGCATCCAGCTGTCCCTGCCAATGTCAGTTCCTGCAGGTATTAGAACAAACTAATCTTCCACCGAGTGGCTTGTTGTCTCTCAAGTGTGACACAAATGTAATTCATCAACACCTCTCTATCTTTCACACACACACACACACACACACACACTGTTGCCAGGGCTTCAACTAGACTAGAAATGCACCAAGTATGAGTCCACCACACACTATGAATGAATGATTTCGGTCCGGGATCAAACAGCAGCTGCTCTATTCAGGCTTTGCACATGGAGCTGGCTGCAGGCACTTTTTACAAAAAAACTGAAGATTTATATTGATTTCTGACCCACTTCATCCTCCAGTATAGATAGCCACACCTGTTCCCTCTTATAGGAGTAATACACTGCCTGTAAAAAGTTTGGGTACTTTGGGTGCTCTCTGTTGTTGTGTATTACCTGCATGTATTTATACTCCAGTCTTTGTGTTTTGCTTCATCAGTCAGCCGTGGTATTTCTTGAGCTTGTACCCGTCTTTCATAGTGTTTCTAGCTCTGTGTTTTCCCTGTTTGTGCTTCCTCATTTTGTTTTCTAGTTTTTAGTTATCGGTCTCTTGTGTATATCTTGTTTGCTTTCTGTCGTGCTTTGCCAAATGTAATAAATATCTGCCTGTGTCTGCATGTACGTCTGCCTTTGGTCCCCAGTACACACATCATAGCACAAGGCCGAAGAAAGTTTATGTACACCTCCCAAACAAAAATACAAAACCAGAAGAATGCGTGAATATCTGGATAACCAATTTAAAGTAGCACATATTGCCACAGCCTCGCCATCTCCGCCCCGCCTCCAGCGGTCACCGGATTACTGAGCCGGGGTTTGCTTTTAGCTTTTTTCACATTGTTAGTCTCAGTTTCAGTCATTATAGTTTACACCTGTGTTTTGCTTTCCGTGATTATGTAACCTGTGTTCTTATTGGTTAGCTCGTTTATGTTCCTCGTTACATTGTTTCTTTAGATCAGATAAGTCACGCCCCTCACCAGCTACCGACTCCCTGATTTTAGTCTGACTGTTTTTTGGTGAAGGGGCCTTTCTGCAGTATTACAGCTGGAGCATCACAACGAAGTAGAGCTCTGCCACCCGCAGCTGGTGTAGAAGGCTTTTGTTACTCACTCGCGTCTCTTGCTTTCAGAATGAGATGCAGCTCCTTACAGTTTGTTAAATGCTTTGGCATTTCTCCCTATTTAGATCTTGTCTGTTGTTCCTTTAGTTTGTCAGTTTTTGCAAAGCCAGAACTGTTCTGAACTGTGTGTTAAATATATTGGATAACTGCAAAATGATGAAGAGGTCATGGTCAGTAATATTTCAAATAGTTTGAAAAACTGGATGTCCTCAAACCTTTAACTGGACAATGGCCTCAATCCTGTGGCCGGTTTGGCAGCACTGCTCCTACACCAGCGAGCTTAGATATAAGCCCACTCTCTTCCCAACTGGTTTATGCTGACTTTTCTTCTACCTACCTCTCAGTGTTAGTCCTAATCTCAAGCCTGGCTGCTTCTAGTGTGGTCAGAAGGTACTGTGAATACCAAGACTTTGTAGTACTTGTAGGTCAACTGTGAGCAAGACTGAGACAAAGCCAAAACCAGTTTAACAGTACTATTAAGATGAAAAGGCCTATGTCTTTGCATAACCTCCAGAAAGCATAGTGAGGCTGTGTTTCATATAAACTATGAACAGCCTTAGGCTAATTGAAGCTTGTTTTATTCTAGCAGACAAGTGGAACATTTCTGCTTTGCTTTTTTTTTTTGCACTCGTCAAGAGCGGAATATTTGTGAGAGTGTATTTTGTTCGGGCTTCTAAGGGCAAGCAGCACTCGTGCTGAGCTCTGTGCACTGTGCTATAGCTGCCTCTGGTTTAAAATGAGCTTTTGCTTTAAATAGCTGTGGTCTTATAGGAAAAAAGGAATGACAGAAATGAAAATAAAAGAGGCCTTCCACTTGACTGTTCTCGAGAGATAATTATGAGTTCCTTATCTCAAGTTCCTTATTTCAAGAATGACACGACATCAGATAGGGATGAGACTGAAACCATTCATACTCAGTAAGTTTGGTAAGTTTTGGAGACTGGTAAGTTTGCAGCAACACCTCAGTCCTTCGCATTTGACACCTAATTCTTTTTTTCCCCCTTAATTTCATTCTGTACTACTCACACTTCCCACTTTGGAGCTTTAGCATTTTATTTTAAAATTTAAAAAATGCTAAAAGAGAAAAGGAATATGCAGCAGTCTAGAAGGTGTTAGAAGTTGTTCCTCTAAATTGTGTAGGGAATTACTTCTGTCTGAGCCATTATTTCACGAACAGTGTTTTCTCATTAATGGCTTTACTGGACTACGTAGTATTTATTTTACTGTGATTTCTTTTTGACAGTCAAAAGTAATGTATGACCTCTCGTGGATGGATAATTATTTTGTGTTACAATAATATTTTGTGGTATTTTTTTTTCCTCCAGGCCCTCTGGAAAAGTGAATGGAACCAGATTCTTATATTTTTAATTAAAATCATAATCAGATAAAATGCTGTTTCTCCATGATTAGCAGAGCACACATGACACTGTTGACTCTTTGTGTTAAATGTAATTGTGTGTTGAGCTGCTAGTGAGCAATGATGGGTTTAAAGGAAGAAACAAAAGCATGCAGCTTTAAAAACACTGAATCACACTATCGTTGCCTTCATTAAGGCTCAGTTGGTTTATGATTGCCCTGTACCTGTAAGTTATTAAAAATGCACCTTTTCTAAAAGCATTTGGATATCACAATGAGCACTGTTGGTTCGATTATGAAGAGATAAAAGCTGCATTTCATCAAAAATTTCCTCAAAACTTAGTGTCAAAGCAAGAAGGGGACAAGTGAGGGAAGACACAGAGAGACCAACAGCCACTTACAGGAACCATAGACTTTAGTGGTTGAGACCAGAGTGAAGGAGCACCACTCAATGATATCAAAAGCTCTGTGTACATCTGGTTTGTAGGGGAGGGTGACTAAACAGAAGCCATCACTGAAGAAAAAAACACATACAGAATCTTGCCAGAAAGCATTAGATTATCAGAGTTAAAGGTGGGATTTTGTGGTCAGATGAGACAAAAATTAAGCTCTTGGTCAAAATATTTTTTAAAAATTGTAGTAATACTGGTCAGTTCCCAACAAGCACCTCCACTTTCCTCAGCAGGGACTGGGCATCTTGTTAAAATTGAAAGATGAATAAAAAAGCACTGTACTAACATCTGATTGAAGTGTTAGAATTAAGGTTTTAGGCTACTTTAGGCTACCCATCTCTGATCAAAAATCCCTTTATTTGAACATCCAGACTGTATATTTGAACATCCAGACTATATTTCCTGCACACATAACAGGCTTTCTTGGCTTTTGTCAAGTTCCTGGGCCTGTGCCAGCATGAAAGTTCACTTAACAGCCCCAGTGTTACTCAAATTCAATTTTCAACTCTAACCCTGAGGCCATGTTGGTCTTAAAAGTGGTTCGTGTGTGGCTTAGTGTACACACTGGAGCTAATGGAGACCTCACTAAGAATCTTGAAGGAATATTCCACACTTTGCTGGGTTTTCTAATGATTTTTGAGGTTTTGCAGCAGATGTGCAGAAAAACCTTACTCCTACCAGCTTCCACAGGACACAGTATTGCTTTCAGTTTGGAATTCAAAACAGTTTTGTACAGCTGCAAGCATAAAAACAATTTAATGACATTGCATCTTCAGGGTATTGTGCAAAACATTAGTGAATACTTTAACATATTCATCAGACAATTTCTATCATAAAATCATTATTTTCCCATTAGTCTGATAGCGCACGTTGCCGGAGCGGGTGGGAAGGCCTATAACCTGTGGGCTAACAGCATTTTATTTATGAAAGAGCCCTCCTTGTCACCCACACACAGAAACATGGGAATGCAAAATTCACAAGGCAGAAATTGTACAGGGAGGTAAATCAGCATCTCCGCTCAAGTTTTGCATCTTTCAATCAGTCCTGGAACAATCACAGAGATGAGGAAATAGGATGCAAGTGTTCTTTTTTAACGCCAAGTGGACAGACCTAATAAACTGAGAAGCTGAAGTGAGTTAGTAATAAAAAAAACCTAACAAAATCAATTCAAAGACTTGCAAGGAAATGCCAAATGTGATGAAGTACTTGACACAGAATAATCCGGAAAACACACAAGCACAGAAAACCATGATTAAAGTATGTATAAACACACACAGAACAAGGAAAGGCTGGGCATGAATACATTTGGATGGGTATCACACTGAAATCAAGTGAGGGGCATGACAAGGGAGCACAGCTAAGAAGAAGTAAATGCAGCAAAATCTCAGAAAGCAGGTCAAAACAAAACAAAGGTACATGGCCTAAACAAACCAGATGCAGATGGCAAGGCTAGACAAAAGAGGAAGGGAGCCAAGACAGGGCAGGAATGTTACAACTTTAATGATACTTTTAAATCATGTATCAAATGGCACTTAATTAAATAGCAGTACTTTTACTTTTGTTTGACATGATTTATAAGAAAGCAATTTTACTTCCCTACAATTTGTAAACCAATTATATGAAATCCTGGCTGAATTTAACAGATTCATTTCTATTAAAGGGGACATATTATACCTCTTTTTAAATAAGTTATAATAGGTCTATGGGCTACAAAACATGTTCATGAAACATGTTCACTCTCACATAAAGAGATCTCACCAGCTTTATTCTTGACAGTTTCAGTCCCTTTCAAAATGAGCCGTTTAAGGGTTCTGTCACTTTTATGCACATGAGCTGTTGCTGGCCACGCCCCACCCATCCCATGCTAAGGCTGCGCGTTTACCACACGTGAAACAGAGGCACTATCCAGCCCTATATGTTGGACCCCGAGTCGGACCCAGAGTGAGATGAACACAACAATTCTTGAGTGACTTGCCTTTGCCAGCAGCCATAGCGCTCAGCGTCTTATGCACGTGCTCATAAAACCAGCAGACAAAAATGGCGGATCTTCAACTAATCTAGTGGGTGGGGGCTCGACAGATGAGGGGTGGTTCTATGCAAATTTCCTTATTCTGACGTCAGGATGAGGGAGCTGTCCAAACGGCGCATAGAAGCATATGATTCCTGACACCAAAATCTTTCAATTGACTCACAGAAAACGGATGTTTTTATTTTTGCGCTTGGAGTGTTTATAGGAGCAGTAGAGAACCAAATGAAAATACAAAAGGATGAAAAATCCCAGCAGGTCCAGCTCCTAAAACACTAGAGTTTAGACCTGAGTTCAGAGACATGACATTTAGTGAAGACAAAGAGAGAAGAGACCGGCACATAAAAGGAAAATATTTTCCCCAATTTACCGTTACTTTTCAAATTAATGAAATAAAAAAGACAGAGGAGGCAGGCTGCATAGCACTACATATTTATCTATTGCCATGGTTCAAATATTATGCATGTCTTTGAACTGTGGGAGAAACCGGAGATCCCAGAGAAAACTCACGCCACCACAAAGAGCACATACAAATGTCCATATAATGTAGTTGTACCAGATGTTTTTATTATGAGTGAAGACTGACATTAGCTCTGTCACCACACAGCAAGAATGTCCAGTGTTTGATTCCCGACTGGAATGGCCGAGGGTCCTTTCTGCATGGAGTTTGCATGTTTTCCTTGTGTCTGCATGGGTTTCTGATGGTAGCTCTGGTTTCCTCCCACAGTCCAAAGACGTCAAGTACGTTGCCCCTAGGTATGAGGGTGTTTGTGAATGTGTGTCTGTGTGTGTCTACCCTGTGATGGCCTTGCAACCTGTCCAGGGTGTTTTTCCACCTTTCACCCTTTCACTGCTGAGACAGACTGCAGCACCCCCTGACACACTGGTTACGGATACACGGTTCAGAAAATGGATGGATGGATGGACTACTGATATTGAACCTACCGATTCTTACATAGACAGTAGATGGTCCATTGAAAGGTACTTTCTACAATAACCTTCTTTTATATTATGAATATTAGATTATTAGAGTTTATACAAACATTTTGTCAGTCGTTCTGGCATTTTGCACCAAACTCAGAAAGCTAGAGAATGTACAGTATGTATTTTGAGAAAAGAGGCTGGAACATTCCTTTAAATGCGCCTGCAGATTCTGGGTAGCCTCGCTTTATAAATAAAGCAGCAGAGGTGCATTTACACTCACTGTCATTCATAGTAAATGACAGTGTGCGCTGGATCACGAATCAAAGCGAAGACTTATCGCCTATCCTATATTATAACATAGACTACATTCCGCATGTGCATATGCTGCGGTATTTAAGAAGTGACATGTTCTTAAAGCGTCCTACTTATCTTCATTATGTAAAACACTTGCTCATTTAGCAGGCCTAGTTTTCAAGGCACGGAAATTAACTACTTTTGTTGGAGCAGTTGAATGCAATCTCACTCATGACGCTGTTTATCATTTTTGGGGGCATGAAATAATGAGGCAGGCAGATTGGTGGTTTTGTTTTGATGAGAAATGGAGGGAGTGACAGCTGACTGCATTGGCCCGTAATTCTTTTTCATTGTTTACTGTAGTATTTTGCATGAGTGGATTTATATTATTGGCCTTGGGCAGATGGAGCGAGAAACTTTTGTCTAAAGAGCACACTGCAGTGCTTTAACTGGCTTTACGGGTGTATGTAAGGTGTACGACAAGATGCCACACACTGGGTGGTGAATATACAACTATGCAGAAACGACTCCCCGAACACACACACACACACACACACACACACACACACACAAACACACACACACACTTTCCTGGTGACTGTGCCTTGCAGCCGGCATAGACCAATGAGACTTTTTAGAGCAACATTTTATAGCTATGGGTTAGAGAGTAAAATATAGGGGAGACCTTGTAAGGATGTAACCATTCACAAAATGCTGAATCCGATATGATATAGCTATGCCTCGATTCTGTACATTTTTCACTACATTCACTCTCTAATTTTAGTCAGTCAAAGCTGTCAGTTTCACTGTGGATGTCCATTCAGTTCTGTTTCTTAGCAACATAGCAACACTAAACAAAAGCTGTTATTCATCTGAGTCACATGACAGTTTTGTTGAGGCAGTCACCTTGATGGCCGCCTTCTTGTGTACAGTTGGGAGTTGGAAGAGTGAATCACTGTTAGAATTCTACACTTATTCATTGTGGTTTTGTGCAATAAGAATTAAAAAATTATTCCAGTGCAACATATGCTCATGTGCAATAACATGTCTATATAGTGCAAGATTTTAATTTCTGGTAAACTAAGTTTTCCACTCATATTACTGTTACGCTGCTAGATTGTCTATTTAGTATAGTGTTCTGTCGTCCCTGGAACTCTGTTCAGTGCTGTAACTGCCGCCTATGCAGTAATCAGGCCTTTTGTGCAATACACATCACTCCAGAAAGTTTACATAATGTCCACACTTGCCGTCTATTCATTGTCTGTCTGTTGTCCTCTGTTTGTTGTAACCTGCACTCTGTTGAATGTTGTATGTTGCTATATGTTGCACTGTGGTCCATTGAAAAAAGTTGACTCATCTCACTTTGTACGTGTACACAGCTGCTGATGACAATAAAGTAACCTTGAACCTTGAATCTTGAATAATGGCCAACAATTAGGCCAGTGTAGCGTGGAGGATGAACCCAATCGCAGAGTGACATGATAGAGGTGGTAGTCCATGCACTTTGCTCTAAGAACGCTCTCTTTAGAGAGTAGAGATTCCCACCAGGAATCCATGTTCTCATACACACACAAGTCAAAAGACAACTGGAGTACTCACGGTCCTGAAGAGATGAAATGGCTGAGACGATGGCAGGCGAAGACTCAACGACGGTGCGGTGACTACCTCCATGACCTTGGCTTTTATACCATGTGGCTTGCTTCACTTCCGAGTCTTCTTGCACATGACCCGTGTGCATGACAGGTATGTTCAAAATGAGAATAAATGGTTTTGATTCATATTTAGTTCCTACTGATTGCTGGAGAAAATAGTGCCCCACAGGATTTTTTTCCCATGCAGGCCAACACTACCGCTAACATAACAACTATTCCAGTAAAATTAGTTTGCATGCCTTACACTCTGTCCTACCATTTTAAAACATCTCCTAAAAACATGTAATGTCTTGTGTATTGAGTACTCAGTCCATCCTTGTGCTTTGGTGAAAGTCTGAACCTTATTAAAGTATACTGCTGAGGCCTGCTGCTCCGGGAGGCCTGCTGTTTTGTTTTTTTTTTCTCACTTTTTTTTGCAAACGTAAGAGTTCAAGCAGCATGTACATACTGTTTCAAAACATCATCTTGGTCCATACAGTCCATCTATTTAAACTAAACTAGAGAAAACAGCACTGGTTTTACTGGTTTTGTGTTGTCACAAAAACCAACAGATCTGTCTGTTCAGAAGAACAATTCAGGTTTAGAGCAGAGCTATACCTGTCTACTACACACACCAGATTTGACAGGACCGTTTGAAATCATGCCATGTTGTTTGCGCCATGACAAAAATGAGCAAACAGCCAGGATGTCGTCAAGGACAAAAAGACATTTTTTGCTTTTCATTAGATTGGCAGACGGTGACACTGGGAAGGCTGTTTTCCATTTTAGAAGCAAAAGGTTCAGTCTGAGTCGCTTTCAGAGACTTTAGCACCATCTATGACAAAACAGAGAGCAAACTTACACTTGCTGTTTGTGAAAGAGTTGTAGTTGCTGGAATGCAGCCGATCTGTCAGCCTTGTTGCTGGCATGATAATGTAAGAGTCAAGTAAGTACATATATTTTTTCAGTCCAAAAACATCACATTTGGTAAGCAAGCTATCGTTCATTACATGCATGTTCAAATGAATTTCCTGAGTCATTCTTCTACATGGGGAAGAGTCCACACTAATGAAATGAAACAAAAGTGCTGCAGGCCTAAAATGCTCATATCCACTGTCAGACCATTTTAGATTTTTTTTGTAGTGTTTTTTTGTATGTGTTGTCAAAATTAAACTTAAAGTTGATATGGCACACTACTTAACAAGAACATTTCAAACTGCCACTCAATGTCTAAAACACTTTAGAGAAGTTTTCATAATACTATTTTAATGCCATCTCACCAAGAATAGCATGGCATCAGGGACTTCATCAAGTCCCCGGATATTTTTGGTGAAAATATGGTCCAGCAACCACAGAATTTGATTTTTACATGGTCATCTCTGTCCATCTCTGACATAAGTGTAATTGAAAACCTTTTTATATTAGATTACATTACATTAGATTCAATTCAACTTTATTGTCACCACACAGAGCACAGAGTATTTGGCAAGACAATGCAGTTGGCATCTAACCAAAGTGCAAAATAAATCATGTCCGATCAATAAAGTATGAATATTTATGCTATATGAATGTTCTTACCTGATAAATATGAATTATAAATACTGAATGTGAAGATAAGAACACTCTTGAGTAAGGGGTAGAAGGCTAGGCTACACTAAAAACACCAGTGGTGACATAATGGTGCCTATAAGGGTATAATAGTGCAAGACTGAGTTGTGCAACATGAGCACTGCAGACGAAGAGCTGTAGATTGACAGCTACAGGAAAGAAGCTTTTCCTGAGTCTGCCGGTCCAGGTGTGGCTACTTCAGCACTCCCTCCTGGAGGAATGAAGGGAAACAGTCTGTGTTTGGCGCGGTAAGTGTTCTTAATGATGATTTTTCACCCTCCGCAGCCATCTCTGCTGTTAAAGGGCATCAGCGGTGGGAAGCTGGCATTCAGTGATGTGTTGACGGTCTGCTGCAGGGCCTTCCAGTCAGAGTCAGAGCAGCCGCTGAGCAGCACTGAGATGCAGTTCGTTAGGATACTGTCAATGGCACAGCAGAAGAAATTTGCCAGTGGCCACAGTCTTAGCTGGACCTTTCTCAGCTGTCTGAGGAAGTAGAGGCATTGTTGTAGGTCTATGTGAGGTCCTCAGAGATGTGTGTGTTGAGGGATTGCAAAGTTCACTGGTTTGTGGTCAGAGAGAGCCCGAATGCCTTGAATCAAACACCAGGTGTCATAATTGGAGAAGTTTTCCATGCAGTTCGTAGACATATTTTGCTCTCCTGAGGCCCTTTTTTAGGTTTCACATGCCTGATCATTGTTTCTTCCTTCGGCACATCTGACATTTTGATGGATTTTGGGAGATTCAGATTTCAGATCAGTGAAGTCGCCAGCAATGACAAAGGCACCATCTTGGTACGAGGTTTAAAGCTTGTTAATAGGGACATGTTCTTTTAGTGATGACTTGGGAGTCTGTGTCAGGGGGAGTGTAAACAGCAGCAAATACAGTGGTGGAAATCTCTTGTGCAGGTATAAGAGTCTACACTCGATGAACACAGTATATCAGATCAGCAGATTACCAGCCTTCCACAAGAGTAGTGTCAGTTTTTGTTGACACAGATGCAAAATTGGTCCTGCCTGAACACACTGCAGCCCTCCAGCGAAGTTACCCTGTTGTGTTTTGGTGAAGATGAACTATTGCAGTCATTGATGTCAGTTTGTGAAGTCAGTTTGTGGAGTTCATACATCTTGATGACCAGGGACCTTACTTCAGCGAGGAAGATGCTACGTGGACTTCTCCTTCGCTTAGCATGTAGCCCTCCCTGCTCCCTCCCTTTTCTTTACTGTCTCTATGGCAACAACAGAGACTGTTGGATGCCATGGCATGTAGCATGAATGATAGGGTCACGATCTCCAGAGGGAGCTGGTGGGTATCAAAAATGAGGTCAAAATCTTTGTTGTTGTAAATTAATTCAATGACCAGAAGTGTCTAGTGTGAGAAATAGTCACTTAACTCTGCAATTTGCAGGTTTTGGCCTGACAACCTGCGATGTGCACCCACCACAGAATTCAAAAGAGATCTTGAGAAACTCCATATTGAGAAGTGATCTCCGCTTCCTTGCTCTGGAGTCTCTGATCACAGTAAGCTTTATAAGAGAAGACTGATTGCTGTAATCCTGGCAAACGGAGGCTGCACATGCAGGGGGCAATAATTGCCAATGATTAAAGGTTAGATTTTTCCAATATATTCAGCGTGACATTAAGCTAATTAACCACAAAGGCATGTTTTATGACATTGTTACCCATCTTTACCAAGAGTGTTAATATTTGTTAACATGCGAGTCACTGTACAATGATACAATTAGACTCTTTGTATCTTGTCAGGTCATGCAGAAAGTAAACTTGCAGAGAACGGCTTGTTTTTACTTACTTTTTGGGTTGTTCTAAATTGATCGATTATAAATGCTGATCATGTGTATGCAAAAGCTTTGCTGGCAGAGCAGCGAAGCAAAGTTAATTAAATAGCAAAACAAAGTAATGAGGTTGATGAGGAGAAAAAAGAGGAAAAAGCAAGATGAACTAAAACATCCTATGAAGACGAGTTTTGAAGTATCATTAACATCAGAATGTGTTTTGTTAAATGTAAATGATGCTGGTGGTGTTTGGGTTGCAAAAGACTCTCCTTCGCCAAATCACCAACTAATTCATTACTTAACAGACAGTAGCATTACTTCTTTATCTACTGCATGCAATTCTGCCCCTGCGCTAAAACAGTTATCTAATCACATATATGGGCTTGGCTGCAACTCCCTTTGGCCTTAAAGCTTGACAGCGTGCTCTTGCTCTCCATCTCCACTTGGCCGAGCCAAATTAATGGGCTGCAGTGTGAGATGAGGGCAGGAGCATCACTGTAAAAGCTGACAGAGTCTTCAACACAGGCACCCTCTGATACATCCACACACCAAATTGATTCTATCGCTTTGTTTTCAGGCAGCTGACAACTCATCTCGAGGTTAATGTGCTACATGGAGTTGTGGGAAATGTGAGCCAGCCAGGAGGGGCTCCTCAGCTTGCTTAGCTTGGTGAAGACCGAGAGGGGAATTTCTCTCAGAAACTCATTCTTAATGACTCCATAAGGAAATGTCATACTTTTTAATTTAATTTTCAACAAACTCTTATTGAATCTTGCAGACTGAAAACAAGGTTTTTCTTGTGTGACTTATGTATCTTGTTTGTATCGTATGCGGATGATATTACCAATGGGACTCAAGCCATAATTCCAGTTGTGACTGATTGAGAAAATATGGTGTAATAACTGTTACAGATGTAATTTTTGTAGCTCAGACAATTCCCTGATCTGCCTGGATGTACCCACTTAAAACAAGACACCTTCCTTCGGGCTAAAGCTCTGGCTGTCGGCCTCTTGCAGGGAATTAAGCAAGTCTTTATCTCTCCATTAGACTTGGGAGGCAATATCCAATCAGACCAAACCTCATAGAGCGCATTTTTTGGCCTCTTGGGGCTCCTTTCTCCTGGTCCTTACTTTTAATTAGATTACATCTCAAACCCAGACACTCTACTAAATGAAATGCCAGAGGAACATTATTGCAAGTATTAAACCAATCAATGGGTTTGTGTCTGAAATACCATGTCCCAAGCAGAATATAATACTCAAAAAACAAAGAGTAGGCAGGGATGTGCGCAAACCTAATTTACACAGCTGTCCACTCACACCAAATGTAATCGATCACCCAAGACATGTTTGGCGTTCAAAATTTGGTGGAGCTATAACACATCAGTTACTGAAACTTTGTTAACTTAACTTGGTTAGCTAACCACACTGTATTACACAGTATTTTTAAAGCAATGTTTTGTCCATTTCTGGTAGACTATGTTTGTAGAAACTGTATCAATTTTCGATTGTGAATATGTTTCTCTCATGAATGGACAGCTCACTGACCATCAGACTCTTACATTTTTTTCCCCGAAAATAAGTGCAATCAAGAGCATGCCTAGCAAGCCGGAGCAGTAAGGATTGCACCTTTTGAACTGTGGATTGCACCTGGCTTAAGGCCAACCTTAAAATAGACAGGAACAGGAGTCTAGAAAGTCCTGTAGCTGACTAACACTGAGATTCTAGTGGATTCCACTGACATGCATAAACATTCTCCGTTTTTCTTAACAGACCTGTTCCTGCCAGACAGATAAAAACAGTGCATGGGTGCTTGAAAAGAGGTACAAGTATTCTTTTTTCAACTGGCTTTACTATTTCCAAATATTTTAATATTCAAATTTTGTTGAATATTTTTTGTAGTCCTATTTCAATCCATTTTCCAGCTCTACGGAATTACATTACTTTGGACAACTGACACAACAGCTTGCCTCAATCTCTGTATGACGGAGAGACAATGTGCTTCTGTAACTGTTTAACCTTAGCAAACCTTCTTACAAATTGGTCTGCAGAGATCTTTACCGTTTACATTTAGTATGCAATGGGCGGATGTTGGAGAATCAACCAACAAGGCATGTGAAGCACAGATCCATACTCCCCAGTGGCGCTGTCTGTGCTTTTGTTGCCTGAATGCTCCAAGCCTGTTGCCGCTTTATTAACACATGTACTGGCTCTGTTGTTTCAGATTTGGCAATGAGCAACTCATGAATTGTTAATGGAGACCGCTCTTCATAAATCTAAATGGCTCTGGGAATTGAGGGCTGGGTCTGACAACATGTCTGAGTGCGGATTACTCTGGGGTGTAAATAAGTGTGGCCGCACTAATAGAGGTAGACCACGCTTAATGTAGACGCTGTGTCTGCTGTGATTTCCCACGACAATCTACACTGGTGTTCACTCTCCATCTGTGTCTTAAAGCTTTGTTCTATTATAGTGGATTCATTATAGCCCTGAAAGACTAGTCCATTGGGAATAAGTACCTGAAATGGACAAGAATTTCAGCTAGTGCTTGTCAGGCCATGCAAGCTCAACAACCATCAGTGCTAAAGGTGGGGACTGTACTGTGTCATGTCATTTCACACATTTGGTTCAATGTACCCAGGCTTCCTGAGATGTGTAGTGAACTTTAGGCTATAATTAGGTTTCAGAGGAGCTGAAATAGAAATGGCCTCACTAATAGTTAGAGGGTGATCGCTATGGACAGAGTTTGCTCTGATTTGCCATTGACAGTCAGGTCTAACATTCATAACCTTAAGTAAAGATCTTCATAGTGCGCATGCCAGGGATGAAAATTTGGTGGGGTGGTACACATGTCATAAAGTTATGGCCTATAGCAATTCAAACAATAAAGCAGGCAAATAAAATGTACCTAAACTTACCATACTTACTATTAACAGTCATTGCATATAATAGCTCTGATCACCACAACATGCTTACTTTTTTAAGCTGAATGACAGTTTCAGACAGAAATATATTCTAACATGGGCTCACTGAAGGGTCTGCTTCAGACTGTTTTCTCTTATGCTAACACTATTCAGCGGGTAAAATAAGTACTGAATACGTCACCAATTTTCTATGTAAATATATTTCTAAAGGTGCTATTGACATGAAATCCTCACCGGATGTTGGTAACAACCCATCCGATCCACACAAAGAAATCAAAACAAAACAGATGTCCATAAGTTTATATGTGTAATAAAATGTATATGAGGATGCTAAGCAAGAACAAAATAAAGTTATTGAAAATCGACCTCCCCCTGAATGGCGTCCCAAGGTTCCTCCCATTCTAAGTTATTTGCTTCACATGTAAAGTTCCTGTTTAGAAGATACAAGGTTCTGACATCCAGTATGCACTTCAGAATAATCCTCATTAAATGGGTGGAGCTGTCAGAAGTGTGGCTGATTCGATTTTGGCAGAGAGTGAATTTTTCACATATGCACTGGTGTACATATGTTTAACCACGTACGCCAGTTCCATACATTGAATACATACTTTTTTGGAGTTAGAATGCATCCTGCATACACATAGAACCTTCCACAAAAGACTCATCCAGTACATCCAGCCTGTACTGGATGGAACCTTCCACAAAGGACTTCTCACCTCCAGAGGGCCAGAAAGATGGCGTATAGAAGAATTACAAAATCTCAGAAATTCTGCTGTCGGTTGTGTGACTGCTCATATCTTCTGCTCATCTTTCGGAGCCTCCCTGCGGAGCTTGGGAGAAACAGTTTGACAACAAGATTAATTCGCCTTGCTTTATACAAGAGAGCAAATGAATTCAATTTGCAGAGTTTTCTGTCAGCTGCTGGCTTACAGTGGTCATCATGCATTTGCACAGATATACTCCAGATGTGGAATTCTGCAGTAGACCACATTGGTCCTTCACTGTAGCCCACACAGGGGCAAAGGTCTAGGCACCTCTGGGCAAATTATGTTTTCTCTCAGGTTGTTGTGCTGAGCAGCCATGGCTCATCTAAGCAGCTGAGGATGTGCTCTCCACAATGCAGTTGTAGAAGTTGCTGAGGATCTTGCCTGACATACCAAACTTTCTCAGCCTCCTCAGGAAGTACAGCTACTGTTGAGCCTTCTTGACCAGCTGTGTGGTGTTCAGTGTCCAGGTGAGGTCCTCACTGATGTGGACGCCAAGATACTTAAAGCTGCTTACCCTCTCCACTTGAAGCTCCTGGATAAACAGTGGCTGGTGAGGCCTCCTCTTCTTCCTCGTGTCCACTATTATCTCCTTTGTCTTATCAGTGTTGAGGG
>JBBPCX010000141.1:15048347-15071795 GCA_037974365.1 Hydrocynus forskahlii
ACATTAATACACATGGACCATCATGCACTGCGGGTTTCTTTTACCGTGCCCTACATTGTGAACGAGTGCACTTTTCGGACACACTGCACACTACTTTTATCCCACAAAAGTCAAGAAGAGGAGCCAAGTGGAGGGAGGAGAGACGGGGGGAAAGTGGGGCTTCAAACGGAGGAGATTCAGACACACTTGCACTTTCTTTGTCTCTCTCTCTCCGCGGAGGACTGTAGTACCCAGGGCTGGACTGGGACAAAAAATCGTCCCGGGCATTTTGAGCCACGGTCCGTTGGTGTGTGTGGTGCGCGATCCGGGCCGGCAGACAGGATTCTGTGCTGGCCCAAGATTACCCGGCCGGCCCAAAGTTGACATCGGCCCACCGGCCCGGTATAGCCGATGGCCAGTCCAGCTCTGGTAGTATCCCCCGGACGGCTCTATCTATCACCGTGTCCACCAGACCCCACCTCATGAGCGGGGTGTGTCTGAACTAGAGAGACGAGACGTGTGTTCATGCTACAGAGATAAATAGCCAAGATCCGGCGCACTATTTAAGCAACAGTTAGTAAAAACGTAACATACCGAGTGTCAGAAATCAACTAAACGTCACCTCCCCTTGTTCACTAGTTAGCCCCCTATATAGCAAACACTATGTAGTGAACAAGTGCACATTTCGGACACAGCTTTTGTTTTATAGTATATATCTTATATATACTCGGCCAGCGGCCTCTTTAGTTCTGTAAGACTTTTATTATGAACTGTGTTTTGTATATAGTCACGTTTGTCAACTGTCCTGTGTTTTAGTTTAAGTGATTGTGTTAGATCATTGGTTTCTGTTCTTGTCTGTTGCGTATTTTAGTTCTAAGAGTTTTTGTATTAGTTTCTGGTCAACCCTCACTGATGCCCTCACGTTACCTGTTCTTTATGTCTCCTCTGTTTTATGTATGCTTTGTGTTGAAGGCCCCCATGCCTCTTTGTTTTGTGGATGTAGAGTCTGTGTTTTCTGTAATAAAACCATCAATGGGAACTTGCAGTTTCACCTTGCCTCACTCCCCAAGCACGGCATGACGTGAAATATATATATTTTATTCATTTGTCCTGCCCACTTGCTGCTCTGACAAGGCAAATATCCCACTTATGGGACTAATAAAGTGTTATCTTAATTCATTCATTCCTTTTCTATAACTACTTAATCCTTTCTAGGGTTGCGGGTACCCCTAGTCTTCTTATAGTAACAAAAAATGTATTTGAGTTTGAAGTTGTGACCAGAGTTCATGTAAGGAGAACAATAAAGGCACAGTTTTCCAAAACCAGCAAACCACACTTCAAGTATAAAAAGGCGTAGAAGGTTTTCATCACAATTTCCACAAAAGGTCCAGACAGACACTCCTTGAGGGGAATCCTTCATGCTCCTTTCCGAAAAAAATATTCTATTTCTTTAATAGAATATCTGGCAAATAACGTTGTATTAAGTGAATTAAAGTTTAATGATGAAATTGTCTTTGAAAAGGATTAGGAAATTGCTGATCATCCATAAATTCATCATTGTGTCCTTCATCAATTAAATCTGCAACATTTTTTAATACCAGATGAGGTTAAACAAAGATTTGTTTCTAATAGTAACCCTGCGGCCATTTCCAAGTTAATAAGACTTGCTGATGAAACAGGCTGCCAATGCCATTGAAATTCTGTTGGGATATAAATAACATACATATATATTCTACATATATAGTCAATCAAACATGTTTTCAGGCAGTTTACCTTCTGTTATTAATAACTATAAAATTTAGCACTTCAAGACCACCTTCTGACTGATGAATATACAAATCTAGATACGCTTTCTCACTTGGCTCTCTTTAAATCCATTTACTAAACATACATATGGACCAAAGTATTGAGATGCTTGACCATTACACCAACAGGGACTTTTAATGACATTGCATTCAAATACATAGACTTTAAAACTCCTTTGCAGCTAGAACATGCTGGAAGAGAAAAGTTTTCTTCCCCAAACTGTGTCCACAAAGTTGGAAGAATGACATTGTCCAAAATGTCTTGGTATGGTGAGGCATTAAGTTTCATCTTCTCTGCAAGAACGAGGCCTAGCACCAAACCCTGGAAAACAGGTGTGTCCCAATACTTTTGTCCATATAGTGTATGTCTGTCTGGTTTCACTCCCAAAAGTGAAAGAGAGACTTTTTCAGTGATTTCACTGAATATCTCATTTCTAGTCAGTTTAATCTGAAAACCTTTGAAAACATGAAAACATTTGAAAGCCTGTGCAAATAATTGAGTTGGGATATGTTGAAAATAAGCTTCACCTTCATTTTCTCTCATTCATTCAATCAGAGTGTTACAATTGTGGGTAGAAATTAGGTACAAAATCTGCTGTTTTGTTTTGATCACTGAGATATTGAAATCTAGCACAAACTTTAGCTTGTGAAAATAACATAACAAACATAAATATTTATTTAAATATGAATATATTTGCCTTTCTCAATCCATGTTTCCTTTGATCTCATGAAGGCTCTTTGTACAAGCTCTAAGTAGAACTTGTCTTTGGCTATATGGCTTTTATTTTTCTTGCCTCTGTTTCTGAATGTGGATCCTTTTTAATTCTATTTTTTAATTCTCTACCTCCCCTAACAGCAAAGGCCTTGAAGATCATCATCCATTGAACAGTTGTTGAATTACATAACTTAGTTTTATGGGTTGTTTTATGGGTTTGTTTTTGCAGTTCAAAAATTCAAAATATCATAGGATGTATGGTGCATAACGGTGTCTGAATTCACACACTATATGGGGTGATTAGGAAAAAAAAATATTACAAAAGGTGGAGATAATGTTATTGTTACCTGTTTTTGATGGAAGTCGATCTTCAGAATCATGTAGAGTTTCAGTGAAGCCTCCAGCAACCATGAGAATGAATGTCTCTGCCGATGAACAGTGAAACAGTTCTGGGGTGGCTGGAGGTCTAATAGTTCGGCAGTCGCCCTTGTGATCAGAAGGTTGTGGGTTCAAATCCCTGGACTGCCAGTGGCACCCCTGAGGTACCTCTGAACAAGGTACCGTCCTCGCACGCTGCTCCCTGGAGTCTGCCCACTACTGGATAAAATGCAGAGAAAGAATTTCACACTGTGCGCTGTTCATGCATGACTATAAAGGGCCACTTCGTTTTTAACATGTGCTTTCAGAATTAATTCAAGAATTCTGTTAGTTACAAACCCCTTAAAATTGTCTTTGCAAATATAACATGAGGCCACCCACTCTGACACAATCTTGGCTATCAATATTTCACACTAGAATCATTTATTTAGTTTATTTAAAGTGTGCTTGTGGCCTGCAGGGGGCCCTACCATCCTCTATGCATTTGCATGCTTTGCACACAGTGTGAACAATGTGACATTCTTTCTCTGCATTTAACCATAATCCACTGAACCCCAAGTGAGGCAGTGGGCTGCCACCAATGAGGGGCACCCAGAGAGCAGTTTATGGGGATGGTACCTTGCTCAAGGGTACCTCAGTGAGGACACTAGCAGTGCTGGGATTTGAACCTACAACCTTTTGACTGCAGGGGAAACTCCTTAACCACTAGGCCACCAGCTGTATAGTCCTCAAACCCATCACTGGGGGTATTAAGCCCTATTTAAATTGAACAGAATGGCTATATCCCTTAAACACACTTCAAACGTGTTATGCATTAACGTTGTTAAACGTTAACGTAGAACATATGTGCATCTTAAAAGTCAGTATGAGAAACTTCCTACAGAATGTCCTGACTACAGTTCTTTCCTTTTGGTGCTCACCTTGTGTTCACTTTCCTCTGTTCTAATTTTAGTTAGCTTTTTGTATAAATAGCTTGTTTTAGCTGATGTTGTGTAAAGCAGCACAGCCTAAAAAAGGCAACTCTCCACTCCCTGCTCTTTCCGGAGGTAAAAAGTTGGAATGGGAGATGAATCAAGGGAATACAAAGGTTTCTAAAAATAGATTTAGGGCTATCCTCCCATCCACCTCAGCCCTGTCACTGTCATCCTGCCTGGGCTTTGATGAGCCCGATGTGTTTTAGATCACAGACGCTGCCGTGTGAATTATGCACATTATCTACTGCCTCTTCCTCATTAGCCGCACAACGCCTCTCTGAAGCCGCAGAAGCTTCAGAAGAGCCTCAGCATTGTCACTCAAGAGAGGAAGCGGCTTGAGGTTTTTTTTTTTCCACTGGTGATCATCACCTCAGGATATGCATTCATATTCCATTTTTAGCCCTTCATCTATATCTTTACTTCTCCCTGAAGCACTTCTAACACAAGTCTGATGGTGCACATTTATTTTGGGGGGTCTATTTCTGCACAACAAAATTGTGGGTTTGTTGTTTTGTTTTTTCTCCAGCGACTATAATTATTAGAGCGATCTCACAGTTTTCTATATTTATTCCCTCTCGTTATTTTTAGACCTCACTGAAGAATTTTTGACTCTTGCATTGTTCTGCACATTTATTTTGTTTTGCGCTGAATGCTATACAGATGGTATTAAAGTAAAGTGGCCTCTTATAGTCATACACCACACCGTGTGAACAACGTGAAATTCTTTCTCTGCATTCAACCCATCCACCAAGTGAAGCAGGGGGTTGCCACCAATTAGGTGCATCCGGGGAGCAGTGTGTGTGGGGATGGTACCTTGCCTAAGGGTACCTCAGTGGTGACACTAGCAGTGCTAGGATTCAAACCCACAACCTTCTGTTTTCAGGGGCAATGCCTTAACCACCAGGACACCAGCTGCCCCTATAATAATAAACTCTATGTTTAGCTCTAGGTCAAGATCTAATGACCTAATCCTGAAGTGCATTCATTGTTACAGAAGTCTGTATAGGCAAGATTATGAGTTGTTTGCTGCATTTAGCCCCTCATAATTTGTTGTAGTCTATATTTATCATTATAACGGGCTATAATCAGTCCTCTGATTCAGAATCATCTTTATTTAGTCAAAATAACCTATACTTGTTTTCCATTTTATTACAATCATACTTTTGTTCTCTAAAGGTTTACAGTAGTCTTTATTGAGTCTGACAAATTAATATAATAGTCAATATAATTCCTCCAAATTGTCCTAATAATCAATATGTAGTCCTCTAAATCATCATAATCTTCAATATTTAATCCAGGTCATCATAGCAGTCCCTGTTCAGTGCTTCATATCAGAATAGTCTATATTTAGTCCTCCAAATTTTCATAATGATCTATATTTAGTCCTCCAAATCATCATAATGATCTGTGTTTAGTCCTCCAAATCGTCATAATAATCTATATTTAGTCTTCTAGATTCTCACAATAGTCTATATTTAGTCCTTTGAATCATCTTATTAGTTTTTATGTAGTCCTTGATATCATCATTCTATTACATATTTGTAGTCTTTCACCTGTATCTTTACTTCTCAACGAAGCTCCAACAACTAGGCTTATCATTTTAAAATCATCATGACTAGCTTTATGTTTAACCCTCTGTATCATCATGTTTTCTAGCCTTTATTTCTATGTCTATGTTTTTGCCACGCACTGAATCATTTGTGATGTACAAAATTAGAAGCTCTGTTTTCTGGGAATTCAGCCTTGAGTTATTGGTTAAAAGCCATTTATTAATCTCTATCAGACCAGCATCAAGAAAGACAAACATATATAAATGTTGGGGCTTAAAAGAGCAATAAAGCTAGATGTTATCGGTACAACATTGATTTAAAATGTCCTTAAAAGACTTAATAATGTGAACTAATGGTAGCATACAGTTTGTAATGAAAAAAAGATGGGCCCAAGGACAGAGCCCTGAGGTACACCACAAGATAGCGAGGCACTGGCTGACATGAACTCGCCCACACAAGATGAAAACCAGGTTAAAGTTGAGGCAGTGGTACCTACTGAGTGAGTTAACCTATCTAATAGCTTATGGTCAACAGTGTCAGAATCCTGAAAAATGATTTCTATATTTAGTCCTCCAAATCATCAATACTTAATCCAGGTCATCATAGTTATCTATATTCAGTGCTTCACATCAGAATAGTCTGTATTTAGTCCTCCAAATCATCACAATAATCTATGTTTAGTCTTCTGTATCATCATAATAATCTACATTTAGTCTGCTTATTTCTCACAATAGTCTATATTTAGTCCTCCAAATCATCACAATAATCTATGTTTAGTCCTCTAAATTCTCACAATAGTCTATATTTAGTCCTCCAAATCATCGTAGTAATCTATATTTAGTCCTTGGTATCATCATTGCATTATGTTTTTATAGTCCCTCATTTGTTACAGCCAGGCTTATCATCATAACATCATCATAATTAACTTTATATTTAGCCCTGTGTATCATCATGTTTTCTAGCTTTTATGTCTATGTCTGTATCCGTATCGCTCACGGAATCGTTTGTGGTGTACACACAGGTATCATTTACACTGGGGATGCTGGGAACATGCCTCCAACACTTATGAATGTTAATGAACTATAATGAAAATTATGTTGGTACATATCATGTCATTAAGAGAGAGACCCCACATGCTTACTGATCAGTACATCTACATTAAAACACTTACTGCTGTGCACTTTTAATGTGTGATGCAACAATGTCACTTTAGTTTTGACATGAACACCCCCTCGGGGGCTATCCTCAGAGCGATTTCTCTTTAGTTCTCTTTAGTTCTATGATTTAGTTCTTAAGTATTAACACGCAAAATGTGTTTCTCTTTATTAACGTGGTGATTTTTTTTTGCCCATGTTGATCAGTGGAAAACATAGACACTGGTAAGGCAAGCTTAGGAGTTATTTTCCTGATGTTGGATTCCATGGATAAGCAGTTACATAAATGTTTATGAAGACTTGTTTAGAAAACCAGCTTAGTTTGAATTTGACGTGACCAAAGTTGGTTCATGTTGGTCAATGTAAATAAGTAAGCACACTATATAGACAAAAGTATTGGGGCACACTTGTTTTTCAAGAATTGGGCTAGGCCCCTTACCTCCAGTGAAGGACTTCATGCTTCAGTGTACCAAAACATTTTGGACAAACATTGCTTCCAACTTTGTGGACACAGTTTGGCTGAGGTGTTCCTATACTTTAGTCCATATTGTGTAAGTAAAGTTTATTCATAAATTGTTTTTCGCAGGCATCGCCAAGCGCTGAACGATGAAAATTCAAAAGAAGTTTCAATCTGCTGAATAAGAATTAAGATCAAATACAAAAAATATACTAACAAATCTACTGAAAGGCTCATCTAAAAAGGTCAGTCTTAAGATGAGCCCTAAACTGTTCGACCGACTGCACAACTCTCAGTGCTGGCGGAAGACTGTTCCATAGTCTAGGAGCAACAGATTGAAATGTGCAGTCTCCACAAATCTTCAGCCTGGGACGAGGCCTCGAAAGAAGCCCTTGTTAGGTGGATCTCAGGGCTCAACCAGTGATGTAATGCTACAGGAGGTCCACAATGTATTGAAGAGCCTGGCCATGTAGGGCTCTATAAGTGAGAAGAAAAATTTTATAATGTCCACTGGGAGCCAAGGCAAAGAAAGTATAATAGGATGTGAGTCCATTTATGGGAGCGAGTTAAAAGCCTGACAGTTGCATTTTGGATGGTCTGAAGGCGAGTTAAACTAGATTTATTAAGACAGGTAAAAGGAGAGTTACAGAAATCAATGTATAATTAGATAAAAGCATGAATAAGCATTTCAGTTTCAGCCTCAGTGACAATCGGCCTTAACTTAGATAGGATTCTTAAATGAAAAAACAAGAGCGACTACAGGACTTTTGGCTAATGGCAGTGTACAGGACAGGAGGCGCAAAAATTAGAAGCTCAGATTTCTGGGAAGTCAGCTTTGAGTTGTTGGTTAAAAGCCATTCATTAATCTCCATCAGTCCAACAAGAGAGGCAAACATTGGGGCCTAAAAGAACAATAAAGCTGGATGTTATCGGCATAAAACTGATAAGAAATGTCCTTAAAAGAATTGATAATGTGAGCTAATGTTAGCAAACAATATATAATGAAAAAAAGGGTAGGCCCATAAGATAGCGAGGCAATGGCTGATGTGAACTTGCCCACGCAAACTGAAAAACTCAGCAAGGTAAGATGAAAACCAGGTTAAAGCAGAGCCAGTGGTACCTACTGAGTGAGTTCACCTATCTAATATGATGTTATGGTCAACAGAATCCTGAAAACTGATTTCATTGTCTCCAAACCTTTTTCTATTGATGAAATCAGAAAAGTGTCCCAAATTCCAAAGTACACTTGTGCATTGACTGTAGTAATTGCCATCTCCCCTGATCCTTTACCTGACATGCAATTTATGAATAAATTGAGAAAATGTATCTTCTTCAGTCAGTATTATACACTATATGGACAAAAGTATAGGGACAAAGTCTTGGGGAAGCCCTTTTCTATTCCAGCATGACTGTGTCCCAGTGCACAAAGCGAGCTCCATAAAGACATGACTGGATGAGTTCAGTGTTGACGAACCTGACTGGCCCACACAGAGCCCTGACCTCAACCCCATCCAACACCTTTGGGATGAAGTGGAACGGAGATTGCGAGCCAAATTTTCTTGTCCAACCTCAGTGCTTGACCTTGTAAATGCTCTGCAGAATGAATGGGCACAAATTCCTTCAAAATTTTGTGGAAAGCCTTCTAAGAAGAGTGGAAGCTGTTATAGCTGGTTCTATAGCGGGATCAACTCCAGGTTAAAGGCCATGCATTTAAATGCAGTGTCATTAAAGTCCCTGCTGGTGTAGTGGTCCTAATACTTTTGTCTATATAGTGTATGTTCTATTAGACCAGCTCCAGACAAAAGCTCCAGCAAGTTCATTTCTAATACAGATTTTAGATTCATAACTGACAGTCAGCAGCATCCATTTATCTACACTCCAGCTCCTCTTGCACTGTGTGCACTGTAACCTCATTTTCATCTAGTTGGGTGTTGGTGCTCATTTCTGTTAGGGCGTCCTGGATGTAAATTCCATTTCATTCAGCTGATTTGTTATAGTTCTGTCACAAACTTTGACTGCTGTTTCTACCCATTTGTTTTTTTATTAGTTCTCCTGTGCCCTTTCTATTTTCAAGGCATATTGCTTTGACTTTTCCGTCTCTCTGAGACGTCGTCCGTGGTCTAGCCTTACATTATCCTTTTTATAAACTTCCCATTTTTTTTAGAGACAGCTGGAGGGAACAACCAATGTTTTGCCAAACTCCACTGTGGATTTCCTTACTGACTTTTATAATCCTTTCCATTGTTTCAACTGACTCTCTTGTTGAGATCATGTTTCCTTTCCGTTAGCCAAGTCCAACAGCTCATTAAGGTCTACGAGAACTCTCAGACTAATCTGCATTTTTAGAGACTTGTGCCGTATTTGTTTTTAGAAATGCAAATTACAATGTGATGCCACTATAGTTCCCTCCACAAAGGGTGATTCCACCTTTCATCCTATGTTTGATCTGGAAAAAAATTGGTCATTAATCCAAAAAATATATACACATTTCATAAAAGAATGTTCAACTGTTAAACAAAAATTGTTATGTGTCAAATCTGAGAATTGTTTATTAGCTACACAAGTAGCTAAAAATGCTGGGTGAACATCTTGTGCGCTGATTCTATCATTTTTGCCCCGGGTTGTACTGTTGTCCGCCACTGGAAACCATGTTGCTTTTAGAAAGTAATCAAGCAAATTACTCTAAAGTTATCTTTGGATATGAAATAACACTGTACTACACAACTAGTTTATGCTTTGGCCATTTTAATTCTGTCTACAGCCACAGACCGACGCATCTAGCGAGACCAGATGACTTTCACATTGGCATATAGCAGAGAGAAGGTACGTAATTGCACAGGTAATATAGCAACCTGAAACTTTAATCTGATGCTTGCATTCGGCTCTAGGATAACCTTCATCTGTTCTGGGGACTGTACTGCACTTGGCTGTCAGTGTCTAATGTCAGCATGTTTGGAGGCTGGCAATGGATGTCACGTCAACTGATGAAAATCCTATTGATGTGAGCTTTACTTGTTTCTAATGTGTTGCAATATGTCTTGGAGAAGTGTTATCCATAGTCTAATCACCGTCTAAGTGGTGTGCATAGTTATGTGGCTTCAAGCACTCCTAATCCCCCCCAGCCATACACACACACTAGTAGTCAATGTACTGACTGATAAGTTGTAAGCTGTAAGAAATGAATGGCAACTAATGACTGGCAAGGAGGCACTTTAACAGAGACTTCTTAACTTTTTTTGGCCATAGTACAAGCACACATCAACATGCTTGATAGACCTATTAGTATTTCAGCGTAACCTCACACAAAACAAATATGTACATTCACTCTTACAGGCTAACTACGCTTTTGCCATCTCAGTTGTGACACTGCCTCTCCTCCTCTGTCTGAAATCCCAGCAGGACTGACAAAATAACTGATGTATTCCATGTGAACCGTGAGGAAAAGAATTTGTGGACGGGTTAAGTATTATTATTACTACCATTATTGTTCACTTTCTACTTTACAGTAATTTATAGTACAAGGATGGTGTCCTCTGCTTGTAGCTTACATGTGCACCTAGTGCATGGAACTTTCTTGCTCAAGGGTACCTCGGCGGTGCCACTAGCAGTCCTGGGACCCACAACCTTCTGCTCACAGGGGCAACACCCTAACCACCAGGCCACCAGCTGCCAATTTTGGGTTACAGAGACAGGACTCATAGTAGAGAACAAGATCTGTTAACCATTGGTGTTAACACTGTTAACACTGACAAACGATGGTGGTTATATTTGAATGTTTTGATTGCAATTACTGCTAGGGACAATGCTGTTGTTTCTGGATATTGGTAGGGACATGCCCCGAACATCCCAACTAAATTCTATGCCCTTGTGTGGCTTTCATTGACTTTTAATTGTTTAACAAAAGCGGTGACTTTCAAAAAATAAAGGAAGCAAATGCATTTAGATTACCATGATATATCACACCAGACAAGCAGGGTAAAGTTACAGCATCGTTATGCAAATAAAAATCCCAAGCTGTTGATCTTTTTGGGGGTGCTGTTTAGACCTGTCTGCAGGACATAGCCCGCTGAAAAAGATGTGAACCTGTCGAGCCAGCACTTTTCAAAGCCATGGGTGCCCAGAGAGGCAGGGACTCACCCTGGATGGGGCGCCAGCCCACCGCAGGGCGCAAACACACATACACACAATTCTCTTACACACTCACACCTACGGCCAGTTTAGAATCCCAAATTCACCTGACGCACATGTCTTTGGACTGTGGGAGGAACCGGAGACCCTGAGGAGAACATGCAAACTCCACACACACACACACAAGGCCAGGACCCGGGTTAGAACCCACAACCCTGGAGGTGTGAAGCCCAGCACTACCCACTGCAACACCACGAGGACCTCGGTTTAAAAATGAATATATTTTATTGTTAATTAATAACAAATTATTTAGATAGCAGAACATGATTAACTGACTGTATATTTTGCCTCTTATTTCTATGATGCATTTGTGACTTATTTCTTACCACAGGACACTATGTGGGTGAGTTCATAGGTTGCTGATTCTGTTTGTTTAGATTCCAACCACAAAACACTGGTCACACTGTCATCAAGATGAACTCTAGTCCTGCTCAAGTGGGCTAGAGACAAAATACTGAAAGAAGTGCTGAAATAATACTGGGACAAGGGAAGCTGACGTCACAACCTTGTAGCGTCACAACCATCCACTAGGGGGAGATCACTGATTTTGCACCACTGAGGGGCTAGACATGGGTTTCACCATCTACTGCAGACTGAACTGATGCACCAGAGTGTTTGGTATATCCTGTCCAGTTTGAACAGTTTAAATATAACCATTAATAAATATATTAAATTATTACTGGTAATACTTGAAAAAAACAGCAAAAATACGGACTTATGTTAAAATAAGATCTAACCTTTCTCAACACACATCTTTAATCTACATATGTGGTTGATTAGATGACTAGTGTTTGGGCTTTTTTTTGGTTTGAATGTTGTTGGGCAGATTATAGGGGGCTTGTGGTAGGACTGGTGGTCTATGGACAGGTTGAATGTGGCTTCGAGAGGTTGTGTTGACAGTGGGCGTGTTCTGACACGCTGTGCTGAAAGTGGGCGTGTTCTGACATGCTGTGCTGAAAGTGGGCGTGACCTAGGTTAAAGTGACTGTTGTGGGTGTGGCTTTTACAGGTCTTCACACAGCAGTGTGTGTGTGTGTGTGTGTGTGTGTGTGTGTGTGAGAGAGAGAGAGAGAGAGGGAGAGAGCGGGAGAGAAACAGTGAGAGAGCGACATAGATGGATAGAAAGATGAATATATATATACAGAGAGAGAGAGGGAGAGATGTAGGCGTGGCTTAAACAGGTTGATTTGAGGCAGGTGTGGCTTCAACAGGCGGAATGGGGGAAAGTGGGCGTGGCATGGCTAGATTATGTTGGCAATGGGCGTGTCCTGAAATGGCGTTCTTGTAAGTGGGCGTGGCCTAACGGTTGTGTGGCGGTGGGCACGCTGAGTTGCAGTGGCTGTGGGTGTGTCTTTTACAGGTCTTGACACAGCAGTCTGCGTGTGTGTGAGGGAGAGAGAGAGAGAAAGACTTAGCGAGAGACATTCAGTAGGCGTGGCTTAGACTAATTGATTTGGGGCAGGTGTGGCTTTAACTGGCTGAACGGGGAAAAATGGGCGTGACTTGGCCAGATTGGGTTGAGGTAAGTTTGGCTTTGGCAGGTTGATTGGGGCAAAAGTGGGCGTGGATCTTGGGTCGCGTGGAGCGCAGGGTTTCCTACTAATTAATCTCACCTTGGTACCCAACCAGGATGTGTGTATGTGTTTGTGAGAGTTCCTGAGTGTGTGTGAGAGCTCTTGAGTGTGTGTGAAAGCTCCTCCCACTGAAGGGTTAACCGGGTTTCCCCTGCGCTCGGGCTGAGCGCGCGAGCTCTCTGCTGCTGCAGATCCAGTGGAGGAGCGGCGCGCGCTGCAGCTTCACGCACCCCTTAAGTAAAAAAAAGCACGAGGGATGGAGGAGCGTAAAGCGCCGGACCCTGACGGCACCTGGCCGTGAGAGCCCACCCTGGGACGCCCCCTCCTTCACATACACATACACTCCCTTGGCCAGCCCAGGCTCCTCGGCATGGAGGGTACGACGGAGAACCCGAGCAGGGCGGCCGAGTACCTGAAGGAGCTGAACAACATAATCGAGGCGCAGCAGGAACTGCTGGAGCGCCAGAAGGGCCGCATTGGAGAGCTCGAGAGGCGCGTGGACGACCTGAGCGAGGAGAACGCCAGGCTCAAGGAGGAGCAGCGCAGGCACCTGGCCACCTGCAGACACCTGGTCGCGTGCAGACACCTGGCCGCGTGCAGGCTCCTGGAGCCGGGTGACGGGCAGCACGCGCTCGGCTCCATCTCTGAAAACGCCGGGCAGGAAAAGTAAGTTGCTACTTTTATTTGTTTATTTTCTCACCCACCGTCTTTCCTGGACTACACTGTAACGCTGATGCCGGTTCAGTCTTTCAGGGATAAGTTTGGACCTACAGTTGAGGAGATCAACATTGTGCATTTTGGTCACCAGCGTGACAGATTTCTTGAAGGATAAGGTGCACGTGCAAAGTGTTGGACAGCAGGGTTAGACGTGTTACTGAGCTCGCGCACAGCATAATGTGGATAAAATACACACTGTGCACAAAACCCACATCGTGCATAAAACACACCGTGGGCAAAATACACATCGTGCATACAACCAAAACGCACCAGCCGCGCGCAACATCCCACACACCCGGCGGAACGCACTCCTCTCGGTGAAAACGCGTCTGTGCAAACTCCCGTCAACACCATACCACACACTCCTGCCCAGTTCCCTACACACAGCTGTAGCACAAACCAGCTTGCAAATTTTTTTTACAACCGTGCCTGTTTTGCTTTCTATCACACCGACCATATGTGTCACGTAAAAACGTGTGTGTCTGTGTCAAACCACACGCTGATTTTTAGACTGAAACGAGCAGTTGCACAGCGGGGATGTACAAATACGAAACCTCACTGCAAACCCTGGCTACTCCAAATCCGTGCATGCATTTAAAGCAGTTGTTTGTGGCTGGAGAGACTGTGCAGATGGACAGGCATGTTTTTTGAACATGCATGCACTTGTAAAAAGGAGGCTGTTCCCGCCTCACTTCCTTTAGATTGCAGAAAATAATTTTTAAAAGGACACAGAGATTGCTTCTACTAATATTTAATATCTTAGAAATCGTGAACTTGAATCGCTTTGTTATTTCTCCTACCCATTATCAACAAAAAACCCCGCCTCCTTGGCTAGGATTGGTTGGGTGGGGATCTACGTAGTACCTTGAGATTGGTTAATGAGATCCCTTCTCATGTGCTGGAATTGGTTAGTAGTTCATATTTACAAGCAACAAACCAGACCTGATTGTAAACTCCTGGCCAATCACAATGCACAAATCCGAGTACCACGAGCTAATAGGTGGACTGCTTGCAAGTACACAATATGAACAAAAGTATTGGGACACACCTGTTTTTCAGGGTTTGAGCTAGACCCCTTCCTTCCAGTGAAGGATAATCTTAATGCTTCAGCATAACAAGATATTTTGGACAACGCCATTCTTCCAACTTTGTGGACAGTTTGGGGAAGAACCTTTATATTCCAGCATGACTGTGCACCAGTGGTCCATAAAGACATGGCTGGAGGAGTTCAGTGTGGAAGAACCTGACTGGCCCGCACAGAGCCCTGACCTCAGCCCCATCCAACACCTTTGGGATGAACTGGACCAGGCCTTCTCATCCAACATCAGTATCTGACCTCATAAATGCTCTACAGAATGAATGGGCATAAATTCCCACAGACACTCCAAAATCTTGTGGAAAGCCTTCCAAGAGGAGTGGAAACTTCAAAAGGGGGACAAACTCTGTATTAAAGTCTATGTATTTGAATGGAATGTCATTAAAGTGTAATGGTCAGGCTTCCCAATACTTTTGTACATATAGTGTATAAATTCAGGAGCAATCCCAGTACAGGAGGTGGGGTTTTTTTTTCATAACGTTGATGGGGAGGCACTGTTATTTTCCTCACAAAATCTGACAATGGCCTTGCCAGTTTGGAAAACTGTCCAAGTTGTTTTTGCCAAATGTTTGTGTTCAGGCCATCGGCAACTGGAAAATTTATTACGTGAGCAGCACCTGCTTGGGAGGACCAGTAGAGTCCGTCACAAAAATGATTTCACAGTGTTACAATGGCACACTTGCCATTCAGAAACTGTCATACAGAAAACAAATTTGATATGTTTACTATTGGTGGATTCTTGGCTGTCTTGGTCAGTACTATTAAATTAAAGTGTTTTTGCATTAGATTTTGAAATGTACAGGATTTTTTGCAAAAAAGCACTGCTAGTTCTGAATCACTCTGCCAGTCTCAGTCCTAGTGCAGGAGGCAGGATATTAGCAGCTAGTATTCTTAATCTGCCTGCTGGCACGTAGTGTCCTGTGCTGTGATTGGCTAGTACCTCTTTTGCCTGGTGAAATTCTGAGTGGTTTGCCAGTCAAAGTTACACTTAGTCTGTTGGTGCACAGATTTGCAGACCATCATTTCCCTGAGCAGCTTCTGAGCCCACCACTATTAACACAATATATGAAAACCTCAAGATCCCACTAAAATCTCTGCCAGTGTTTTATCACATATCAGTGATCATGAGGGCGATTCACCTAGCTCGCACCGGACCTGAGGTATCCTTCTACTGATGGGTTCTCTCACCGGCCTGCTGCACAGTGTTAGTCTTTTAAGTGGATTTATAGCAGGGAGGAGTATTAATCCGGGATATTTATGGAATGTTACGTAAGCTTTGAGATGAGTAAGGAACGTTCAATTCTGAGGCGTAGTTTGGTTTAAATGAGACTAAGTCCATGTATGGGTCACGCATGAATGCAGTTGAGGTTTTTGATTGTCAGGATGCACAAACAGTGGGTTGGTGGGGATTTTTTTTTTCTTCTATGGGGTACCATGATATGCACATTATCTTTAGCCATAGTACTGTACAGCCATACTCTGAGAAACACAGGCTAGTTCTGAACAATACAATGTCTCTACCACTGCACTGCTATTAGTGTCACAAACACATTTTTATTTTTTGTAGAGTTGATTGAAAAGCAATAATTCAATATCCACTTTTAACATGGAATAAATAAATTGCACATTTAGCCACACCAGTACAGTAACTTGTAATTTAACAGGAAAAAAACCAGAAGGCCAGTGCAAACATACTCAATCACTTTGCTACAACATTCTTCTGTCATAAAGTACCTGCATATATGGATGCTAACATTGCTGTCATGTGATCTGATAGGGTGATATATTTGAAAAAGATTGATTGATACAAAAGATTGTATTTTACTGTGATACGACACTGAGAAGATTTCCTCATGCTGGTAGCTTTGGCCCAAATGTAGCCAGTCACATCCATCAGCCAACACATCTTTTTAGATAACGACAGTGGGGCTGTTTTATTTCCTGCCAGTGTGCAGTGTGATCAGCGTACATCTGAAAAACATCCTCCCTGCCAAGAGTGTTTCCTTAGGAAGTTGAAGATTGTGGTCATTTATTTTGCTTTTCTCCATTTGCTTCCAGTAGTCGGCTGTTAGCATTTGCAGTTCATACTAAGCTCCAAAGTGACTGATAAGCCTCTTTCACACATGCACCTGTAGTCAGGAATTTAGTGTTGAGTAATTATAATTAAATGAACAAGGGTCAAGCAGGCCAGCTAATATTGCACTACAGTGTCTTTCTTCCGTGAGGCCTAGTACAATACATGGGAAATTCCCACGCGTTGTGTGTGAACAGAGGATAAGAGCTAAACATTTCCTTGAGGCATTTTGTTTTCTTTGGTTTTTTAAACAACAAATGTTATTTAGCCGTTTGTTTGTTTTCTAGTGACGTCACAAGTATATTTTGTATGATTTTGGAGAGGTGTGTCAAAAATCTGCCCACTTCTGTGCTAAAAAGGATGACTAGTAAAACTGAGCGTTTGCGTTTTTACTAGGGGCAAAGGTTTTGTGGATTTTTGTACATGATTCACAAATGAGGGCGTTATTATGGAGTGGAGTATAATGTTTCTGTCTCTGCCCAATAGTGGCAGAGCATGGCTAGAAAAGCTGAGTTTGTTTTTATAGGAGAGGAAGGTTTATTGAATACATGTATCAAAGTGAATGTTCCATCATGACTGTACTAACCTTGATGGACACACATAAATCTCATTCAGTGATCAAATGCATTTCAGTTCTGGTTCAATTCATTTCAATTCAGCCCAGTCATTAAGGATATAAAATTAATACGTAATTGTCATTTTCCCTAGTTTTATAATAAAATTGATCATTTAAAGTGATCAAAAATCTCCAGAAAGGTCTGGAATCAAAAAGTGAGTACTAGAATTCTTTTTCCAGTCTGAAGGATTAAAACAAAAAATGACATTGCCTTCAAATACATAGACTTCAATCTGTTTCTGTGGGAATTTGTGCCCATTCATTCTGTAGAGCATTTATGAGGTCAGGCACCGATGTTGGACGAGAAGTCAATCATACAATCGTACTAAATTCAATAATTAAGAGATGTGTCCCAATATATTTGCTCGTATAGTGTCTTCAATAATGACAGCACAAGCATGGTCTTGTACATCCCAGGAAAATACTATCTTAAGGCCTGCATGTGTAAATGATGCAAATCCCTAACTGGTTCCGGTAAATGGATCTTGAAATGCTAAAACGTCCTGGGTATCGAGTGTGAAAGAGGCTTTTGCGTCTTCTCCGTTTTGGTTTTCTCACAGATGATTTCTCAGTGCCATTGAGCTGCTGATGGCCTTTTGGAGCCCTTCCTGTAAGCTTTCCCTTTGATCCTATACTGGCAAGCCTTCTCTTCAAGCTGTTCATACCCGTTATCAAGTTTACAAATAGCATAAAAAAAAAAATGGAATATGGAAATATGAGTTTATCTCTGTGAGTGAAAATATATTAGCCAGGTATGAATGGGTCCTGTGAATGATTGGCATTTCCATATTCTTATTAGTCTAGTTTAAGGTTCGTTCTGGTCTCATGCATGAGTCTAAACATGCAGTTTATGGGCCACATGCATGATAAAACACATACAGTGTGCCTTATTACCCATTCTTCTGTCATGGTCTTGTTTCCGTCACTCCTTGCACATTGTTCAATGCTGCTAACTGCCTCCTGTCCAGTAATCATACTAATGGAGCAATACTAATAATTCTGGAAGGGTTTCTACCCATTCACACCATACTGTTACACTACCGTTAAAATTGTCTGTGTTATTTGTGTTGTTTGTGTCGTAACCTGCTCTCTGTTGAATGTCGCTACATGTTGTGCTGTGGTCCGTGGAGAAATGTTGTCTCATCACATTATGTACGTGTACACAGCTGCTGATGACAAAGTAACATTGAACCTTGAGGGGCAGGGGCAATGAGGATGTATGGCAAAAAAAAAACCACAATTCATGGGAGGTTTTGCTTTGATTTTCTCTGTATTTCAAAACCAGCGCATCTCCGTGTCGGCACGGTACAGTTTGGGGCAAATGTGTGATGACTGAGGAAAGCAGTCTGAACAGTGTCGATTCTTTGGGGCACACACTTCTGTTTTTTTGTTTTTTTTGGCTGCGTTAGCTTTGTAACTAGTGATGCAAGACTGACTACATTCGGTATAAATGTTGAAAATGTGTGTTATATTTTTCTTTTGCCAAACTTTTTGCTTCAAACTTGACAGTGGCGAGTTTGTTCGCCCGGAAGCCAGGGACGTTGGAGAGGATATAAGGCACAGGCCAGTGTGTGTTTCACCTGCGCCTCCTGTAATGTCAGAAAAGGCCAGATCTGCTTCAGCTCACCCCATTTACTTTCTAATCCTGTTGGCTTTAGACTATTATTACAGAATGTATTGTTTATAATGACAGTGTTATTGGCCTATCACAGTCTGCAGTCTGCATATGAGCCTAATCGCAAGGCGTTCAACTGAGTGCATCTTGACCCATCACAGTTCCAGATGAGCGCTGCCGTGGATCAAGGTTTTCATGTAATCCAGCGAAAGTAAATCAATCTGCCAGGCTATTTTTTAACCATTATAAGATCACCAGTAATCACAAATATGTTCCGGTATAATCCCAATAGTAGTATTTTGTCCATATTATGCAAGCCTAGTCCAGGATGCTGTGTTACTCCAGCTAATGAGTTTATATTTGATGTCATGGTGGTGTGTGTGTGAGAGAGAGAGAACAGGCTTTTGCGCTGAAGCTGATTCCTGGCCTTCGTGTTTCTGGCGCGCTTTGCCACGTCAGCTCATGGCCTGATGGTTGCTGACCACAGCGAGCTGCCAGTCCAGCCCATGGCTGAAGGGCCAGCAGAGAAGCACCTCACGTGGTGTTTTCATGCAAACATCCAACTGAGAGCCAAAGAATCATTAGAGCAGCACTGGAGTCCCTGGAACGCATACACACACATGCGCTTAACTCATGAACTCCCGCTGCTTTAATTAAACAATGGAAGACAGTTGTAACATTGGACCATACACTACCAGTTGTAAAACATGGCAAGCGTCCTGAATTGTGAAAGATTCAATTAGTGCAGTAATTTGGAGAAATTAAAACTGGTGACATGCTGTTATCCGTAAAAATGAACAAAGCTGTGCACAAAGAAACATAGCATCAGACTGGCTCATTAAAATGATAAACTGGGGAAATGGTGCTGCAGCCCAGAGAGCTGTAACATCAGTCTACATATCACTTATTCTAGCCATTGTTTATCAGTGATATCCCTTTTCCAGCAACAGGAACAAGTTCCGTTCTCGTTTGCATCTGTTCAGGGCGTTTCGACCAAAAACAGTTGGTCAGTTCCCTTCTGAAACCAAAGCATAGCTAGTTTTTCTAGGGCAAACTGTGACAACACCAGTGGGTGTGTCATTCTACTGGTTGGAAAGATAGCAAAATGCAAACGGATTAATCTTCATGGAAAAAAACATCCAGTGGTCTACCAAGGAAACAAAGTGTTTACTGGAGACTTGGTCATTTCCTGAGTTCCTGGAAATTACTATCTTGCTACAACAGTTCCTTGAATTGGACATTGTTCAACCCCCTCCACTCATGATGCATCATTTTATTACAATTATTCGGCTCTATACCATTGGACACACATGATGGTTCCCTGGATGGGCCCCAAGGTTCCAGGATTACTGAACCTAACCAGTTCAAGAAACCTTTCCATTCAGGTTGAAAAGTGTCATTGCAGGGAAGGCTTGAAACGTATATGTATGAAATAAAATGACCCGTTTTTTCATTCTTAATGGACCTCAGTGTATTAAATCATTGCAAGAATTTTTTTATTTCAATAAATCCTAGAATTTTAGACTGAAAGTACTGTAACAAGATGTCAGTTGTTTTAAAACGGTTACAAAATGCCACGTTTAGGCCAATTAATCAATTTTGTCAATTAATTTACAAATTAATCAAATGTCTGTATTACAGCCTCCAGCATATATATTCCAGTTACAAGAAACATAAGCTAAACTAGTTAAAGACCCATTATGATAAAATCGACTAATAACGATATTGTATGTTATTACACTTAATGAAACTATTCCTTTAAAAGCTGTTCCATTTGACTTTATCTGCTTGGTTTTTCAGATATTTGCCCCACACAAAAATGGCACCTTTTACACCATACAGGCTTAGCAGTTATAGGACAAACAGTACAAACAGTTGTCCGACTGAGAAAAAGGCGAACTGCAGAGTTTATAGCCCCATTTTACCTTTGCTGAGTGCTTCAGAAAAGATGGTTGGTTGTGCTACTGCCAGGCTTATATCAGAGTTGGAAACACAACTCAGGGGAAACCCACATAATCTCATCTGATCTTTTCACTTTGCTGTAAACTACATTTCCAACTGCAGTGCCATGCTTGGCTGAAACTGAAACTGGTTTATTTTCTCTTTCTTTAATTGTGTCTCTTATCTGTATAAAATGCATAAACTTCCCATCGTGCCATACACATTAACACATTAATGGAGTTGTCAGTTTGTTAGCCACCTCTATCCTGTACCTGGTGTAGTCAGACATGTACGTACTTTCTTAATGGACTTCCGAGACGCTTCGTACAAGAAGAAAAATGGATTTTCACAGAACACAATTTGATTGGTCAGGTTCAAATGGTTTCTTAATTTATAGATCTGATTGGTTCATTTTTGTTCATTTAAATTGTTACTACAACTGGATGCACCTTGTTTAAATCTGTTGCAGACGCTGTGATACGACTGAGAAACCATGTCAGTGTGACTCAAAGCTTTTCTGTTCATTTGGGTTTCTGGCCTTAAACAAACTTTTAAAGTAAAGTGGCCCCTTATAGTCAGGCGTGGACACACGGCACAGTGTGAACAGTGTGAAATTTTTCCTCTGTATTTAATCCATTGGCCAAGTGAAGCAGTGGGCTGGCACTAATGAGGGGCGCCTGGAGAGCAGTGTGTGGGGACAGTACCTTGCTCAAGGGAACCTCAGTGAGGACACTAGCAGTGTTGGGATTTGAACCCATGATCTTCTGATCTCAGGGCTAGGACTAGGACACCATCTGTGCCTAACCCTGACTGTACACCAGTAAGGTGGAACTGCAAGGGTTTCAAATAAATTGGCCAGTAAACATACACGGTGTGTTAACCTCAGCAACCAAAATGTGTTTTGTGACACAGATACTGCCTGTTATGTATTTTTCCATGCAGGAGTGACATCTATCACACTTTGGAGAGGATAAATGAAACCCCGGGTGGTTCCGTCACGCCACTGTGCGACTCTTCAGAAGAAGCAAGAACACGGGCCTATGAGCCTTTCCAGCATGCTGAAATATTGATGGGCAGTGTGACTGTTTTCAAAGACGCAAGCTCTGCTGTGAGAGAGAATTACATGCGGTGGACAGGCGTGCTTCTCTGCAGCTATCATTTGCTGTAAATGGGTTTTGACGGTGGGTTTCATATACAGCTGAAAATCCGCTGTGAATGAAGGGTTATTTTAAATTTTGGTTTTATGGTCATATTTAGAGAACACAGCATGAAGAGTAAAGTCTGTCAAGTAAACGCATGAAAATTAACCTTAGCTAAAGTTAGTCTGTCTTTCTTATTGTCATAGCCAAGAAAGAACAAATTATAATCTTTTAGATATTTAGGCAGGACAACTTTTCCGCATGTTGTGCAATGGTCAGTTTACGAGTGCTGAATACACTTGAGTCTTTTGTAGCTACAACGACATAAAAGGTAACAGTTTTTTTTCATAGAATTCAAAGATGCTACCAAAGTTAGAGAATTATTAGATGATGAGGAGAAGGTCTGTGCTTGAGAAATATCCACGTCCACATCTTCTAATGTAATACCAGAGAATCTGTCTCTCTCTCTGTCTCTGTCTCTCATCTCTCTGTCTCTCGTCTGTCTCTCTCTCTGTCTGTCTCTCGTCTGTCTCTCTGTCTCTCTCTCTGTCTCTCTCTCTCTCTGTCTCTCTGTCTCTCTCTCTCTCCTCTGTCTCTCTGTCTCTCTCTCTCTCGTCTGTCTCTCTCTCTCTCTCTCTGTCTCTGTCTCTGTCTCTGTCTCTCTCTCTCTCTGTCTCTCTGTCTCTCTCTCTCTGGCTCTCTCTCTCTCTGTTGTTATTTTGTAATAATAAGATGAAAACAGAACTCTTCAAATATACTTTGGCAGCCATAAATATATCTTGGTGGCCCGTATATAAAAAGTCTATACGTGGGGAACACTGTATATATAATAGAATGTGTGTGTGTACCTCATTATCAGTAATGACCTTGCATCTGCACTCATTGTCCATTTCATCAACTCCACTTACCATTTACATGCACTGTGTAGCTTACAATCATGGACTATAGTCCATCTGTTTCTCTGCATAATTTTCTGACCCCTTTGAGCCTTTTCATTAAGGGTCCAGACCCCCTGGACCACCAGTGAGCAGGTATTATTTGAGTAGGAGATTCTCAGCACAACAGTAATATTGAAATGTGCCTGTGTGTGTGTGGATGTTTGTTTCCAGTTGTTAATATTCTGATGTCAGTTTTAGGAACAGGCTTCAAGCTATGAAAATCAGTAATTGTGAATTGAGTCCAGTCATTTGTAACTAGATTTGATCAAATCTCACTGATGAAATTTCATCTGAGTAAAATGAAAACAAGTAAAACAATTTCTCTTGCAGTTTAAGATGCAGGCGCATGAAAAAATGGAGCACAGTATAGGTTTATCTACATGTCTCAGTACTGAGTGTATCAGTAGTGAAGAAGGAGCGGAAACTCCTTTAGTACTCTAGGTAGAGATGGGCCCGATCTGATATGATATCGGTATCGGGTCCGATATAGCCGTAAATCCGATATTGGATATCGGTCGGACAGTCCCGATCTCTATATT
>JBBPCX010000141.1:15085573-15103905 GCA_037974365.1 Hydrocynus forskahlii
ACACACACACACACACACACACGTGTGTGTACATATGTGTGTGTGTATAATTATATATATATATATATATATAAACCATTAATTCTCTACAAACCATTAATTCTCTAGTCCATGCCGTCCATGACCACCCATTCAGCTAAAAGCAGCTGCTAGTTCATGTTGAAGTGATGTAGAGTTTTAGACAGACAGAGGTCATATATGTACTGCCAAATCTAAATGATAAATAGAGGCTGGAAGATTGTAAGTGTGCATCATGATCTTGGTTTCTGCAGATAATTACTTAATGTATATTGTTTGGACAGATGTTTGTTTAAACTATAAGTGGGACTAATTTATTGTTCCTCTGAAAAGCAGAGCTTTTAGGCAAGGCTGGGTATAATGTGCTTCATTTGACTGTATTTCTTACCCTAGAGAAATGTTGTAGTTCTCCATAATGCTAATTTGTATCCTTTTAAATTGAATGGCATCAACATTGGCAGGTATGGACATGACGCTGGCATCAACACAGACTCCCCCAAAAATTATCTTTTTTGACTTTAATTTAAGAAATTAAGAAAGAAATATAGAGGAAAAAATGCACACACAGGCTGATTAAAGGGTAAAACAGTATATTTTTATATTTCCCTTACTTTTTCAAATCTGTCCCCATGTTGGTGTATCTGTAGTAAAGGGCAGAGGTGGACAGTAACTAAGTGGGTGTTATTGTCTCACTTTTCTAAAATGTGATCGTTTCTTAGCAGATGACAGCCTATCAGAAATCACCAGTAGTGTTATGTCACGTCTGTATGCTTTAACACTACTATGCCAACATTTCTTAAACACGGTCAATCAGTGGCGGGAGAATGGACAGAGACGGAGACGGCGACTCTTCATGCCCGCATCCATGGCCATATTTAGAGTTTAAGTTTATGGAAAAGATTAAAACAATTCTGATCATTTTAAGTGTGTGCCATGTTTGCCTAAAACAAACTATATTACAGCATCCAAAAACTCGCCGTCTAATCTACGGAAGCATATTGAAGTATGTAAACGGTTTATTAGCTACAATTGAACTTTGGAATGAAGTTGTGCGAGCTTTTAGATAGCAATAATAAGTAATATTACCGTTACTGTGTGCAGTATGGCCAGTGAAATATATAGTACATACACATACCTTTTGTGTAGGTGTGTAGTGTACAATTATTAAAAAAAGGACTGGTTTTCTTTATCAATTCGGGTTGCGTTTCATTCTCTAACGTTCTACATAATGCTAAATCATCTACAAGAAAGTTAGATGCATTAGGTGTTGTAAGTGTGGTGGTAATAAATCAACAATGCAGTGAAATATGTACCTTTAATACTTAAGTATTTTTGGAAGCAAGTACTTCAGTACTTTAACTTAAGTGAAATTTGACTGTATGACTTTCACTTGTATTGGAGTAACATTTGACTAGTGGTATCTGTATTTTACTTAAGTAATGAAGTTAGGTACTTCTGGTAAAGGGTGATGAATGAATTCTTACTGTTTTACTTGTACAAGTGTTGTTAATTGACTTTTCTTATACCCTTTTCATACTATGTCAAGAATATGACCATAGTTTGGTAGGGGAAAAAAATGAGATTTTGTATAAAATGGCTTTGCAAATTGTCTACCGCCAAGGAGACATGCAACACATAACATTGGTTCAGTGAACACTTTTCTGTTGTTGATTTATTTTTCTGAGCATTGCGCACTGCACGCTTGTGTTCCTCTCAAGGCTTGCTGGGCATTACAGCTTTTTCATAGATTGTGTGGTGATTGTGTTCCCACCGTCAGAGAGATCTTGGTGTCAGTTTGATTTTGAGTGCAGTTCCTCTCCTGTGGCCGGTCAGAATCCTGCGCAGTGCCGGCTCCCAATCTCTGCTTTCAATTTGGCCCCATTACTCCTGAAAGTGGCTGACAGGCACGGCCTGTGTGGGAGAGGGCCAGAGAGATTAAATCCAGCACTCAGGAGTATTCGCCAAATCACAGCCTGAGGGGGGAGAGATTAGTCCTCTTCTCTCTCTCTCACTCTCTCACTCACTCTCTCACATACACACACACACAGCAGCTGCTCCCTCACACACTCTTTTCTTCCTTTAAGGTGTCTTTTCTCTGTCTCTCTCTGTCTCTCTCTCTCTTTGTTTCTGTCTCTTTCTCTCTCTTTCTGTTGTTACAAGTGTTGTATCATTTGACTGTTTGTTACATTATACTATTCACTTATGTAGTATTCATTCATTATTTGGGCATTCATTATTTTGCAGCAGGCATTATTCTTTATTTTGGTATATTTGATATGTAGCCTTTCATTTGGAAATTTGTTACATTACACCACGGTATCTACTTACATTCTAATAAAGCCAGCAGTAATTGGAAGCTAGAGTCACAAATTAGCACCATGTAATTTGTGTAATCCTATTTGATGGCTGTTTCTCAGCATTAGTTCATTTTTAAGGGACTGTATCCTAAATGATTCTTATTTCCTTTTTTTTTCCCACTCTGAGGTCCACTTATGACACTTTAAGTATGAAAATTAAGAATAACATGACCCTATTCCAACCTGTCTTTATCTGTTAAAATGAAATAAGTTGCTCTTGTTAAAAGTAATTATATGTAAATGATCTCTGTACTCATTAGCTGCCCTATATTCAGATATATTTAAAAAGCAGTCCAGGCTGAAATGTAGAGAAAACTTTCATTTTCACACCGGAATCCTCTGAGAAAAATAATATCCAGCCTCTCCGTTCGAATGTGGGGACCTCTTGGAAAGCTGTAATGTTGGGAAGCACGTTGTTTAATCGATTTCCCCACATCTTTAAGACATAACAACCAAGACTTCAAACTCTCAGTCCACAAAAATGAGCAAGGGAAATTCAGTTTTATATGGTACTAGCCCTTTATTAATTAATAAAGACCACGCATTACAATTCATGACCTATGGCTGCTCTGTATTGCTTCTTATTCATAAAGGAGTTCCAGCAAACATGTCTGAAGATAACTTTACTGTGAATGGGTGGAGCTAAACTGTTGTAATTTTAATAGGTGGAAATGCATTGGTTTTTATAACCTCACAAAAGCACTATGAAGCAGGGCATTTTTGCTACTTAGCCTGCACATATGTAGTGAGAAGTGAATTATGTGGTTTAACTACGTTTCAAAAAAGCGAGAAATGAGTCAGAATGCATTGATATGTCTCAAACTCTCTCATCTCTCCTTTGTCTGCAGAGAGCTGTTACAACCCCAACGACAGGGGACTGCTGGCACACTCAAATTGTGAGAGCGTGTGTGTGTGTGTATATACAGTAAACCCCCAACATTCATGGGGGTTACGTTGCAAGAGCACCCGCGAATAGTGAAAACAACAAAATTGTGATGTGGTAAAAATGCCTAAAAATGCCTCTTTCTGTAGTGCAAACTCTAAATATACCCCCAAATATGCTCCCAAAACACTTTAATGTGATTGTATTACATTACCCTTAAAGAAAATGTAAAGGTAAACCTGTATTCGTACTGTAGAGTTTACACTGAACTCCCGCAGTGCTAGAATGTAAATACCGATGTTATCCCTGTATAGACTGCACTGTAATTCATGCACGGGCATTTTCTTTGGTATAAGCAGGTAAATATAGTAATAAAAATACAGGGCGAACACTCAAGACGCGGGAAACTGCGGGAATGTTGGACTGCAGCTGCCAGAGATGCGTCACAGGGCAGCAGCCAATCAGCAGCAAGGAGAAATGAATAATGTTCTCAGATTGGCAGTGTTTCACCATCCCAAGATGCTATTTCTTTGTGTTCTCTTGACAGGACCAAAAATAGTATACAGTTATATTTTATTACGTTAATATTTATGCTACAAAAGTAGTAAATTATATTTTTCTTAATAATGTAGCACAAAAATGCATGAAGAATTATATAATGCCACGAAAGAAGCAACAAAAAAAAGTGCAGGATATCTAGTTTCCGCGAATTTGCGGGAGTTTCTGCGAACAATTAATAGTTAGGTTCTAAGAAAAAATCTGCAAATGATTGAAACAGCAAATGCACACACTCACACATACTCACTTCATCTCTGAGGGTGCCAGCAGATCCCTGCCGTTGGGGGTGTAACAGCACTCTGCAGGCGACGGAGAGATGTGAGTGTGTGAGACTGAAAGTGTGCTCTCGCTCCAAGCATCAGTTCACTGCCACTCCAAATGCCCTGGATGAAGCTTCACCACTGCCAGCTGCTCTAAAAACCCTCAACAGAGCTCTTACTGAGTATTCTACACTGAAGCATGCTCATGCTGTAATCCAGCAATGTGTGGTTGAAATGTGTGTGTAAAAGTGGAAAGTCCTTTTCACTGTCATACTCAAATACACGGTCAGTCGACTGGCTCATACGCTAGAAGACTGAATTCTCCTTCCTTACTTACCTTTCTATGTACTATGTAAATACTGACCTTTTGACATACACTATATGCACTATATGTGCAAAAGCACTGGGGCCAAACCTCTGAATTATTGAATTCAGGCAACCCCTTGCTTCCAATGAAGGGTGATCTTAATACTTCAACATACCAAGGCATTTTGGACAACGCCATGCTTCCAACTTTATGGACACAGTTTGGGGAAGAACCTTTTTATTCCAGCATGACTGTGCCTCCAGTGCACAAAGCAAGCTCCATTAAGACATGGCTGGATGAGTTTGGTGTGGAAGAACTTAAACAGGGCCCTGACCTCAACCCCATCCAACACCTTTGGTACGAACTGGAACGAAGATTGCGAGACAGGCTTTCTCATCCAACATCAGTGTCTGACCTCATAAATGCTCTACAGAATGAATGGGCACAAATTCCTACAGAAACTCCAAAAGCTTGTGAAAATCCTTCCAAGATGAGGTGGAAGCTGTTCTAGCTGGGTGGAACAACTCCACATCCAAGTATGTATTTGAATGCAGTGTCATTAAAGTCCCTGTTGGCGTAACAGTCAGGTGTCCCAATACTTTTGTACTTATAGTGTATGACCCATTTGAGCTAAAATGTGTGACATTCCTACAGACAGTCTCTCATTTTGACATTGGAGGAAAATGTTTAAGCGTTGTGTTGTTCATGACATCTAGGAGGCAAATGGATTGTTGTAGCCTTTCAAGGGATCAGAAACAAATTGGGCTATTTGGGTGACAGTTGAGTTCTAGTGTTCAACATTTGCATCTCACAGTAGCTGCAATTGTTAACTAATAAAGCAAAATTTTAGCAAATATGTCTTTGTTGATCAACTTTGCTACTATTCCTTTAAAGAAAAACACTTACTGTGCATCTTGTCCTTGTGATTCAACATTTTTAGAATCCTTTGTGCTTGTATATCTGTTGAAGGAGGCTAGTTATTGTTAATGGCGGAATTGCTTCAGTATTGTAAGCAAAGAACCGAATAATAGTATTTTTCATTATAGATTACCATGCATAATCCATGTAGCAGGCATATTGTAAATGGTGAGTGAAGATTTGGCACCATTGTAAATGACACAGAAACCATTTTGTTTGTTAATGGCCTTTTTAAAGACAAGATTATGGCATCATTCAAACGGTAAGCAATCATTTTCAGTTGTGTTTGTGTATACAGACATGAGCATTACCCTTTAAAACATCTGTTTTTCTTCCTTAATGCTTTGTTGGTGTTTTTCTTTGTCATTCTTAACAGCTCCTAACCTGCTGTCTGTGGCTGCCTAAAGGCGCTGCTAATAGCTTCAGATATATATATATGATATAGTGACTGGGCAGCAAACACTTTTAGCATATCTGTCCACAAAGCTGTTTTTCTTGCTTGCGTGATTTGCAAATCTGCTTGGTCAGAGTTAATTCTTTAATATAAAAAATAAAGCTATTTAATAGCAAAAAAGAATTGTCTCAGCATGCAGTGCAAATAGAATTTCCATTTCTGATCTATCCAAGGTGATCCTTTTAATTCATTGCTGTGTTTTGATCAGCGGGAATGAGATGTGGGGGGGTGGGGGGGGTCTCATTCTTTGATTTAGCATCATCACAATGGAGACATTAGCGTATGTGCTTTAGTCATGGCTTATGAGTGAGGCTTTGCCAGGCCCTAAAAAGTGACTCAGTTGTGGAATTGTGCATTATGTACATTACAGTGGAAATAATAAGAATCAAACATGGGCAAAGTACTTGCAAGATTCAGGCTTCAAGATGTACAGTGTTATTCATTTAGCTGGTAAAGGGGCAGCTGGTGGCGTAGTGGTTATGGAGTTGCCCCTGTGATCAGAGGGCTGTGGGTTTGAATAACAGGACTAGTAGTGGTACCACTGAGGTTCCCCTGAGCAAGATACCGCCCAGACACTTCACACTGAGTGCTGTGGTGTTCAAATTCTTAACTGAATTCAAATCAATGCTGGGCAATGATTAAAACCTTTAATTGCAATTAATCACATTGGTGTATGCAAAATTAAATTATATGCAAAATTAAAAGTAGTGTACTGCGCACTTTTATTTTAAAAGCACTGCTGCTTGAACAAAAACAGCTGCAGTTCAAATATTTCTGTAAATCTCTACTTAAACATTAATGTAATCAAATATAAAACCAAAGCTGTTTGCTACTGCAGGGTATTCGTGTTTTATCTAGTTTGTTACAAGTTACCCTCTTGTTTGAGTGCAGAGCATGGACGGCGGAACCATTATAGAAGCTGCAAAGGGAGACCAGCTCCATATGAAAGTCTATGTATCTGAATGCTGTGTAATTAAAGTCCCTGTTGGTGTAATGGCCACGCATGCCATTACTTTTACTTCCTATAATAAGGACAAAAGTAATGGGACGCCTGAACCAGCCAAGCCGCGTGCTGCGCGCACACACAAGCACAAAAACAGAAAAAAGCAACTAACTTTCAAAATAAAAGGATAAAAAAACCTGCATTAAACACGATAAAATAATTGGCGTTAAGTGAATAATGTGTTAACGTGATTATAACATTGAGCCAGCAAACTCATTAACACTGAAACATGTAAAAATGAATAAAGGCAGTAAGTGGGCTAATTAGACAGAAGATTAATCACTGAAAATCAGTGACCTAGGTAGAAGTTGAAATATGATATTTTCAGATTGAAAAAAATGATATGATTTGTAGAACATCTCCACATTGGTATGGATATTTTTTTTTAACACTGTGGAAACCTGAGGAGATGAATTCCTCCAGTTCCTCCAGCAACATTGAATTTAGCAGTTATCTTTTAAGCATTTAACATTTTTCTTTAATTAAATGGCTTGTACACGCGCGCACACACACACAAACACAATCAGACTAGGATATGCCAAAGTGAGCAAAAAATGGCTATAAACAGTAATTTTGTTGTATTAAGGTAATTACTGTCATACTTGTCATTTGGATAAGATCCTGTATTTTCTTTAATCTATGTTTGCTGTCAGTATGTTGCCTGTCACATACGTTTTTGTGTTCTGCCTCGCTCAAGATGAGTGTGACTGCTGCCATATATTTTGATGGCAACTTGGACAGCAGAGCTCTGATTGGTCAGCCAGACATTTAATGCATTCATAAAACATCAGAAAAATTGAGCTGGCTCTGTAAAAATTTTACACAGCGCCACAGTCCAGTGAAAGACTACAGTACCAGCCTTGTGTTGGTTTTATAACAATTGAACCCGGTGTGAATAGGTGTTTGTACAGAGAGTTGAATCCATGATCGCCAGGAGGATGTTAGTATAAATACACAAAAAACGCAGTCTAGTGTGAGGCAGGTGCACTGTGTCTGGGTCGAGCACTTCTGGGTCGAGTTTGCAGGCATTGATCTCATCAGGTGGGTGAGTGGGTCATGCAGGAGAGGCTTTCTGGTACACTAAGAGGGTGAATGGCACATGCAGGTGGCTCCCTAGTGGCCAAACCGGTCTGGAGGGCAGGCGAGCAAGACCAGTTCATCAAAGGCAAGCTTGCACCAGACAGGATGGGCAGTAGTTCACATCAGCAGAGACACACAGACACTTAGTGCAAGCAGGGACTCCAGCAAGTCTAGCTATGACGGTCAAGCTTAGTGGTTTTCAACCTGTGGGCCATAGCTCCTGAATATATGATGCTACTATATATACAGTACCGTGCAAACCTGCAAAAATATTTAAAAAACTGTTTTGATGAGCAGTGAGTTGTTTTCACACCAATTTCACTCAATATTCTAGATAAAAAGAATAAATACAAATAACATTATACAGTATATAGTGATTTTCTGCTCAGTATATCAGTCTGTTCCTTGTGGAAGCCCAGTAGTACTTGTTTCCATCATAAACCTGGTTTGACTCAATCAGTCCTTCATTAAATTAAATCAGGAGCTGCTGATGGAGTTTCACAAATCCAAACAACGACTGGGGGCATAGAGGAGAAGTCTGGAACCGAACCTGTGTTTTCATCAGCACACAAACTATCAGCTATTTTTTACAAACAGAAATCTTGATCCTTTTTTACTGCTTCTTTTCTTGCATTTAGTTTAACCTTAACTTTGCTAGCAGATAGACAGCATTAAATTGTCACACACTGAGGGGAAAAAAGGCTTTAAACAATTTGCATAGGAGAGTGAGCGAGAGTAACTACAAAGTAAGTGCAAAGTGTCCATTTGTCATACGTGAACACATCACAGCACACAATGTGAACGGCACAAAAATTTTCTCTATATTTAACCCATTCACCAAGTGAAGCACCGGGCAGCCGGGGGGACGGTACCTTGCTCAAGGGAACCTCAGAGATGCTGCTAGCAGTCTTGGGATTCGAACCCACAACCTTCTGATTGCAGGGTCAACTGCCTAACCACTTGGCCACCAGGTGCCCCTATATAAACGATATATAGAGAACATCTCCACATTGTATAGATTGTATAGAAAAAGTATAGATCTTTAAATATTTATAGATCTTTAAATATTTAGGTCAAATGTAAAATGCTTCTCTTTTTGATCGTATGGATAAATAGATACCAACAAATGTTTCTGATCATTTTTGGTGTTTATTATATTTTATACACCATCAGCAAAATTTCATGTGGGATGACAGCACCAAAATCTCAGCTTACCTTAGTTTTAGAATCTGACGGGGAGTACCAAACTGTGCCAAAAGGATGTTCAGTACTTGTGATCTAAGCAGGCATGATGGTTCGTATGTGTGTTGACTCAGGTACTGAGGGATGAGGCCATTTAGAGCTTTGTATGTCAGTATCAGAGTTTTGTAATCAATGTGGAATTTGACTGGCAGCCAATGGTGTTGATAAGAGTAGGCAAATGGTCAGACTTCCTAGTTCTTCGGAGGACTCTATCTGCTGCACTAAAGTAAAGGTGCCCCTTATAGACATGCATGAACACCACACCACAGCACACAGTATGAGCAATATGAAAATTAGGGGGGTGCCCAGGGAGCAGTGTGTGGGAACGGTACCTTGTTCAAGGGTACCTCAGTGGTGCCACTAGCAGTCCTGGGATTTAAACCAACAACCTTCTGAATGAAGGGGAAACCTACTAACCACGAGGCCAACAGCTGCCCCATTGTGGACTATCTGAAGCCTGTTTAAACTTTTACTGGGACATCCAGACAGCAAGGTGCTTCAGTAGTCCAACCTAGGGATGGTGTAGGTGTGAATGAATTTTTCTGCATCATATAATCACTACGAAACACAATGTACTTAAAATGTGCTTAACCCTACCTTAACTTACCCCTGAAAATACACCAAACCCCTTAATTTGAATTAAGTGACAGTGAAACCGACCCCTTAATTTTACCTTCATCTCAAATTGAAGGCGTTAATTGTGAATTTCCCTCTTGGATGAATAAAGTCTCTCTATCTCTATCTATCTCTCTTAATTCAGGGGAAAATTCCGTAGTTTTACCCCTTAATCAGCCTTAATCTGTGCAGTTTTTCTCTTTATTTTCCTTCATTTCCAGTATGGGAATTTTAAGGTCAAAATAAAGGTAATTTTAAGGGGTAAAATTATGGGGTTTGATTTCATAGTGAATGTCGTTCATGCTACATGATTTTAGCCCGGATTTTCCACTCTCAGATATCTCCAAGAAACTCCTAGATCAGAAACAAATCAGGTTTTGCTCAGGGCTTGCAAACGTGTATTGTTCAAAGCCGCCATCTGAAAGATTTGTCGATGCCGCACAGAAGCCCTGAAAGATATCAAGCAGGTTGAAAATATGAACCTGTCCGAGGGAGTCCAAATCCTGTCGTGTAAAAAGTGTTGTGATCTGCTTGTGACTGGCAGTGAGTGCAACGACAGTCTACAGCCATGAGAACACAAGACACAGGGTGTAGCATGGTGTAGCAAAATCCATTCCATGACCAAATCCATTATCACACTCTTTCACTACAAATCAGCACACAAACATGTCGGATTGCTCTCTTCTTGCTGACACCCAGTTTGGATAGAAAAAAAAAATCCCTGTCTTGTACATGGTATCTTGTCATTCCCTGTATCAATTCTTAGGCGAGAGATTCCTCGTGGTAACTATTCCTATCACCCCGTCACTGGTCAGTCATGTAATGTGCAAACCAAAAGTGACTACAGGATTATGGTTGTGTAGTGTGAACAGAACAGCGGTTTGATGACTTAGTCATGGAGCATGTCTTTCTTAAAGACGGTGTGTCTGTACGGATTTCTGGCAGTAGATTGAAGCAATTCTGTTCTTATATTACCTATTACTGTATTACCTACATTATCTGTAATATTACCTATTCTGATCTCTATAGGTGCTCCTGATATTGCAAAATGTAAATAAGCTTTATAAGACATTTATAAGAAATGAGTTTTACTGAATATAGGCATTCATGTCCAGTTTTAGATCTTTTTAGAACATTTTTTTATCTGAAAATTTAGATCTTTTTAGATCTAAAGCTTTATTATATAAGCTAAAACACAGCTTGAAGTGTGTGTGTGCATGTGTGTGTATGTTTATTTTTGTGGAGGTAATTTTCCAGTGAATAATTTTCCAGTGAACCACACTGAATGTTTTTACAGGCCAATTTTGGCACGCCCTGACCTAAAGTCTACAGACCATGCCAAGCTTTGGCTTTAGGGCTATAGAGTCTCCTATCAGTAGCACCAACATAACTGTGTTCACTGGAGTGATGGAGCTCCATCCAATACTATTTAAATTCTGCTCATCAGACATCAGTGTCTGACCTCACTAAAGCTTATGTGGCAGAATGCAATAAAATCCTCACAACAATGTTGCATCGTCTAGTGTAAAGTCTTCCCAGAAGAACAGAGGCTGTTACTGGAGCAAATACCCTTGATTTCAGGAAACACTTTTGGACATAGTATATATTAAAAATTGCAATATTTAGCTAGCAGTATAAAAGTAATGGGGTATTTTGTTGCAGGCCGGGCCAGTGTGGTGGTTTTAAGGCTAGTCTTGCTAACTCAGCGCTGTGTAAAGCTTTTGTTATGGAAAGGCTGTTGGGCGTCAGCAAGAGTTATTGTCGTTTGTTCATTGACTCAAAAGACTCACACAGCTTTCAACTGGGCTTCAATCAGTCGCTCATGAAATCCACAAAATGCTTTAAATGTAGCGCTTAGCCAAACGTTGAAACAGTAAATATTCTCAGATATCGTCTGTTTGTCCTTCTTCAGAAGGAAACGGCAGTTGTCTCTCTGCAAGCTGTGTCGGCTTGAAGAATCTGTTTACTTATCAGATGAACATCTGCACGCTGCCTTTCGTTTATTCATTTTCCGAAGCAATGTTATCAGCAGGCAGCTGCAGGTTTTTTTTTTTCTCCTTAGAGGCACTGCTTTTGAGTGAAATCTTTTGACAAGTGGCAAGTCTGGGAGCTAATGACAAATATAGCATGTGATGACTAATGTGGGATGGATTGCTGGCTCTTACACACTCAACTCATTCCTTGTGTCAAAGCATTGCTGCCTCTGACTCACCTTCACTTTTTATTCTCTGTATGATTACCTACATCACCTCATTTGCAGTTAGAGGAAAAGGAGCCATGTGAAGTTTGCATCTCAAGTTTAGCTCTGGAATTATTTGGGTAATGAAGCTCTGCTACATGAAAAACTGCTCACTAGAGAATGAACCATATGTTGCATGTGGCCAGAAATCATATACTTTCTGAAATCCCATGGGAAGGAAGCAGATCTCTAATACTGTTTTCTATTAAATGGGTTAAGGTATACACTAAGATTAACTAATTCAAATTAGTTGTGTTTAATTTCACAAGTCAGCTTGGTATGGAATCTACTAAACTGATGGCTATATGCTTTTATTACTTGTTGGCTACATTAACCTTACAGCAATGTATATGGCAGCAATGGTTTGGCATTGCAGCCATATACACAGTGAAACCAAACAGATTTCCTCCAGGACCATGGTGCAACACACAAACAGAACACCACAAGACTACATAAGTGCAGACAGGACAAAATACAAGGGCAAATAGAGCTAGAGAGAGTGCTAGAAAAACACAATAGCATCAGTACAGCAGGACGAAACATTTAGTGTTGTCAACAAAAGCAGCCAAAGTACAAGTCTGAATAAAAGCAGTATTATACATTCTAGCAACAAAACCGTTCATCATTCAGTTCTGTTGGAGGACCACCAGAGGAGGGGGAAAATGTTTCCTGTTCTAGCAGTGTAGGCTCGTATGCTACAGAACCTTGTGTGAGACGTGCGGAGATAGAGGAGGGTATGTGAGGTGTGTGGGATCATCCACAATGCTGCTGCCTTTACAGAAGTGTAAATGTCTGTGACAGAGGGGAGGGAGACCCTGATGATCTTTACAGCTGTCCTCCACAGGGTCTTGCGAAATGGAACAGTTTCCATTCCAAGCGAAATGACCAGCATGTTGGTGCTGGAGATGCTGCTCCCGATCCTGACTGGCTGTGGTCTCCCCGTCAGCAAGTCCAGGATCCAGTTGCAGAGGGAGGCGTACAGGCCCTGCAAGTCTCAAATCTATGAGCAGCATTCCCAGTGTCCATTTCGTCCAGATGGATGAGGGCCAGGTGAAGGGTAGTGGTGATGGCATCATCTGTTGATCGTTTGGGATGATGCGTAAACTGGTTCCATGGCGTAATGGTTAGCTCTCTGGACTCTTAATCCATTGACCACCTTAAGGGTGGTAGAAGCCTAGTGGGTAAAACACTTGCCTGTGGACCCAATGACCACAAAGTTGCAGGTTCAAGCCCCTACTTTCTACCATTGTATCCTTGAGCAAGACACCTACCCCTCAGTTGCTCCAGGGGGACGGTCCCTATAACTAATGATTTGTAAGTTGCTCTGGATAAGGGCATCTGCCAAATACCATGAATGTTAATGTAACTGCAGGAGGTCTAGTGAGCTATGACTTTATGTGCCTCATGGTGGCCCCTTCATGATGACGGGTGTGAGTGTGACGGGACGATAGTCATTGAGGCAGGACACTGATGATTCCTTTGGCACAGGGATGATGGTAGTGGCTTTGAAGCATGTTGGAGCAATGGCTGTGCTTAGAGAAATTTTGAAAATGTCTATAAGAACATCTGCCAGCTGGTCTGCACATCCTCTGAGCACACGACTAGGAATGTTGTCTGGTCCAGCAGCCTTCAGAGTTTTCCCTCACATCAGCCATGGTCAGACTCAGATCCTGGTTGTTGGGAGTGCGGTGGTGTTTCTCACTGCCATGTCATTTTGTGCCTCAAACTGTGCATAGAAGTGATTCCGCACACCTGGAAGGGAGGCTTCACTGTCACAGGCAGGTGGAGAAGCCTTGTAGTCTGGGATGGCCCAGATGCCTTGCCACATGTGCAGCCTTATTACCTGATCCAGAGCACACTTCTGCAGTCATCCATGGCTTCTGGTTGGGATATGTGGTGATGGTCTTGGAGACAGTAATGTTACCGATGCACTTGCCGATGTAGCCAGTCACTGAGGCTGTGTACTCCTCCAGGTTAGTGGAGCCACCATAGGTTGCAACCTCCCTAAATATGTCCTGTTCAGTGTGCTTAAAGCAGTCCTGAAGAGCAGAGATAGCTAATAGGGCCCTGGTCAAACACGCACTGACTGATCGGCAGCATTTGGGGTAATAGAGTAATGGAGTACATTTGAAAATATCACAGCAGCATGGAGCACTGACCCAAAACAACTTCATCTGACGGCCTAATGGTAGCTTTTTTATTTTGCTCTCCTTGTAGCTCGGAGAATGTCGTTAATAAAAGCACCATTTGGACTTAATAATTGTGCTGTCACAGATTTAGTACTCCCAAGAGCACTGTTAAGGGATCTGTTGGCCCTCGGGTTGTTGGTTTGATTGACACTTTATGGGTCCCACATTAGGCCTGCACATTTGCTTCTGGTGCTCAATGGCTTGAAACTCCACAATAACCTACACCACTAATCCAGGCTTTAGCCACAGCCTGCCCTCAGCAGCGATGAGTAATCTTAGAAGCTGTTTATATAATGTGCAATAATTGCTTAGCCCTAAAGATCAGCTGCAGCTTGGCACACACTCTCAAACATACTTTCAAAGGTGAGAACTGAATGGTCTTTGTTTTGTTTTCAAGTTTTTGTGACTTTAGTGCTGATGCTTAGGTAAACATCTTGCATCTTCTCCTATAGTAGGGAAGCCAATGGCCTTAAACAGTCACTTTCTCTTCTCAGATACGTGGGACTGTCTTACTTTTTTACATTCCAGAACAAAGTTTTGTCAGCAACAGCTGTATTTGTAGTTCTTTATTTTATTTATTTAAGTAATTAATTTAGATTTTTGCCCATTTTTATTTTGAATTCTTTCTTGAAACATTCATTACCAGCAAGTTTATAATGAATGAATTGAGTAATGAGTTAAAATAATGAATAATTTATTCATGCTAACTCAAACCAACTCACTTCTTCACTAAAAGGTGGGTAAATATTCCTCTTAAATGGATTCCTTTACCACATTATGTGCATCATTAGGAGAGGAAACCTAATGAGAGGAAACCTGCTTGAACCCAGGCCTTCATTTTGCTCCAGCAGATAAGTACATCAAAGTCTCTCCTTTGGTATGAAGAGCAGGTGTTCCTTGAGCAGTGATTTAACAGAAACTGTTGTTAAAACCACCTTTGAGCCAAAACGCTTTCAAAATATATTTTTAACACTTGAAAAGTTTCAATATTGATGACTGACATCACAAGGCTATAAAAAGATTTTCACAATGCTTTTGCATATCAAAGACCTAAAAAGTTATTTATAATGTCAGATTTTAGGAAGTAATAAACATCCCCCGTAGTTTAAAATAGGCGTCTCCAAACTTTTGACAGTCTGTGTATAGCATCAGGTCCCCTGGCCTTCATTAATTACCGTTGTTTCTGATGTGGAAGCACTCTGTGACTCCTACAGGGCATCAGAGCATGAGGCAGGGCCGTAGGTGAGGACTCCTGCATTCCAAAGATCACAAGTCAAAGTTCATGAAGACAAAGAACAGCTCCTTAGAGGGGTTTTAATTAGGCCAGGATATGAAAGTCCTCAGCATGTGCTCTTGGCTTCAGTGAGCGATTAAGCATGACCACTTTTACTCGGCCACGGTTCTTCAGTAATTAGTCCATGATTAATGAGGATCATTTGGGTTTTTGTAGCAGGTTAAGTAGACATGCTGTATGATGTGAAGGCCCAGAGAGATGCAGCCGCATGGCCGGCAGCCCTGCTGAAGATGGATGGTAGACTGATGAGGGACACTAGATCTTGGCTGGAGACGTTCATTGACAACTTTCTTCGGATACTGTGGTCCCTGTTTGATTTAATGGAAATTGTAAAGGCATTTTCACCTACACAGAAGTTCTACACGAGGGCAGAGTTGGTCAGCCCTACAAGCTCACTATGCATGTTGCATAAGGCCCTGCTTAGAATTTTATATGGCGTTGCCCCCCACCCCACCCCACCCCCACCCCTTTGCAGCTTCTTGGAAGGCTTTCCACACGATTTTGGAGTTTCTGTGGGAATTTGTGCTCATTCATTCTGTAGAGCATTTCTGAGGTCAGACACTGATGTTGAACGAGAAGCTCTGGATCACAATCTCCGTTCCAGTTCGTCCCAAAGGTGTTGGATTGGGTTGAGGTCAGGGCTCTGTGTGGGTCAGGCAAGTTCTTCCACACCGAACTCATCCAGCCATGTCTTTATGGAGCTTGTTGGGTGCACTGGGGCACAGTCATGCTGGAATAGAAAAGGGCCTTCCTCAAACTGTGTCCACAAAGTTGGAGGGATGGTGTTGTATTTTAGACTGTCTTTTAATGCTGAAGCATTAAAATTGCCCTTCACTGGAAGTAAGGGGCCTAGCCCGAACCCTGAAAAACAAGTACTTTGTAAGTCAATAGTCACCCAGCTGTTCAGTAAGGTGGTGCAGGCTTAAAGTTTTAGAACTGATAAATTAAAGCACTGGGCAATGGAGACCTAGACCTACCAGATACTACTTGGCATTTAAACTTACAGTTTTAACAGCTGCCAATAAAACATCAATAATTTGTGTTTTGTTTCATGTTGCGATGAACAGATGGCTCCAATATAGAGTATCACTAATTTTTTAATTTATTTTAATGGTTCCATGCTCTTGGGCCAGTATTTACAGAGACTGACAATACCAACTGTTCATGCTTAGCAAAGAAATATGGGCTGCACTATTCATTTGAACACTAAACACCATCATGGTTATAATAACAAAAGAAAAAACATCTAAACTGCAGTCTCACCTCATCCTTAGCATTATGATAACACATTATATATCTAATGAAGTGAAGAAATGAATTGAAATATTTTCTCTACATATAAAAGAAAAGCCATGCTCCCCTTATTGTTGGATGCACTGTGATAGTTTCTGAACTCAGTTCTTCATGACTTAAACAGAATATCAAATAGAAATAACTGAGGCTTATTCAGATTCTTGTGTTTTCTTGTTAAAAAGCTAGGTTTACGTGCTGTGGGATCATATGAAGAACAGGTTAAACAGCTGACATAACATTATTTTCTTCTACCATAAAGGGACATGACTTTTCTACTTTTCTACTTCTATATTGATTGCATTTTAAGTCTCAGCAGACAATAATGTGTTTTTGACCATATAAAACAATTTGGTTTCAGTTGTCAGAATCCTTGCTGTACTATGTCGGTCACTCTCTGATATAATAACACTGTGACCGCTGGTCAGATGTCCTGAAACCTCAATGTGTTTCGTGCTTTTTCTGTTCAGGAGAATGTTTGGCCCTGCTGCTGGAGGCTTCAGGGCCGGATGTCTGTTCAACGCGCTGACAGTATCTATTATGAAAACTGTTCTACAAATAAAACTACATTGTGCTGAATTGAATAGAAAAAAAAAACTCAGCTATGTCAAAATGGCTTGGCCTGATGTTATATAAACTTACTGAGATTTCTATGAAAGCGGAGGTGTCCAGATCTGTATTTCTGTATTTTATATTGTAGGTTTCTGTAAGAAGTCTGGGGCTAATTTAAATGAAATTTGATTTGAACTAATGCTGGGAAACAATAAAAAATTTTAATCACATTGTTATATGCAAAATTCAATACTTAATTCAAGAGTAGTGTATTGTGCAGTTTTATTTTAAAAGCACTGCTATATGAACAAAAGTACAATAACATTTGGTTTGCAAACACTTTAAACAAATAAGATGCTTTTTAACAGCAGTGTTCCCTTTAATACAAGTACACAGTTACAGTTCAAATATTTCTGTAAATCTCAGCTTAAACATTAAATCAAATGTAAAACCAAAGCTATTTGCTAGTTTGTTACAGAAAAACAAGTTACCCTCAGAGTCCAGAGCCATGATTATAACATTATAACAGGCACCTTCCAAGCAACAGCAAGTTAACACTGATAAATCTGTTTTCTTTTCTTCTGAACAGGTACCAGCAGAAACATTTTTCTTTTATCAGGGAGCAGCATAAACAGTCGATGTTAGAGTGAGGTGAAGTGGTCAAGCACAAAAAAACAACTTTCAAAATCAAAGTAATAAAAAAAACTATGTTAATGCGTGATAAGTAGATAATGCATTAATGCAATAATGTGTTAACTTGCCGAGCCCTAATTTAAATCTATTAATACAGAATGCAGTTTAAATAAAATTTCAGTCTGCATGTCTGATTTATTGATTGATTGATTTATTTATTTAGGAAAATGTAAAGGCAAAAACACAATTGTGCCATGGACTGAAAGTTTACACTGCGTTCCAAATTATTATGCAAATCATATTTTTCTTAGATTTTCCAAATTATCTATATGAATTGCAGTCATTGTAATTTTCCAGTCATCGACTATTAGAGTACAATTGAAAGGTTTTTGAACAAACTGCCCAATGATAACAGTATATTTTTAAAAAATAAAACACTC
>JBBPCX010000141.1:15138915-15161663 GCA_037974365.1 Hydrocynus forskahlii
AAATTCTTCCTCTGTGTTTAACCCATTCACCAAGTGAAGCAGCGGGCAGCCAGGAACACAGCGCCCGGGGAGCAGAGAGTGGGGACGGTACCTCGCTCAAAAGTACCTCAGTAGTGCCACTGGCTGTCCTGGGATTCGAACCCCAAGCCTTTTGGTCGCAGGGACGACTCCCTATCCACCAAACCACCAGCTGCCCCATAATCATGAATCCCTAGTAAAAAAAGAAAGAAGACAATGTTGATCTTTTGGATGCTGAGGTTAAGATTTGACAGGGCACTGAAGCACTTTACATACACTTGGGCAGTTGAGTGGTAGATAGGCTGCCGTGTGCCCTGAGAATCTGTGTACCTCCCTGTTAACAATGTCCAGGAGTCCCTAATTAGGGAGGAGCCAGAACACTTCATAAGCCTGGCTCCCCATCCAGACTGATGAGGAGAGCTTTGGCTGGAGTGCCAGCAGGTCAGAGAGGGAGTTCAGCCTGAGAAGCTTGTGATTTTTGTTTGTGTTTTGGACATTGTTTTCACTCGTGTAAATAAATCTCCACTTGCACCTACCCCCTGTGTGTGTGTGTGTGTGTGTGTGTGTGTGTGTGTGTGTGTGTACATGTTTGGTACTCTCAGCCAGTGTACCTCAGCCTGTCTGGAGGCAAGCTTTCATAAGACTTGTACAGAAAGACATGAAAACACCCCACAAATAAAGGAATACATGGTGTGTGTGTGTGTGTGTGTGTGTGTGTGTGTGGATAAAGGTCAACTGTTGGTCATGGGGTTGTGGCGGAAACGGCTTGTGATAAAGTAATCTAGTGCAGTGTGAAATGAATTTAGCCACAAGGTCAGGACAGAGAGTGTCTGACCTGATCCTGGGTCAGGTTGAGTGGGGAGGGGGATTACGGCTGCGTACTGTAAATTCAGATGTATTTGTATGCTGGACATAATATTTCCAGCTTCATTTTCTCAAGCGAACCGCGAGTGTGACAGCCAGATGATTTATTATGGCCTTTATGGAGGCCTTGTACCCGTTTGTGAATTGGCGGAGGCTTTAAACTTTTTACACACTTGTGGAATGCTTGTGGTGTGCCTTCAGGAGCAAATAGTTCTTATTTTTAAAACGTTTAATGAATTGTTCCACACATGCACACTAAAGCTTTATCACGTCCACTCTGTTAACTGTGTTTCTGCTTCATTTCAGTTTTTTGATGAGCAGCGTGCAGTAAAGTTATACAGTCAGCTCATTTTTTAAAGGCCCTAGGAGTATGGGTTAGCGATAATGCCAGAATATAATATTAGGATATTTTAAGAAATGGTCACGATCCACAATTCTAATATTTGGTAAATAAGTAAGTAATGTGACCACAGCACAGTATGAAATTCTTTCTCTGTATTCAACCCATTCACCAAGTGAAGGAGTGGGCAGCCAGTGATGCAGCGCCCTGTGAGCAGTGTGTGGGGATGGTACCTTGCTCAAAGGTACCTCACGTGCAGTCCTGAAATTTGAACCCATGGCCTTCTAATCCTTCATCAGTAGGCCACCAGCTGCCCCAGGTTGGGATGGACTGCAAGAACTAGAGACACCACATATAAAATTACAGTACAACTGATTAAATGAATTAATTGGTTCGGGCGATTACTGTTCGCCAAAAACTGTTTTTTGTTTTTGCATGATGCTAATTGGCTGGATATTAGCTTCTATTGCTAGCTGTATTATTAATATTGTAGCTCAAGCTAATATTAGACATGTATTGACTGATCGATTATTTTGAGTTTACTTTGGGTTCAAGCTTTTAAATGCATCATGGATGAAACTGGATGTTGTCTACTATTTTGTCCAGTTGTGTTTCTTTCCTGGCTATATGGATGTAAGGCCATACCACAGCTCTACAACAACACTTTCATAAATGGCCTGTAGAAGTAAACTAGCTTTAAGCTTGATTATGAATGCAAGTCTCAGAGCTTTCTTACAGCTGTGAATGGTGTAAAAGTGTGTTATTCCAAAGGGATACATTCATGTTCTAAAGTTATAATACATTGCAATATGAAAAATCAGCTTATTTTCTTTTTAACTCCTATACAAATATCTGAAAAGCGAACAAGTAGGATATTTTAATTTCAGTAAATGGCACATTTCTAGTTATCATTAACTTCCCCAAGTCAACTTCCCCAAGTCAACGCAGAACACTCCTGCATACATAATGGAAAAAGAGAGAACTCTTTTTCCATTATGTATGCAGGAGTGTTCTGCATTCCAATCAGTTATCCAGAACTCCAGTCGTGGTTTTTATTTTCCATTTAAGCCATTTTCTCACAATCAGGAACTTTTCTAGATATTACTTAGAGGAGCTGTGAACACAAAAATTCGGAGAAATTCAGACCAGACGTTACACAGACTTTAAATGTCTAACTGGAGAGACGGTGCGATTTGGGCTCTTCTGTCTGTAAGGCCAGACAGTGGAATCGTCAGACAAATTCAAGAAATTGCAAGAGATCAGATAACGAACTGTCTACTGGCCTTCTTCATGCACACTCGACCCATTAAACACAGACACTGGGGAAATAGCCCGATCTGCTCGGAAACGGCATGAGAAGTTCTGCCAGTATACTGGAGCCACAGCGCTGCACCAGCACTGTTTGTGTGGTAGAGGTCGAGGCACTGTTTCAGCTCAGAACTCCGCACATTAAAATGAACAAATAAAACTACAGGAGCAACCATGAGCGCTAATGTGAAAGACCGCATTAGTGCTAATATGTACGTCTTTGAAACTTGATGGGCCTTTTTTTCCTCTGGAAGCTCCTTCTTACTGCAAACGGAAAAAGTCATAGATACACTGAATACCTAGCTGTATAATAACCATTTCAAATAATTATAAATAACTGAAAAAAAATCTAGATTTATTTAATAATTTTGTCCCAGTTAATAAAATTTTCAAAGTGTCTTACCTCCCCAGCTCTAATATATTTTACGGCACAAGATAAAAAAATATATATATCTCAAAGGAATTCTTATCATTAGCATGCTCAGTGCAACAAGAAAGAATCAAACAATAAGACAGTAGAAAAAAATAAAGGGAGACAATTACCAGTAGTGCATCTCAATGATAAAATGGCATAAAGAGGCTCAAAGGAAGAGGAAGACATGTGTCAAGACTCTTCTCAGTCTTGGCCTCCCTGTGGTTGAATGAACTCCTTCTTACGATCAGATCTACTCCCTCACTGTTTTCAAGCTTTGTCTGAAGACTCACCTCTTCAAGGAGCACCCTGGAGACTAACTATGCCTCTTTCTGCTTATTTATTTCTTCTTCTCCATTTTCACTTTAAAAAAATGTACTCTCATCTCCATGCCTTCCTTACTTTTGCCTTAACCTCTGGCTTTTCTTTGACAGGAGTTGTTTAGGTGTACCTAGCCTGTAGTAACTTGGTGGACGTTGATTTAAGTATAGTATTAGAGCTTGAAGAACAGACGTAGTCTACTTAAGCACTGATGTACGTCACTCTGGATTAGAGCGTCTGCTAAATGCCATGAATGTAAATCTAAATGTCTTTAGCTGAAATCTACACATCTGACCTCATTGCCATTCACAATCTCATGATCTCCTGACAGTAGGCAGCTCCAACAGTGATTCTCAACCCGACAGATGCGAGATGGTTATCAAAAGAGGCCCATTCTGACCCTTTTCTTCTGACCTTTCCCTGAGAGCGAGGGAAGAAAGGTCAGGCTGGAGAAAGCTGGAGGGAGATGGAAGGAGGTGCAAGGAGTGAAAAATGGAGAAAGTTGGAGGGAGGGCGGGGAGAAAGAGCAGCTCCGACTGACCTTTACCATCAAACAGAAACGTGAATTAAGCACTTCTTTAAAGATCCTACTGACAGGCCTGTGGGGATGTGTAGAGCACAACATTCAGAGAGAGACACATTGTTGACTAATCTTATCTCTTTCTGGGGTTTTTTTTCTTTCTTTCTAATATTCACGTTTATTTTGAGTTGCTTTGGCAGTTAGGAGTCTAGCTTGTAACACTCATACCAGTACTGTGCACTGTAACATCAGTGGAGGGAGAGTGTATGAACATATGCATGTGCCTGTGTAAAGATGCGTGCATGCACGCAGTTTATTTTTCTTACTATTGATTGTTTTGTCACTGTTTTGGCAACACTTCAGAATCATAGTCCATTTGAATTCAAGCCATTTGGATCAGAAAGAGAGCTGATGAAGAGGGGAGAAAAGGGAGAGAGTGTGAGAGGAGAGAGAGGGAGAAAAGAATGAGACGAGAGAGAGTGAGAGCCCAGTGATGGAGAGAAAAGAGGGAGAGAGGCAGAAGGGAGGAGAAAATGCAAAAGAGGGCCTGAGAAAAGATGAAGAAAGAAAAATGTGGAGGAGAGCGACAGAGAGAGATAGTGTTAGAATGGAATTAACATCATAACCAGTCTTGCAGAAAGCCAGCTAACACAGTGCACAGTGTGTGTCCAGTCCAGCGAAGCAACAGCACGCGTGCACACACACACACACACACAAACACACACACACACACACACACACACACACACACACACACCCACACACACACACACACACTCTCTCTCTCTTTGAGGGCTGTGGACCAGCTGAATTCATGTTTCACTGTCTCTGCCAGAGGAAAGAAAACGAACAAGTACGTATGAGAGCAAGTCAAGCGCACGCGCGTGTGTGTGTGTGTGTGTGTGTGTGTGTGTGTGTGTGTGTGTGTGTTTGTCTTTCATGTCTCAGGCATATGCACTCTGTCAGCTCCTGTGGATGGTCTCACTAGCCAGCGCTACAGGAACTCTCACACACACACACACACAGAGCCAAACCTCTGTTTCCAAGGAGACACTGGTGTTGGATGCTGTAGTAAAGGCAGTGTAGAGATTCTCTGATAAACACCCCTCCCCTCTGCTCCCTATCTTTCTCTCTCTCCCTCCTTTCCTTCACCTCTCTCCCTCCCATTCTGTCTCTCCCTCTTTCATTCACTCCCTCTCCCTTCTTTTTCTTTCTTCTCTCTCTTTTCCTTCTCTGTCTCTTTCCTACTTGTTTTTTCTATTGTCGTGTATTCACTATGCTTCCGATTTTTCTTTTCTTTTCTTTCCATACCAAGGGTTTTTCAGTCTGGTCCTGGGAGGCCAGCGTTCAGCACAGCTTAGTGATTCTCCTGCTCAAACACACCTGATTCAACTCATCTGTTAATTACCAGGTTTAGTGAGTTTGTTTGAGCAGAGAAATCTCTAAACCCCCCCCTCTCTCTCTGTCGCTAACTCTGTCACTCTATCTCTCTTTCTCTCTCTCTCTCTCTGTCTCTCTCTGTTGCTCTCTCTGTCTCTCTGTCTCTCTCTGTCTCTCTCTGTCTCTCTGTCTCTCTCTCTGTCTCTCTCTCTCTCTCTGTTGCTCTCTCTGTCTCTCTCCCCCTCTCTCTCTGCTTGAATCTAATTAGTCTAGCTGCAGTAGAAGTGGGGAATAGGAGTAAACAATGCTGGGACGTCCTCTGTTGCAGTGTTTGTGTTTGTCCTGCTGTAGACTCTGCTTTAGGAAGGCGGCAGTGTTTTTGCCCTGACCAGTGTTGTTTTTTTGTTTTTTTGGGGGGTTTTTTGAGCAGGTGTTTGGAGACTCAGACTCACCATGTAAACATCACTACCTCAAACTGTGTAATTTCAAACAGACTTGCTTATGTGGTGTCTGACATTGTATGACACACAGTTATCTATGAAAAATGGACAAAAACACCACCACTGTTTTATCTCTGTCGCATTCCTTTTTTTTTCCAGTTTCGCAGATAAACAAAGTCCATCCAAGACAACTGGACAACTCAGTGCTGTTCGAGGTCATTCAAAGTTTTTACTTAACTGTTCTATTAATAGGAAGAGGCTGCAGACGAGGCGCTTTCAGAGGCACCGCGAGCATATTTTGAGGAGAAAATGGTTCTTTTCTTGTCATGAGTCGCTCTCGCTTCCTCCCTACTGTACACACAGCTTTCAGTCTCCCGAGTGTTCCAGCTGGCACGGAAAGACGGCTTCAGAGACTGGCTGCCAGACTCGTCTACATGAAATACAGCAAAACGCTGCTGTTTTCTGGCCTTCGCTGTTTCATGGCTGTCGGATGAGTTTTCCCCAAGCCCCTTGGGGGAGAGAAAGATCTTCACACTCTCAGCAGTGACGGGTGTAATTAAGAACACACATTTTCTGTTATTTAACTGGGTTTTGTACGGTGTTAGACATTGAAACACCACAAAATATGCTGTTTATTTCTGAGCACTCATGCGTGTTAAACATAGCAGTTTCTGACATATGTTTTAAAGCATTCTAAAGGATTTCTGTTATAATTGACAGTAATATAGTACAAAATGACTAGCTGACTACAGTATACTACACAAGTGTGACATATAAACTATATAAACTATACAATTGTATGTATTTCTACAGTCCTGTCTTCTTTTTATTTATCTGCCCTTCTGCTTAACTCATTGCTGGATGTGAAATATGGTCCAAATTGATCATCTGGACACATCTGCTGATTTGTTCATTAACTTGCCAGCAGCGTAATTTTGAAGATGTTGGTCAGAGTGGGTGATGTGTAAAACCACTGCCCCCTACTGACCAGCTGCATTTGTTCATCTCCTGTCTTTGTCCATTGAGGAGTGTGGAATGTTTAGTAATGATAAAGGACTGTGGTTATGTCTTCATTTTCCAGTAATATAGGTGTGCTAGACTTGGTCATTTAGTTTGGTAAGAGGTTTTGCATCCGATCATGTGCTAAATCACCTTTAATCACAAGCTAGATTCAGCGTCCTTCTGGGCTAAATGTCGGTGTTTATGAAAATGCCCTTAAACATGTGTCTTGCTATGGCATCAGTGAGTCATTTATCATACGACTTATAGACAGAATTAATTCAGTGTCATTTCAGTCATGTTCTGAAAATCTGATTGTGTGCTTAATGTGTGGTGCTTTGCAGCACAAGGGTCCGGCCCTCCAGTGGAGGGAGACAGTGTATAAGGAGACTAGCATGCTAATAGAATCTCTCTCTCTCACACACACACACTGTCTCTGTCTCTCTGCATCTCTCTCTATCTCTGTCTCTCTCCATCTCTCTGTCTCTCTCTGCCTCTGTCGCTCTCTCTCTCTCTCTCTCTCTCTCTCTGTCCTTCTCTCTGTATCTTTCTCTCTCTGTCACTCTCTCCCTCGCTGTCTGTCTCTGTCTGTCTCTCTCTCTCTCTCTCTCTCTTTCGGTCTCTTTCTCTCTTTCTCTCTCTTTCTTTCTCTGTCTCTCTGTCGGTCTCTTTCTCTCTCTCTCTGTCTCTCTCTTTCTCTCTGTCTCTTTCTCTGTCTCTCTCTTTCTCTCTCTGTCAGTCTCTCTCTGTCAGTCTCTCTTTCTCTCTCTGTCTCTCTCTGTCGGTCTCTCTCTCTCCTTCTCTCTCTGTCTCTTTCTCTCTCATAATCTTCTCTTATTATTGATGTGTAGGGTATATTTTGGATAAGATGAGGTTGAAACTGACTAACTGCAGCTTTCAGTAAGACATGTACAGTTCTAGTTTGTGGGTGTGTGTTGGAGTAACTGAGGCACGACAGACTTCCTCTAGTAAATGTAAATAATGCAAATCAAAGAAGTTGTATGTTATTAGTTATTGCCATGTTGGCCTCTGCAATACCGCTACTTTGGAAATATACAGCACTGGCCTAAATGCCAAGGTTACTGCACCTACAAGAGTTTTGGAAGCAAAAGGTGGCGTTTTACCCACTGGTTCCTTCTTAAATAAAATCTTATTTTCCACTCCACCTTAAATGATGCAACATTACATTCTGACTGCTGCACCATGTAGAATGGAAAATTCCATTTAGATGCAATGAACCCAGAGCCTGATAAACCTACCATGAAAATATGTTGCTATGTCTTGAACTTACTTGTTTATCATTGCTGCTATTTGGCAAAAATATAAACATGCATCCTAATGTAATATTTTCTAAGGATTTCTGCTGGAAAATATAAATGTGTAAAACTATCAAAATGGGCATATTTTGATTTAAATAAAAATGTAAAGTAAAAGTTGTACAGGTAAAATACAAAAATATAACAGTAAATAAAAGGCTGAAAACGAGTATTCGGATACTTGTGCTGAAAGTACGAAGAGTGCCAGCTCTAGTTTTTCATATATTACAAGCCGTACCATAACATTGATACATGATGAACTACAATATTGTTTATTATGTATTATAACGTGAAATGATACTGTGCATGATTGTATTAGAATCGAGTTTCTTACACTTAATTATCAGCAGAAAAGATATGATCTATAGAACTGATGTGTTTACTTACACTGTATGGACAAAAGTATTGGGACATGCCTGTTTTTTAGGGTTAGGGCTAGGCCCTTTACTTCCAGTGAAGGGCAATCTAAATACTTCAGCATACCAAGACATTTTGGCCAATGCCAGGTCCATAAAAACGTGTGGAAGAACTGGACTGGCCCACACAGACCTCAATTCCATCCAGCACCTTTGGGATGAACTGGAACGGAGATTGTGAGCCATCCAACATTAGTGCCTGACTTCATAAATGCTCTACAGAATGAATGGACACAAGTTCCCACAGAAACTCCAAAATCTTGTGAAGAGCCTTCCAAGAAGAGTGAAAGCTGTACTAGCTGCAAAGGGGGGCCAACTCCATATTAAAGTGTATGTGTTTAAAGGCAATGTCATTAAAGTCTCCGTTGTTGTAATGGTCAGGTGTCCCAATACTTGTGTCCATACTTGTATGTCTCTTCTAGAGCATATGATTTTTAGCTGTCTTACTGTGCCACTGTGGGTGATGAATATGTGTTTATGTGGAAAGGAGCTGGACATACAAACCAGAAGCATCTTGTTTGAGGGAATGCTGAGGCTTCTAAAGGCTGTGTAGGACATGGGAGTTTGAGTTTAACATCCATTATTGAATCCATCAGTCAACAATATTCCATATATAATAAATCAAGTGCAGCTAGTAGCCACTAATAAATTGTTATTTGCATAATGCTAATTGATGGCTGGCTGTTTTCTGTTTTTGGATCGTTAGTAGAATTTAAACTTTTGAGTGTTATTCCTTTAGGTCCACGGTCTGTAGAAATGAAGCGTGTGTGTGTCTGGGAGTGTGGGTCTGTGTGCATGCACATGTTAAGGAAAAATAATACTAAGCCATTTGTCAAAACTGGCGACCGCATCTTAAAAGCTGATGGTTTGTTGCTCCAGCTGTGAGGCTTTGCTAGCTTTTGCATCTCTGCATTTCTGCTGGTGTGTGTGTGTGTGTGTGTGTGTGTGTGTGTGTTCCGTTGAATTTAAAATCCGTCACCCCTGCCAGTCTCTTTGACAGCTTCTTTAGAGCTGTGCTGAATGACTGATGGCTCCCACCTCTCTCTCGTCACACATGTATGCGCACACTGTCCGACACTCAGGAGGCCCTGACAGTCACTTGGCCACTCAAGCTAGTTAACAAGGGCATGTACACAGGATGTCCAAATAATTTATATTCTTCTACATCCATATGTATGTCTTTCCCTTTCAGCTCTTCCTCTACCATTCGTGTGATAATTTGTTTTAACATGATTATTTTCTAGCTTCCTTTTACCGTGAGCATTAAACAGCTGATTTGGGTTGTATCTTTAACATATTTGTAAATGATGCGTCTGTCATACTATTAAAACAATTGTGATAAATCACATTGTTTTGCATAGTTAATCAAGATGTTTGCTCAAATGTGATCCTGAAGAGACATCTTCCATTTTAAAACAGTATGTTTTTGTTTTCGGTAATTCAATAGCATGAACATTGTTTCCATAGAATTAACCCAGTCCCCACTTTTCACCAAAGTCCATTGGGAACAACAGTGCATGCATTGACTTCACTCAGTGAGGATTAACATATGACGTATGATATATACAGTCAGTGGTCCCAGCTCCTCTGTGATTGTAGCCTCTTGCCGCTGTTTTTATTTGTACAGCTTCTGAATTCTTGTTGCAGTTGATTTGTCAGCAGGTCTCCCAAGAGTGCTGTTCAGCATAGTCTGCTGAATTACCGGGATTGCATACTGGGGTGTGTTGTAAAAGTGTACATCAGGGATAAACAAATTCATTGTAGTTGCTAGAAATGTTAAAAAGCGAGCCATGAATGGAACTTTGCATTTAAAGTCTGGATTTGAATGAAATGCCTACAGTTGCATAGGAACAGCACAGAGCAGCAGAGCTTCAGCCTAGATCCTAAAAGCCTGCTGCAGTCTACAGGGCTCCCACGAGCACTGTTCAACGTAGTCTTACTGAGATTGCATACTGGGGTGTGTTTAGGTAATGAATGGTACTTCAAACACATTGTCTAAGGGATTCATTCATCATTGCAGTTGCTTCAGCCTGCATCCAATAAGATTGCTACAGTCTGCAGTCACAACATTCAGCACCACTTTAATGTATTTCATTTTTCACTCTGCAACCAGCAGGTCCGGCCCAGCCCATTCTCTTTAATACGATCATTGTTGTGACATCGCAAACATGATTAGAGGACAGATGCAGTTTTATCTGCGTATGGACCATGGAGAGAATGGTATATTTTGAAACACTGATGCAGTGAACTCTATAATTCCCAGTCTGTGGGAGCTTGTATCATAATCACTGACTCCATGCATGTTTTGCTGGTAGGAGGAAGTGTGTGTTTGTGTGTGTGTGTGCGTGTGTGTGTGCACATAGTAGGGTGCTACTCAATTAAAAAATGTAATTAATTCAGTTTAAATTTTTCAATGAATTAGCCATGATTAACTGTCAGGTTTGCATTAAGATAATGCATATTATAAATTAGTCTAATGCTCTCAGTTACTGTGAGAAACAGCCTGTTTAAAGCTTTCATGCAGGTGTGTTAAGTGCCGAGGGGTAGGTTAGACTGCTTCAGCACTCTCGCCTCATGCTAGGATGCTTGTATGACGGATGCTATCTTGGTAACCTGCTTTGATGCCATAGTTACTAGGTGACAGGAGCTACAGTGGGCTCCCTTGGGGACCAGATGACTGGAGCTACACAAACACAGGAGACAGGTTCCCCAATCGAAAATCCACACACATACATTCAACTTGATACATATATATATTCGTTTTTTCAATATGCCTTGAGATTTAGATTTAGTATTTACATTTAGGGCTCCACAATGAAATTCATATCATATGTTTTGATGACCTTGGATTCCAGAAGGGCAGATACGGTGCTACCATACTGTTTTTTGTTTTTTTTTTGTTTTATTTTGCAACCCTGTAAAAGTGTGTTTTCATTCTTAGTACAATTTTTTATGTATGTTTTTGTTACGTATTGCCATTGATGATATGTTTATGGAAATGATTAAATACTTTATCAGCATAAGCCCAAAAATTCCCATACCGGTGCTTACCTAGTTACGCCAATACTTTGATTTGTTAAAGCACCTACTGAAACTCTGGAGAAACACTCAACTTACAAACCAATAAATTGTGCAGTCCTTCATGTGAACAAGTGCAGCAGCTGTGGCAGCCTCTGAGAAAACATATGGTCACTGACACGTTCGTGACGTGGAGTTGATTTTTTCAAGCATTAGTCTGCATGACTCTGAGCAGAACTTTCCTGTGTAATTTCCGCAGGCTTAGTGTTTAACACATCTGCATAATCCTTTAGAGTGTGTATTTTTTCTTTGCAGCATTTAGACAGACTGGAAAACCTGGTGGGGACACAGGAGTGGCCCTATTCTGGTTTAGACCTGACCAACCTCTGTCAGTTTGGTACACACAAACCTTTAAGGATATTCTCTAGGACCTCTGTTATTTACATTGTACATGCTGCCACTGAGTAGTTATCCACAAATATGGTCGGAGCTTCCGCCGCTACACAGATAACACACAATTGCATCTGCCAACCAAACCAGATTATATAAGACTGAGGATTGTGTAACAAAAAAACAAAGCCTTGACTTTTTTAGCTGGTGGCATGGTGGTTAGGGAGTTGCCCCTGCGATCAGAAGGTTGTAGGTTCAAATCCCAGAACCACTAGTCGCACCACTGAGGTACTCTTGAGCAAAGTACCGTCCCCGCACACTGCTCCCCGAGCGCTGTGTTCCTGGGTGCCCGCTGCTTCACTTGGTGAATGGGTTAAAAGTGGAGAAAAATGTTCACAGTGTTCACACGGTGTACTGTGGTGTGTTCATGTGTGACTATAAGGGACCACTTTACTTGAAAAATGTGCATAAAATAATTGACTTGTTTAAAACAGGATTCAGTGAGTCAGAGGCCATAGACCAGTTGAATGCTAACTGTAACCAAATTACAGTCAAAAACCTAATAAGAGGCTGAGGTGGCCATATTGCCCAGGTCTTACATGGTTAAATGTATGACTGTGTAATATGACTGAAGTAATATCCATTGTTTGGCCTTTAAATGCCACCATTTATAATTCCAAATGACTAACGTTCTGCTTTTAAGTACCGTTCTTTCTCATGATTTTTCTTACATGAATTATCATATCTTTTATCTCTTTTCCCAGCTGAGCGATCCCATAATGAATTGTGCCTTTGCTCTAGAAAGTCTTATTACCATGCATTTGCCAAAATCACTCACTTGAGTCAAGCACCATCTGCCAACCTCCCAAATATAATTAAACCCTTTACCTGCTTTATCTGTTTGCACAATAGTTCATTAGCTCTTTAGTTGCTAACAGAGGGAAAAGGTGAATTCTCTAATGGTGCCTATCTGTGCAAGCCTACTTGGCACCCAAACTCTATTTTATCAGCAAAGGCCATGGACCCAGCTGTCGAACTCACTCAGTCACGTTATTATCTAAAGATTATCCACAAGGAGGCACTGTAGCACTAAATTGTGTTTGGGCACATCATTGAAAGGGAGGAGCCTAGTGGTTAAGTAGTTGCCCCTGTGATCAGAAGGTCGTGGGTTAGAAACCCAGGACTGCTAGTGGCATCTCTGAGGTATCCTTGGGCAAGGTACCGCTGTGTTCCTGCTCCCCACTGCTTCACTTGGTGAATGGGTTAAATGCAGAGAAAGAATTTCACATTGTTCACACTGTGTACTGTGCTGTAGTGTGTTCATGCATGACTACAAGGGGCTGCTTTATTACCAAAAAGATTGTTAGTGTATGTAAGATTATTATATTTACGTATTGTGGTAATGATTAGCCTTGAATATGTTTCTGTAGTTCATTTGCACAACCTGCTAACGTTTGTGGACGCCACTGTCATGTTGTAAACTGTCAGTGTAATGCACTGGACTAGTGTATGTATCAAATATGGAATAGCTAGAGAGTTTGGTTGGTTTACCTTTCTAGGTATGTGAAGAACAGCTGAGTTTCTGACCCTCACCGTTTAAACCTGGGGGACGATTTCCATGATGTTTCCTAGTCACGCTACTTCCTTAAGGTCAAAACCTTGGTGTCAGAAGTGAAATGTCTTGAGGCTGCTGGAGAAAGTGGAGCCAATCTGATGGGATATGGACTGTGTTAGGTGAAAAATGTGGACACTGGAGCTGGTGTGAAGCAGAGCAGCGGCCCCCATATATTTTTGCGCCACGGACCAGGTTCATTTAAAACAGTATTTTCACGAACCGGTATAGATACAACTAGAAACAAAGTGATTTTTGTGTTTGACTCATTTTTGCTTGTGGGCTACATTTTTGATGTACCGTATCACGTGACCTGGGCGAGCATTTTTTTCAAAGTAAAAGATCTTTCAGACTCTGATAATACAGGTCAACAGGTTAAAATCATCAGAGATAAGTTTATGTGGGTGTTTTTCATGCTGATTTCAAATCTGTGTTTAGTTTTTCCCTAGCACGTACAGTTTTTGTGATGAAGCTAGTGATATATTGCATGATGGTGGTATAATTAGCATATAATAATCATATGGTAAGCGTTTTTGAAGAAACAGTGGTAGCTGACTGACACTGGTCATTATGTCTATGCCACAGTGTGCGCCTATCTGACTTCACACTGAAAATATTGAAACAGTTACTTGATTGGTGCCTGCATTTTAATAAAAACTGCATGCAATTTTATTGCAAACTAAAATGTACTCATAATTCAAAAAGTTGATGTGACAGAAAAAAACTGAAAGCAGATCCGAAAACTGGTTTAGAAAAGTGTTGAGTTGTGTGTTTCTGATGATTACAAAAAAAAATTGACCTGTGTAATCAATAAAACATTTTTCTGTGTTTCTGTGCGGCCCGGTACCAAATGACATTTTTACATACCGGCCCACGGCCCAGGGGTTGGGGACCTCTGAAGTAGAGGACAGTGCTCGAAGGTGTTCGGTCAGAAAGGAGGAGGGCAGCCTGTAAGAGGAAGGACTACAAGAGGCCTGAAGAAAACATGCTGAGTAAGCAGCAAGAAGGCCCACAGGCAAGCACTTGGAGCCAGCCTGGAGGTTGAAAGCAAGATGTGGCCATCAAATGAGATGCCTTAAGGAGACAAACGGAGAACAGCACCAGCTAAATCCATTGCGAGGTGGAATCATACACCTGCCTCTCTATAATGACAAAAGTCCTTAGGAGCTATGCAGGGCTCAGCTGAAATGGTGAAAGACTATGAATGGACTACAGAGGCAGCAACCAAGCCTTGCTAAAAACAAAAAATAAAACATGCCTGAAGCAGAGCACAGGCAGCAAACAACACTAAAAGAAGCTCTTCAGGAGCAGAGCTTAGATCGAGTCCAAAAACTGAAACCCGACCCTACCCGAGCCCGTGCACCTTGTGTCCGAGCCCAGCCCGGCCCGACACAGTAACTGTAATTATCGGCCCGAGCCCGATTTAAACCCGACAATTTTTGCTCAAATATTCATATAATATTTCTAATTATGGCATAGCTCCCCACCCAAATAGGCTAACTGAGTAATGATTAAAAAAAACAAATGCTTGATCATGGCCCGGCCCGGCCTGAGGATAGTGGCAGGAAACATTGGCCCGACCCGACCTGCGGGCCGGGCTCGGGCAGAGAATCTAAACTCTATTCAGGAGGGCTTGAGGGACAGTATTTGACTAACTGCAGCCTGTGCTTCACAACAGCATCTGCACAGCTGAATGAAAGTTCCTTTCCTGTCTGCTTTACTTGATTTTGCCTGACCTGATAGCCATGTAACCAGTCAGCAGCCTCATTTACTGGAGGCCTTAGGGCACGCAGATTCAGGAGAGCTGGTGCAGCCGCTGGTTCTTCCCCAAACTGTGTCCACAAAGTTGGAAGCATGCCGTAGACCAAAATGTATTAGTATGCTGAAGTATTAAGATTGTCCTTCACTGGAAGTAAACCCTGAAAAACAGGTGTGTCCCAATACTTTTGTCCATGTAGTGTATCATTTTTGGTCAGAAATATTGTAGATAAGTCTTTAACCATGACGTGACGTGTAATCTCCGTGATGTTTAACTCAGCAGGTAAAGTCACACACAATCTTTATTCATCATCGTCACTTTTGTGCATGGTCATATTTCCTCTTATTGTTTGTATTAGTTGTATTATTTTAAACGTGTATACCTTTTAGGCATATATATGATATACACACACCCATCAGCCACAACATGAAAAGGATAACGTGTCATTACACTTGTGCCTGTCAAAGCGTGGGAAATCTTAGGCATCAAGTGAGCAATCGGTTCTTGACGCTGACGCGTTGAAAGCAAGACAGATGGGCTTTGGTTGTCCTTCCTTGGACCACTTTTGGTAGGAACTGACCACTGTATACCAGGAACACCCAATAAGACCTGCTGTTTTGGAGATGCTCTGACCCTTCATCTACCCATCACAGTTTATTTCTCGCTGAAGTTGCTCAGATTCTCACACTCACCCGTTTTTCCTGCTTTCAACACATCAATTTCAAGAACTGACTGTTCACTTGCTGCCTAAATATATGAAAATTTATGAAAAGAGGTCATCTACATATCTTTGCATAAACATGTACATACACACACCACATAGACAAGAGTATTGAGTCTCATCTTCCAGTGCACAAAGCACGCTCCATAAAGGCATGGTGGGATGAGTTCGGTGTGGAAGAACTTGACTGGCCCACACAGAGCCCTGACCTCAACCAGCACCTTTGGGATGAACTGGAACAGAGATTGAGAGTCAGGCCTTCTCATCCTGCCTGACCTCATAAAGGCTCTACAGAATGAATGGACACAAATTCCCACAGAAACTCCAAAATCTTGTGGAAAGCCTTCCAAAAAGAGTGGAAGCTGTTCTAGTATTTGAATGCATTAACATTTATAGTCCCTGTTGTTGTAATGGTCAGGCGTCCTATTACTTTTATCCATATAGTGCATCAGAGCTTGGTTCCCCTTGAGAACCTTCCCCTCTAGTTCTCTTCGCTTTGCAAATAGGCTGAGTCATTTGAATGCTACATTGTGATTAATGCCACCTTTATATATGTTTTCTTACAAATAAGACAGCCACACTCGCATTCATTCTCCGTCACACTCATGAAGCCCAGCCCCTTGTGGCTAAGCTTGAATGAGCTAGCTGAGCTTGTTAGTATTTGAGCGGCGAGGCGAGCATGTGTGGTGCGTGTGCGCGCGTGTGTGTGTGATCAAGCAGCATGCACTAGACTGAAACTCAGCCACTCTGCTTTCCCGCGCTTACCCTGCACAACGGTACAGCTTCAGCATGGCTTACAGACTCTACCACTTGTGAGTACAATATAGTTCATTCAAAAAGGTGTGCATGTGTGTGTTTAGGATATGGACATCAATTTAAATCAATAGAAAGTCTTTCGAAACATGAGTCGAATCAATCTCAGTGTGTGGTTTGGTATTTAGAATAGAGATGCTGTGTGATGAAGAGAGAGTCACTATTGACTGAGTGTACGTATGTTAGAATTAGCCGGTGTTCAAATGTAATACTGCACTTCATGATAATTGCTTCAGGTGTAATCCAAATGCATGACTGCTTTTCATGCTTAGATGATGCACTCTGGAGCTATGGGTCTGTCTCGATGTGTGTGTTATTATGGAGTAATGTACCTCTCGCTGTGCCTTGCTGCGCAGTTTAATTCGTTTGTGATGTGAGAGGCTGAACGTGCTCTGCATGTCTCTGGTGTTTCCTCCTCAGTCTTTTCTAAGCATGGTGGCGGGGGGATAAAGAACATCTCACGTGTTCCAACCGGAGTGTTTTTTTTTTTGTTTGTTTTACGTAGCACTGATGATGTCACACCTGCTATTTTTGGAAAGCATATAAGGCAGCTTTACGTAGAGCACTGCTGCTGTCAGGGCTGGAGAAACGCACCAGTGATTCTGCTCCGGCTCTTTTTTACTTCTGACACACAGAGCTAAATTCTCCAGCGCTTCACCACTAAGCTTATTAAGTCGTGAGGCTAGCCTCTGTCCGTGCATTCCCTTCACAAAGAGTGATCCTACCACCCAGCTTGCTTCGATTGCTTCAGGAAGAGTGGTGCTGGTTGGCCTGTTTTTTGTACTAGAAGGTGCTACATCACCATATAGGCCTAAAAAGATCAAATCATTTAATTTCAGTGAAAGGAAATCCCACCAGTGACCATGTTTGAAACCGAGAGGATCCCGCTCCTCCAAGAACCACCGCCATGCCTGATCCATCGGCTAACTATCTCAACCCCATCAAACTCCAGCAAGTCTAGCTATAGCCAGACACCAGCACATTCTCTCTCTCTCTCTCTCTCTCTCTCTCCCACACACACACACACACACACACACACACACACAAACGGTCTGTTCACTTACACCCATGCACAGCAAAAACTGGTGTAACCATTTCAATAGCAAGTGTTGCTGATACATCCTCACTCTCTTCCATGGCTTCTTCATGGAAACCACTTTCAGAAATCAAAACTAGGTTCCTATTAGAGTAAAGTGGACTGAGAGGAAAAGTGTTTTTACTGTGGACTGGAGGTAGGCACTATGGCAAAAAATATTGTTACAGTACTTAAGATCATTTCGTGATACACAGTGAGTATAACTGTGTTCAGCATCTCATACGTCCACTTCACTGAATCCAGTTAAAAGGCAGAATATATATAAATGCTCTTTGTGATGAAACAGGAATTTCTTCAGTGTTCTTCAAAGACTGAGGGTATCCACATTATGCTCAAGAAAACATGTTTACACAACTGAATTGATCACTACAGCTGTAAAATATCACATCATAAAATAACTCTCATGTTCATGCACCCATCAACAAATGACTGAACTTGTTCTGAAGAATTGTAAGTTTTAGAGATTGTGATTTTTCAAACCAATTTCTGAATGAACGTGCATCATTACAACCCTGCTGTGTATCAAAACTGACGACTGATCAAAACGTTGTGTGACTTGTATCCCATTGCAACATGTGAATGTCATTACAACCCTAAAAATATTTCGTTTAAGAGCAAGCAGTATAAAATATTTAGTTCTGACACTACCATGATACCATATGATACTTAACAAAAGTACTTTCAGGGGATGACACAAGAGGTGGCTGGAGTTTGATATTAACTTGTAAATGAGGAATTTACCTTTCTATTTCAAGCAGATCTGATCGGCCCTTTAGGACAAAAAAAAGACTCCTGTTGACAAAACGAAACAGCCACACCCCCGCAATGTTGAAAATTGAAGAAACATTGATTCAGCACTCACTGGTGGATGAACAACTGTGAACTCCATGATTGAGCAGTGTTGAATGAATGTTGAAAGCAACAGTAAATCCAGTATTTACAAAAGGTAGCACTCTTTACGTGCCTTTTACAAGCACTCCAGTATTGAGGGGTTTTGACTTGTGGTTTTATCTACCAAAATGAGCAAAAATTCATTTTCACATGCCGATTTTCCAACTTTTCTATATTGTTGACAATTAAACGTCTGTTTGTTACTGTGCTTTGAAGATTCATATATGTAAATGGCCCTGTAATGTTCTGTCAGGCCACCCTTTATTGTCCCCCATTCAAAAGTAGTCTTGTCCAGAATCACTATAACTTCAGCTTGAGTGGGCAGGACTAAGCTGTTGTGGGCTGAATGCATTAATAGATGTAAATGTGATGGTTTGTGTGACTTCACAAAGTGAATTTAAAAAGCTTGTGTTTTGGGGGGAATGCTTGTTGCTTTCGTTCACTCCAAGTACGAAATGTGTGTCCACACTCTGTAGAGGAGGCAATGTTGTGATTTGAAATTGGTATTTTGAGTTAGTACTGTGTGTACAGTCTTGTTTTGTGGTTCTACATTCTACAGTGAAGTGAAAGTGACTATTCTGTCATATGTGAACACACCAAAGCACAGTGTGAACAGCAACAAAATTCTTGCGTTTAACCCATTCACCAAGTGAAGCAGCGAGCAGCCATGAACACAGCGCCCGGGTTAGCAGTGTGTGGGGACGGTACCTTGCTCAAGGGTACCTCAGAGGTACTTAACAGTCTTGGGAATTGAACCCACGACTTCCTGATCGCAGGGCGAACGCCCTAACTACTACCAACTGCCCATAGTAAATGGAATGAATCACATAAGTAGCTACTGTATATGATTCTTTGTTCAGTCAATAAATGTATGGAAATTCAATGTATTGTGAAATGACAGTAAATACTTGAGTTCCAAGAGGGTCATGTGATCACTTAAGGCAGAAGTTAACACGCGGCACAGCGACGTGAATATTAAAGTCGTTTTGTATGTGGATGTTAGAGCACACATATGGACGCGGTCCAGATTTCAGGCCAGAAACCATATATTGTTTGCATTTGCTCCGTCTCAACACTGTGTCACTTTAAATGAGTAAAAAAAAAGACAGTCAGTCGTGTCCTAAGCCGCAGCTGTGTGGTTGCATAAGATGGCCCACGACTCCATCTGTTCTTCAGCCTGGAGCGGCTGTGTGAATCCCGCTGCATTACGGCTGGGGGAGGGGAAGCGGGGTGGGATTGAGACTGCCAGCTGAGTCATGTGACCACCTCTCAAGGTCACTCTGGTCATACGTTATTTATTCCTCAGGAGAAGCCTTTGACTAATCACTCTCTCTTTCCCTTCTTAGTCTGTCTGATAAAGCTGTGAGATATTTAGTCTTTGAACAGGTATTGTAATGTATCAGTTAGGGATCCTGATCCAATTTTTTTTGCTGGAATTTTGCCATTTCAGCTGCTCATAGCTTTTTCTAATGAATATTAAACATCTAACTTCTTTCCTTTTTTTTTTTTTTGTTTTGTTTTGTTTGTTATCTGAAAGCCGTCATAATTCATTAATACACGTTTTCCAACCTCTCTTCATGCCTTTAAAATTAAACAGGACATTCTTTAGGATAGATATATGTACTTGATGTCATGTCCTTTATTGTAGTGGATTAAAATAAAACAAAAAATCATCAGTATATGCTTGACATCAATAGACCAAGAAATCTATTATAAAAATCCACGACAATCAATCAATCACTTAAAGTATTGCTGTGCACTTTGAGCACCCTGACTAAGCTTTTGGAGATAACATAAACAACATAAAAAGAATAACATAAAAAAAATGCTAAAATATCGCAAGCTTATCTTTCACTGGTTTAAGTGTATAAATACTTTGCAAAGTGACCTGATTTGATCGGAAAGTTTAGGTGAGGCTGCAACTGTTTTGTTAGACTTATTCATATTGAACTTTTAGCGCATTTGCTAACATCATAACAACAAAATATTGTTTAGAATAGTGTTTTCCTTGTTTAGCCTATCACAGCCACTCACAGGAATTTCAGCTCACAGACTGCAGAACACTCAATGAGAGAATGTTTTTCTGCTTGCAGTGGGTATTCTGACCATTGACACATCATCCAAAGCATTGGCATCTATATTATATATTATATATTGTATTACTAGACATATTGAAATGTATCACTTTAATCATGATAGTTATTTTTCCCAGCATGTTGCTTTCAGACTGTAAAGATGTTACTATAAAGTGGCACTGTTCAGCGCAGTGCTGGAGAGAGGGATACACACCAGCCTGGTAACCACACACACACACACACACACACACACACACACACACACACACCCCAGTATGTAAGCCATTTCTCATCAGTTACATGGCAGATTTGTAGATGTGTGATGAAGAAATGTTTGAGCCTTGACACCCAGCACCAACATGTTGGACACATCTGTAGAGAATACCGTGAAACACTTTCAGACGTGCATGCATGTTACTGACACTTGCATGCATACCAGGAGATGGACTGTAACTGAAGAAGCAGCATCTTGTTGGTGTGGGATTACGTTCACAGCATTTTAGCAGACTTCCATTCCCTAACTACAGGGGGCAGTCTCCCTGGAGCATCTTGGGGTTAAGGGTCTTGCTCAGGAACGCAGTGGTGGCATGTTGAAGGTAGGATTTGAGCCCATGACCTCATGGTCCAGAGGCAAGTATCCTACCCACTAGGCCACCATCATCATTTCTCATTTGAGACAAAAGCTCTCATTGCAAAATCAAACACTATAGAACTGGTGTATTAGGTGCACCTATATTGTATTTACACTCATTTATGTCTTCAGCTATACTTTCCATATTGGTACACTTTATAGTTTCCAATCTGTTTGTCTGCATAATTTATAACCCCCTTTAGCCCATTCATGATTCCTCTTAGCCTATAGAGGACCACTAGTCAGCAGGTATTTGGACAGGTATTATGTAAGCCCAGCAGTGATACTGACATGGTGGTGGCATATGGATGGCATAAGTTTCCAGTGATTCTAAAGAACTAAGTTATCTTTTTTCCATACATAGCTGGGTTTCACGATACAATCAAAACATTGTTATTCGGTAGAAAATTGCTAAATGTAGTTGCACTGGACAGGTAATTAGATTTAATGGATATTTCAAAGCGGTATTTGACGTTTGATGATTTATTGTTCTCTGTAAGAGTGGAGCTCAGCAAGCACTGAATTGTGGTGCTGTATATTTGCATTTTATTCATTTTACTGCATTCCTTGGCCAAAGACCAAATGCTATATTGCTCTGTTGAAATATAAGTGGGTGAATAATACCAGTTTATAAATATACATGTATCAGCATTCGTTTTAAGCACCTCTGGTCAAATAAAGTATTTATTTTCTACGTGCAGAAATGGACGAACACTACAGAGAACTAACTTAAATGTTGCATTTTTTGCATTGTGCATTTAGTGCTCAATTTATATTTGTGTTTAATGGATTGAAACAGTTTTCCAGGTAGTGTATGTGTATTTTCACCTAGAAAATTAACAAAATGGGCATTTCTTTGCATATGCACATCTGCTTGCTCCTATATCAGAGCATCCCAAATATTTAGACATCTTTAATCTTATTAGTCGTCATTTCAAGTGTTCAGACTTAAGAAAACCCCTTTAGACCAAAAATGTCTTTGAGAAAGATATAGGTAGATGCTTTATTGTCATTGTGTCAGTACAACGAGATGTCGTTTGGGGCTAGCCCACAGATGCACACAGTAAGAGTTAGAAAATCAAAAATTAAATATAAAAATATTTAAAAAATGACAGGAGTTGTAGGATTAGGATAGAATTAAATGCAACTGAAGATATATGACGTGCATGCTTAAATACAGCGGAGATCAAGGTTGCAGCAGGGGTGCTATAATAATATACAAGTGGAATATTGCACTAGTCTATGAATATCAAAATAAAGGTATAAATTGCACATATTGCAAGGAGATATATGTATATGCATTGCAAGGAGAGATGTATATACATACATACATATATACGTATGCATACATACGTACACATGTATGTATATATACATATATTACATACATATACGCATACATATACAC
>JBBPCX010000141.1:15173053-15207836 GCA_037974365.1 Hydrocynus forskahlii
CTCTCTTTCTCTCTTTCTCTTTCTCTCTCTCTCTCTCTCTCTCTCTCTCTCTCTCAATACGTATACAGTAAACCATCACTTTGTTGCAGTTTCAGTCATTAGCGGATTTTTTCTTAGAACCAAACTAATAATTGTTCGGAAAGCACAGACATCCTCCACATTTTTTTTTTTTTTTTTTGCTTTTGTGACTTCGGGCCTCGTTGGATGAGCTTTTTCGTGGCAATATATCATTTTGCATGCTTTTAAAAATATAATTTACTAATTTTGTAACAAATATTAACATAAATTTAGCTACATTTCCAAATAAAATATAACTGTATACATTTTTTGGTACTGTCCAAAGAACACAAAGAAAGTGCGTCTTGGGATGGTAAAATACCGCTGTTCTCAGAGGTGGGAGATTTTTATTTATTTATATATATAACGTTATTTATTTCTCCTTGCTGCCGATTGGCTGCTGCCCTGTGACGCATCTTTGGAGGTAGTCCAGAATTTTGAATCTGAGTCTTCTTGTGTTTTTTGTTTTGTTCTTCTTAAAGCCCTGTATTGTTATTACTGTAAATTAAATGAATTTATTACTGTATTTACCTGCTTATACCAAAGACAACGACAGCGCACATGAATTACAGTATAGTCTATACAGGGGTAACATCGGTATTTCACATTCTAGCACTGCGGGAGACAGCAGTTCAGTGTACACAGTACAAATACGGTTTACCTTTACCATTTTCTTAAAGAATAAAGTATTAAGATGAGTGTATTTAGGGTTTACACTATAAAAATAGGCATTTTTAGGATTTTTTTTTTTACCACATCAGTGGTTTTTCGCCAGTTGCAGGTGCTCTTGAAATGTAACCTCAAAAATGTCCGTAACCCGAAGCATGCATTCTTAAAAGTTCATGTGTGACTTTCAGTCTATGTCTATTGGATAAAGTGACTGTGCATGAGTATGAGTTCAGTATAAACAGTTAATGGGGGGTTTTCACTATTCGTGGATGCTTGTGGAATGTAACCCCCTCTCATGTGGGGGTTATACACACATATACATACATACATATATATATATATATATACACATGTTTTCTTTTTCCAACTTTTTTATACCTCTTTATCCCTGCCATTCTGTAATATTAGACCCATTGCAGTGAGTGCCTACATCTCAGCCTGCAGGATGAGAGACCCTTTTACCACCAATTCCATTCAGTGTAGGAAACCATCACTTACCCCCGTGATTCATCCGAAGGGATATTTTTATCTGCTGTTATGATTCATAGGTATTCATAAGGGCATATCCTTTATGCCTGAACACCTGCTCTCTTGATAATGGCACCCGACCCTCTTGAGAGAGCAATTTACACTATAGTTGTTGAACTGATTTCAAGACTATGGAACAGCCAGACATTCTCAGACTTGTAATTTGCCAATTTGAGGCTTACACTGAGAGTAGAAATGACTCAGGACCTTTCTAGTTGTTTGATACCGATGAAAAGTCAGCTGTATTGTACAACATACATACACTCTTATCAAGATAGCGAAATGCCGTTTATTTTAAGAAGATGATTGGTAAACAGGCTGTCATAAATATCTAATTAAACTTTTAGCGCACATGGACGTTGACTGCGTACTTTAAGTCATGAGTGTGTAACATTTCAGCCTGTTGCTTCACAGTAGGATGGAGGGAGCGTGAGCTACTGTTCACAACCGCTAATAGTTCGTTGAGATATCACAACAATCTCCTGGAATCAAGCCTGGCTTTTATGACAGTGCCAGCCTTCTTGATCAGTTTGCTCGCAGCATTTGTTGTAAAGTCATTGCCCCAGCACACAACTTTTGTTTGTGTGTTTGCATCTAATACACAATATCAACTCCATCAATGGTGGCGCCAACCGAAGAGGCTCCAAAATGCTACTATCGTGTCCTTCGTTTTGTTGGTGTCAAGCTACAGCTTGGGCCTCGTCTACCTCAAATACGCCCTGCAACGTACTATTTGAGGACACATCATCTGAAAACCTTTGCAGATCACATGAACCAGAACTGTATGTAAAGTCTGAATGGTATAGACAGGCCATTTGTCCAAACCAAGTTTTCAATGGGGTGATTAGATTTTGACTCTTTTTGAACTTTTGTGCCTTTTGTATTCGCTGTTGGCTAGGATCAAGAAATTCTTTTGCAAAGTGCTCCTACAAAATAAATAATTTTGCCTATGTAAAGTTTGTTGATCAGTTTTTTGGTGGGCCGGGCTGTCAAATGACCGTGACCCACCACCCAGATGGTACAGGCCTATGTACAGGTTGAACATAAAAAGAACCAATTAAGGACCTTGAGGTGCTCCTGTGCTGCACACACAGGTCTGCGGCTTCACAAACTGTTGACTGCCAGTAAGGTGGCACATTATCCCTCAAATGATTGGTTCCTCAACCTAGATCACTCAGGTTCTCCCACAACAGCACATCTTCCATGTCGCTCAGCTTCACCCACGGGCTGGGTGATGATCAGTACACTGGAGAAATAAACAAATACAGTCCTCACAGTGCTGCCTGAGAATACACTGTTCTGCAGGTGAATGACCACATCATCCAGTACAGGTCAATCCTATTAAGCAAACTGCAGGGTGTCAGTGTTATTATAGCTGACAGTATTGTAGCTGATATCATGCTCTCTAGCTCTTTGTTTATGTATGATGTCAGGGCTACTCGTCGAACGTCACTTTAGGTCATGGGTTCCCAGCCCAGGCCCCGGAGCCCTCCTGCCCTGCAAATTATAGTGTTTTCCTGCCCTAACATGTCCACTTCACCCCGGAAGGGCTTCTTAGCTGATTAGTTGGATCCAGTGTGGTGGAAGCATGGAAAACACAGAGCAGAAGGAGCTGCAGGACCAAGAACTGGGAAACACTAGTTTAAATTGGTGTTTCCTAGGCATTCGGACCACTTATGTGTTTATGTATGTACTTGTATGCCTATTGTCACATTACACATTTTATTGATTTTTCTAAATGAAAAGAAAGTAGCCCCTTATAGTCATACACAACACCACACCACACAGTTGAACAATGTGAAATTATTGCTCTGCATGTAACCCATTCTCCAAGTGAAGCAGCGAGCAGCCAGCGCCGCAGCACCCTGGGAGCAGTTGGTGAAGACGGTACCCTGCTCAAGGGTACATCAGTGGTGAACCCATTTGAACCCATGACCTTCTGATCGCAGGGGCAACTCCCAACACACCAGGCCAGCACTGCCAAATCTCCCCACCAGATTTGGCAGTGGTGGAAAGAAGTTAATACACCTGCTTGGAACAGACTTTTTCCACATATGACATTCTTCTACACATTGTGATGCACGAGTATTGTTTAAAGTAAAGCGACCCCTTATAGTCACATGTCACCACACCACACCACGTGAACAATGTGAAATTCTTTCTCTGCATTTAACCCATTCACCAAGTGACACAGTGGGCTGCCACTAAGGGAGCATCCGGGGAGCAGTTTCTGAAGATTGCACCTCGCTCAAGGGTACCTCAGTGGTGCCACTAGCAGTCCTGGGATTCGAACCCATGGCCTTCTGAACGCAGGGGCAACTCCCTAACCACAAGGCCACCAGCTGCTGAATGTAACAATATGGGGCAAAAAATAAAAGGGATTTAAAATACTGGTCTTGTGTTACATTCTTCAGACACTCTTTGTGATGTGACCATATTTGATGGAACCTTCTGATGAACCTTCCACAAGAATTCTATTTGTGCAACAACAATAAACAGTGGACTTGTTTATCGCTGTTTTCGTGCCTACCAGATCTTCCTGTAGGTCCTTGGCAGTGATGTGGGGATGCATCTTTGCATAACTGACCAATCTAAAAGTAGATTTTTTGGACAGTTTTCTTAGTCTTGCAGATCTTGTCTTGTCTGGACAGTTCAGGCAGTTTAACTTACGTTAACTTACGACAAATTACAAACAAAGCAGGTTTAATGATCTTTTATAGGCTTCCTCTTAAGAGTGAATTATGTTTACTTTCAGATCCTCAGCTGATTAGATGAGGTCATGGCAGTTTGACGGGTCACACAATTTATTATGCTCCTGAATTGTCTACATCTGATGCTTTCCATTGGATAATATGGATTGTTTTTAAACAAGAATCGGTGCCATCTCTATCTGAGATTTGCGTTGAACATTTTAAATTTACTACAACAAGCTTGGACGTTTTAATGGTATCTGGTGATCTCATAACATCCTCAAACAAGCAAGGCCATTAAAATTAACCCATGCATTCAATATATGTTCATTAATTAATGCTTGTCTATGAATTTCAAAGATCATGCAATTTCCCATGAGGCACTTTTAGGTCATGCTGTCAATATATGTGCCATTGATGTCCTTAGGCCGTTGATTTAGATGTCCCTGGAAGGCAGTGATGGGTGAAGGAGCTTGTGTGTGTGTGTGTGCGCCTGTGTGTGTGTGGGTGTGTATATGTGCTTGAGCATGTGTGCACACATGCTTCCCCAGGCACTAACTGCTGCTGTTAGCACTTATTAGCCTTGAAGCTCATTCACCGGGACCCAGCTGGATCCTAAGAGTTAACACCTGGTGTACAAGTGGCTTTAAGGGCTAAATACTGGACCTGCTAGCTGGTGAGACTGGCTTTGTTGGTGAAAGGATAAAGGAGCCTTCAAAAGTTCAAATACCTCAGATGTACCTCAAACCTGTTTTGTGCCGCTCCTTTATTTTTGTAGTGGGGCTACAAGGTTAAATCTTAGGGGGGGGGGGTAGATGAGCCTTACGCTTTACTTCACTCTCCTAGATGAGGATCCAGATAGAAACTAGCAGAAAGAAGCGGCTGATTTAAGAAGGTAAAAACAACATAAATCAAACTGAAGACAAATGAAGTAATTTGCTGCTGAAAGGTCAGTGAGTTTGTTTTCATGTGTTTGGGTTGTTTTTTTTTTGTTTGTTTTTTTAATCTTCAAAGTTATCCCTTAAGCCTCTGTCAGATTAAGCCTGTTATATTTAGCACACTGATGAGAGGAACCTAGGCCTTTTCCTAGAAGTCCCTTTGTCTGTCTCTCCTTTTGTCACTCCCCTCTTGCTCTCTCTCCATCTCTCTCTCTCTGGCTGGCTGGCTGTTTCTCTCTCCTTTGTCTGTCTGTCTCTCTTTCTCTCTTTGTCTCTCTCTCTCTGTCTCTCTCTCTGTGTCTGTCTCTCTGTCTGTCTGTCTGTCTCTGTCTCTCTCTCTCTCTCTCACTGTCTTTTCTTTCTTCCTATCTGTCTCCCATCCCTTCCTCTCATACTTTGTCTATCTCACTCTGTCTCCAATTGTTTCTCTCTCTCTCTCACTTAATTTCTCCTTTTCTCTCACCCGTTATCTTTCTCTCAGTCTCACCTCATTGCACCCATTCGCCCTGTCTCTCTCTCTCTTTTTCTTCCGCTCTCTCTTTCTCGCTCACCCCATCTTTTTCTTCTTTGTCTTTTATTCTTACTCATTTTGCTCCCTCACTTTTATTCTCTTGTTCATCCTCTCACATTCTCTTCTCTCTCCTCTTTCTTACTTTGACCCCTTCTGCTTTCTCTTACCGTCTTTCTCTTTTCTATTTCTTTCTCTTTTAATCTTTTACCCTTTATTACTCTCTTTCTTTCTCTCTTTTTCTCTCACCATCGTTTTCCTCTTTCTCTTTTATTCTTACTCACTTTTCTCTCTCGCTCTCTCTCTCTCGTCTCTTATTTTCTCCCCTTCTGCTCTCTTACTGTCTCTTATTTCTGTCTCTTTCACTCTTTCTTTCTCACTTCTTTCTTTCTTACACCCCCTCTCTCTTTTTCTCTCTTTCTCTCTCATAGACGCCCTCTTACATACAAATGTCGCAGTGTTTTCCGGGTAACAGTGTTGTTTTTGCATTCTGGAGAAAGGATGGATGCACCAGCAAAGTGATGGATGGATGTAGCCTCTTTTGGCAGCATCGTGTGTTTGTCTGTTCAGTCTTTTATTCCGTGACCCCCATCACCCTGAAATACCCCCTCCCCTCAATCAGCCCCCCCACACACACAAAAGAGTTACTTGCAGTGCCTCATTAACAAACCAATGGGAACATGTGTGGCCATGCCAAGGCTAGCATGTTTATGGGCTCTAAACAGGTTAAGGCTCCATAAAATGGAAACACTGCATGGCTAAATTGCAGAAAGACAGAGTGTGGGTGGTTTAAAGTGAAATAGCTGCCCTCCGCCTGTTTGCTGAGCATATTAGACTTGGTTAAAGGGATCAGTTAAGTGCTTGTTCTGAAGCAAGGTTACAGCTAAAGTGTCCCGTGCCTATAGATCATGTGTAAATATAAACATTCTGACAGTAACTTGATTTTAAGACATCAAGAGTGACACACTGAGGGGAACTAAAGGAATTAGAGAGAATTATTTTACCACTTGGTCTGCAAGGGTCAGGGTTTTAAGTGCTAATCGTAAACTACATTAACTGCAATAAAGAGGGAATGCAAGCATTGCAGTTATATTGTCTCTCACTTCAATTACAATATGCAATATATTAAAAACACGTTGATGACTGAATGTGACGTGATCTTGCATTATTCTGCCGGATTACATGAATAGTTATCTTCATCAGAGCACCCACTGAAACACTCTTCTATCGCTGGGATTTGTCAGGATGCTGCACAGCATTGGTTAGAAGCTCATTTACATATTGCAGCCAGCTCCAATATCTATATGGCAAAGGCCAGCACTGCAGTAATGATTAAAAGACAATGTCTTGTACTATAGTGATGTACTGCTTGTTTGTATATGAATCAAATTTTAGTTTGTCACCAGATTGTAAAGATCACTTGATTAGCTGGTAGGCAGCTGGTGGCTTAGTGGTTAGGGAGTTGCCCCTGCAATCAGAAGGTTGTGGGTTCAAATCCCAGGACTGCTGGGGGCACCACTGAGGTACCTTTGAGCAAGGTACCATCCCCACACACCGCTGTGGCTGCCCACAGCTTCAGTTCTCTGCATGTGCCCACAGGCTAAATGCAGAGAACGATTTCATGCTGTTCACACTGTGTGCTGGGTTCACATACGACAAATGGACAGTTTACACTTACACTTTACATTATGAGATTATGAGTACGCAACAGTGACAAACCCAGTATGCTCCCAACACAATCTGCAAAATTGTTTTCAGCAGCCACTGACATGCACTGAAATGCACATGCCCAGTTATTGCATGAGGGGACCAGCAGGTTTTGCTTTACTTTGTTAAATGCCACCCTCATAACCCCTCAGTACTACCAGTGTAAGACTAAGAAATGGAAGAAATAATTCACAAAGCTGGGGTCTCACAACGATTACAAAATGTTTATGAAATAATTGAAGCCGTAATTTGTCCAGATGAGTAATAAGTGCACCAGAATAGTTTCATATTTCGATGACTATTTGCATTTATTCACAAATGTAATGTTAGCTCAGAAGTTATGATAATGGTATTAGTGTGTGTGCTAGCAACTGGAGAATGGGTTGTTTTTGCTCTTTTTTATAGAAAGCGTACATTTTTCTTGTCTCTTTCAATGAATCTGATGGCTCTGTGTGTGTGTGTGTGTGTGTGTGTGTGTATGAATGTGATAACAGGTCTGATCTTACTACTCAGACCTAGCTGGAAAGCTAGCTAAAGCTGTCTTCAAGGATTTCTTCATGAAAAACAGTAGGCACAACATGTAAGAACAAAATGCGTTATCCTTTTCCAGAGAAAGGATTACCTGCAGTCTGGCAGACTACGCCACACAAACACTTCAGAACATGATCCACCCCCGCAGATGACATCCTGGAGCGCTGCAAGAAAAGTCCAAAAAGCAAATACTAACCCTAATCTCAATCTGTACATGATCACTCAGAGAATTTGCGTACAGTAGCCCCCCTCAGTCAGAACTACTTTTTGTAGTGATCTAGATGTCACTGGAAGGCAATTATGTAGAGTAGTGCACTGAATGTCACTGCTTCCATAATAAGAGTCCTGCAAAAGTCAGGTTAAACTGTTTTTTGTTTGTTTTTTTAAAATGCATTACACAAAAATATGTAGTTGAAACATCCTCTATCTGTAGTTTGCTGGTATCCTGTCTTTTCACAGACATTTCTAGTGTAGACCCTCTGAACCAGGCGTATCAAATCTTATCCACAAAGGGCTGGTGTGTCTGCAGGTTTTTGTTCTAAACAAGTAGGAACACCTGATTAACTGCTTGAAGACTGAAACCAAGTGGAATCAGGTGGGCTCCTAAATGGTTGGAATAAAAACCTGCAGCTGCACCGGCCCTTTGTGGATAAGATTTGACGCCCCTACCCTGAACGATTTGTGAAGCAGTGTAATATTACATCTGAGCACTTGAGGTTTGTTGATATAAAGTGTGAGAAACAGAATGACGGACCCATTTATATGCATTTAGCCTGCATATGTTTTTTAATGAATATTTTTAAAGTTTCCTAGCTAAAGTACTTTGCTCAGTACTCATTAGCTCAGTTGGTAATTTGATTACTTATTGTGACAGTCCTCGTTTGTTATATGGAGCTTTTGTTGGATTTCTTAGAACCCTTTCTACAGCTCAAAAACAGCTTTGCCTGGCCGTTAGAGCATTTCTCACTGTCCATTCACAGAAAAACCCTCTTGTTTCACAGCAGCCAACACTCAGCCAGTGTTAGACTGTGTGCGTGTATGTTTGTGTTAACAGTATGAATGTGTGTGGGGGCGTGAGAGCGAGCAGGCTGCAGAGAGACACTGTAGTGCCTAGCATAGTGATTAGAGTCGACGCACACACAAACACATACACATTCTTATGTATGTACACTGTGCATGTGATTTGCAAAACTTCAAATGGTTTTGTTTCTAACTGGAAGTTAAGAACACACATTTTAAAGTGTGCACATTTTGAAGCGCAGTTACTTTTTTATTTGGAGGAAAAATAAATAAATATAAAATACGGCCTGTACAAAAGTTTTGGTATGTTTTTTGTTTTTTTTTACCTTATGTATGTAGTTTTTCTTCTAAATTGTCACATTCAACAAATAAATAGAAATTGTGCAGAAAAAAGTCTATAATTCAAGCAGCCTGCAGAGTTTTCTCTTCCGACTCTGTTGTATAACAAAACCGATTCAGGTATGTAGGGCCTTTTCCATAGCGGTAGCTCTCCAGTAGTAAAGATATTATCCCTAGAATTGGAGTTTACTTTATAATTTTACTATAAAATATTGACCACAATTGCCTAATTACCTTTTTTTTAGTTAGCATTCAATTTTTCTTTCATTTTGATGGGTGTTAGTGTTTTGTTTTGTTTTTCGTTTTATTTATTAATTTATTTAATCAAAAAATGACATATGGCAAGAGTGAACAACATTGGGTTTTTTTCCACCAGAATCTCTCCACTTGTTCTGATCAGCTATGAGCAAGACAAAATAAATATAACATACTGAGTTTGAATGTTTGTTAGCAGTGACCACTCCTTTACTGTACTTACGCCTGGGCATCTCTGACGACATCTTTTTTTTCCATTTTGACTGATTTGTATACTTTATAGTTTATACAGCAGCCTACAGTCAAGACCATGTGTCTTACAGTCTGGCCCCTCCCTTTTATCATTCAGCCAATCAGCGTTGGTCATTTGGCACTTTCTTTTTTTTTTTTTTTCAACATCAGGGAGGGATTTGGTTGCCAGGACGACCAGCATCAGCGTTTGAGAGGGCTCCCTTGGACCGTCCCTGCTGAGCACCATGTGCTGCTTCTGATTAGCTCTGCTCAGCGTCCACATGGCCACCAAAGGGTGTGCACCGTCGGAATAATTAATCCAAGAGTGGTGTGGGGGTGGGGGGGGGGGTTTCCTTTGAGGGCTTTTTTGGCCTTGGAGAGGCACAATAAGACTGGACTGTCTCATGCAAGCTCCAGGGGACAATGGGATTGAGCCGTATTTCAGCATAGAGGAGCTTGGAGAAGGAACAGAATAGAGAGCATTTTTAGCTTTTTTTTTCCTTCTGTTTGTTGTTGGAGTTGCAGGAAAGAAGCTTTTGAATAGATATTTCTGGAGAGGATGGTATCATTGTTTTTTTTTTTTTTTATCTCAGTGTACTCTAGAGCAAGACCGGTGTGTGTATGTGGGTGTATGTGTCAATTACCTTGACATCTTTATAGAGCAATGGGAGATGCAGCCTTTGTTTATATTCATGCTTGGATTTACAGGCACTACTAAAGCTAAGGCCTGGCTGTAAGCACTATTGATTTATGGTCCGCAAGACAAGAAGAAGCTTTTTCCCCTGCCTAACACACCTTACGGCCATGTGCTAGGGTGACAGGGCATGTGTGCGTGTGTGTTTGATCCATGTGTACAGTAAGCTGTGAGGTGGTAGGCTAAATTAAGTTGCTCAACTACAGATTGGCATGTGCTGAAGATGTTGAAGTTTAAAGCGTTTTGTCTGGATTACTGGCAGTTCCTGTGCCTGCAACCCCTCAGTGGCTTCTACAAAAGGTAAGAAAATTACCTTCATTGATCGTGCAGAATACCAACAGAGAACAAAGAAATACTACTGGCTAAAAGTAGTTTATTTGACTAATGAAGTAGCTTGATTTTGGCAAAGTCCTTTTTAAAGCCGCTTTATTTCAAGTGTGAACCTTTTATTTCTTTTCCCCGGTTTCAAACATTCATTGTGAAGTAATTGCTGCATTCATTATATAATTATATTATCACTTTCATTATTCAGTAGTTATTAATAGTGTGAAAGTTCACCCTAAAGCAAAGGGAAACAATCTGAAACCAGCACTCTCAGACACGTATAGCTCACAGCCCACGCGATCAGACTACAGAGACAGTTCCCAGATCAGGGCGCAGCGATTGAGAGTACGGTGGGTCAGTGTATGAGGTGACAGCGGTCAGGCTGATTTAATACGGCTCACTTGTGCTCCTTTGAGCTGGCATGCGTTTGCATTGCTGGTCAAAGCATCTCTATTGTGTTCGGGGTCTTCTGTCAGGTCCTTTGCTTCGCTGTGGGGTCAACCAGAGTGTGTGTGAACGCGTGTAATCCAGCATGCTGATCTGCTTCAGATATTTTTGAAACATTGAATTGCCACTGACACTTTACATCATGTGGAGGTTTTTTACATTTTAATAAAGTTCTTCAAACTTGCGCATATCAAGAACTTGTCAAAGAAAGATCCCCCAAAGAAAAATCCCAAACCTGGCCCTGGAGTACCCCATGCCCTGCATGTTTTCCTGCGCAGACACACCCAGGAAGGGCTTGATTTGTGGGATCAGGGGTGTAAAAAGTAGCGAAAACACTAACATGTGCAAGACACGTGCAGGATTGGGAACCACTGCTCTAGAAAGAAACTATATTTTCAGAAAGGTGAAGATTTGCACATTTCAGAGCAGACTGAATGACTGATACATGTCTAAGCAGGCTAGTTATGTATGCGGGGAAAGTGCTATTGAATTTGATTTCCCTCTGTATTCCCCCCCTTATGGCATATATGAGCCATGTCTTTCCCAACTAGCATTAGCTTGACTGCGCCTTGGGTGGTTGTGAGTCAGACAGGTTGTGAGGGAAGCAGGGAAACCCCATCCAAGAAGGGAAACCCCTGACCGCCACTTCATTGTGTCCTTTCTACTGCTCTAATAATAGTTATGTATTTAGCTCATTCTCTGTTCCGCATTTGTGTGATGCTGTTAAATGCAGAATAGTATTTTACTATGAAAACTTTACTACAAAAAAAAGCACTCTATAAAGTACTTGATGCAGGCAGTTATTCTGACAGACTGCAGTACAGTACAGGAATTGTAGGGGGCGATGTTGCTTTTATGGTTTTGTTGCACCATTAGGGTAAAGATGACTTGTTCTGTGTGGTGACTGGGGTGGTCTCCCATCCTGAGCTGGTTGTCCCCTTAAATCATTTAATCTAGGATATCCCATAAAGGAAAGGGATAGCTACAATCCACCAAGCGGGATCAGCGGTGAAGGATGATGGCAGCAGAGATAGGATTCTAAAAAGGGAAAATAATAATAGCTTACAGAAATTGTTTGGTTGCAGCATTTACATTGACGGCAGCTTGGTGTTAAGGGTCTTGCTCACAAACCCAGTGGTGGTATACTGAAGGTGGGATTCGAACCCATGACTTCTTGGTCCTGAGACAAGTATCCTACCCTCTAGACCACCACCACTCCTCTATCACAATTTGTAATTTTACTGGATAAGGGGAAAATATAAGGGAAATGTAGTGTTGGCACTTGGACAATTTTGACAATTGTGCAGCATAATTGCAGCCATTGCAGTTCTGATGACGCTGCTAGGTCTTGTTTGACCGTAAGGCCACATGAAGTAGCTGTGTTATGGGACAGTGAACATGGATAGATGTTTTTTTTGTGGGTCTCTTTTATTTATTTATTTATTTTAAACCACATACTCCCTATTTGAATACTTAATTACGTGCTAAAAGGAATCCTGAGATCTACATACACAAATGAGCACATCCGTCTGCAGTAAATAACTCTGTAGTTAGCTGATGCCTGTTTGGATCGCTGCTAAACTGCAGTTGTAAGCTTTGTTGGGCCTCTTTCATTCAGCACTGGTGACTATTTTGTTCCAAACCAATCCAAGACAACCTGCCTCCTCTCAGATGTTGCAGAACAGTAGATAACCACTCCTTATTTCCTGAAGAATAATTACATACAGATTGGGGAGCTTCCCTGTCATCGCCCACCCCCCCTGCACTGGTTAATATGCATAATCAGTATTCTTATACCAGGGGCTATTAAGTATTTGGTTGAGAGGCTCCGATCTGAAGGGGCGGGGACCACTTCAAGCCCATTTCACACTTAATGTGAGCAGCACAGAGAGATGGGGACAAACACAGAATCGCTTCCGTATGCAAATGAACAGAGCAGGTCATTGATATTCCCCTCAGCTGCTTATGGAGGCGGCTGAAAGCCTTTTGAAGTTTGAAAGATGGATCCCGCAAAAAGAGCGAGGAAGCACTCAACAAACCCCACTGCGGTCAGTATGCATTAGGGGTGTGAACGTACATCAGTGGTCCTACATCAGTTCTGGAATTTCAGAATGGACAACAGTGAAAATAAGGAGGAAAAAAACTCCACTGCTCTGCAGTTAAAACCATTTACAGTTTGTGTGTTTTTAAATGTGGTGCTCCTGTAAGAAAGTGACGTTTCTGTTTTTTAATGACACTGTATTGTCTTAATTTAATTTAACATGAATTTAACATAGCATTTAAAATGAATGTTGGCATTAGTTTTTTTTTTTATCTTGCAATTGATTGAAAACAGTACTGTGTCATTGCCCAAAAAACACTATTCATATTACATCATAATAGATCATTACACCCCTCATTATAATCGATCAGTCAGTATTTCACAAAATGTTTTTGGCCAAAATACAATTCTTGGGTGTTGAGTTTGTAGTTATTTTTATAATGATCCATTATATACAGTGTATTATTATTATTATATATAGTGTATATATTTCTAAAAATGTAATAAACAGTAGTACCTAAAAAAAAAAACAACCTAAAATCATGTATGTATATATATTAAATTGTAGTGCTATACTCCAATGGTTTTAGTTAAACAGTGCTTTGGTCACTTATATGCACTTACATGATTATCTATTGTAGCACTGAAAGTTTTTTTGTTTGATTTTTTTTTTTTTAGGGATTAAAGGTTTAAATCTCAGCAGTGCCATCACCAGTCTGTCTTTGGCACCGGATTGGAAATTTTTTTGCCAGTAACATAAAAAATGCTCTCTTATCAGCCCATAAATCAAGCTCTAACCTTTACAAATGACTTTACTAAACTAACTGTGGCAAATTTTATTAAAATGTATATCAGATGCTTGAAGTGTTTGGGTGTTTTTTCTCCCACTCCTTGGCTTTTCTGAGCATGAATATAAATGATCTGGTTGAGTGTGTTAATTATTTTGATTTCAAGCGTAGCGCTGAGTGGGATGTATGAAACTGCTGACTGGTCATGCATCTGCTTACACATATGCACCCTTCCCCCCCCCCCCCACACACACACACACACACACACACACACACATAGCTAATCACACCATTGCTACAGTGGTTTCTCACTGTCATGTACTTACTGTTGGTACACTCTTCACAGTAAAGGTCCGTAGCTTCAATGGTTCTTGCTTCTACATATGGTTCTTGGAGGAACCTTTCACTGGTCCAGAAACTTTACAACAGGAGTGCCCAAACCTGCTCCTGGAGCTCCAGGCCTAATCTAACACATGATCTTAATAATTAAAGTCTTCAGAGCAATCTTAAAATTAGAGCAGGATATATTGGATCCACTCTCCATGCCTTCAGGATCATTTTTAATATGGATACTTTATAATAAAATGTATAAAGATAGGTTGGAAAATTGTCGCGTCAAGTTTAACCATGACTGTTTTGGGTACAAAAACTCAAATATCATAAATGAATAAGATAAAAATGTTTAAAAAATGACTCAAAGAGCCATCCAGAGAAAGGTTTAGTGTGAAATCAAAAGTGGTTATTCGGTGGAATCCCTCCAAACCTTTATTTTGAGGAATGTAACATCTCCATTGGAGAGGAATCTGACTGACTGTTCGCCGTGGTCATTGATTTGCTTTGTTATGGCACAAGGTTCGGTAAAGCTGTGATCTGGGCCAAAGTTTCTGTTAATTATCTCTACTGGTGCACATCTTCATTCACAAACAACACACTAGCCCGACTTCATTCATGTCCAGTTTCGCCCAATGTGATGTTCGGTGTTCGGAAAAGATTATTAACCATTAGTAAGCGGTCATATATAATAAAACCATTACAGTCTTTAGTTACTAAGACGTTTTACAATGTGAATGTGTGTGTGTATTTGTGTGTGTTGCATCAAAGCAGTAAAGCTGGCAGGATATGTGTGGTCAAGAACTGGAACATTTTTTGTTTCCCCAAAATTGTCCATGACTGCCAAAAAGTTAGAGCTTTACGAAAGAGGGCAGGGTGTGTGTGTCTGTGTGTGTGTGTGTGTGTGTGTGTGTGTGTGTGAGAGAGAGAGAGAGAGAGAGAGAGAGTCAGTCTGCAGAACACTAATGAGTGTGAGCAGGGAGGATGCTTTGTATTTGTGCTGAGATGTGTGTTGGCTGTGTCTGTGCGGAGGAGTGTGTTCCACTCTGTCGTGCATGGAAAAGGATGGTGATGCTGCAGCTGTGTGCTTCAACACGCCATACTTCCCTGAATAAAGTGCCGAATCTGTTTTCCAGCCTTACCAAGAGCATTAAACATGGAGACTGTTGCCCAGCGTCTTTGCATCGTTGTGGTAGTAGGAAAAAGAGAAAAGAATGATCAAGATGAATGAATTGGACCAGAGACGTGGATATTGGACTGTCCCTAGGCTTGGCATAAGACCATTTTTCTTATAGGTTAACATAAACGTTGTTTCATGGCAGAGTCCGACTGTTTTTCTGAAATGTGGAGATGTGATGACACGCTTCCCGTCTCTTTTTTTTTTTTTTTTTGGGGTGTTTAGTTTCAGAACTTTGCCTAAAGCTGTAATTCCTCTCCACAAGTAACATGATGAAACATTAAAGGCAGCACAGGGGATGGTAACTTTGTTTGTTTGAAGTTTCTCCAGTAGTGCTTTATATTAAAAAAAAAAAAAATCACCCTGAAGCACTGACCAATATTGCTTTCCCTTGGTCACATGTTCTCTCTACTATTTTCCTTCTCATACACCTCCTTTATGTTCTCTCATATTTTTTCCCTCATACACCTCCTTCATGCTCTCTGTAATATTTTCCTCCTTATACACCTTCATTAATTCCTTTTTTTTCTTTCATTTTTTAATTCTCTCACATTACTTTGTACTTTACCCTTCAACTTCAAGCGTTCATTTCTCCTTTGGCTCCATTTCCTGTGCCCTTTCATTTCTCAAACTGTCCCAGTGTGTGGTGGAGTTTTAATTTGCCATTTCAGTGTAAGCCTTTTTCGTGTTTCCAGCTGATTTTCTTCGCTTTTCTTTTTATTTTTTTTTTATTTTTATTTTTTGATGGTATGACCTCATAGCCTCATAGCGGGAGTGGCCCTTAAACATGTTCCTCAGAACGACTCTGGACCCCATCGCAACTCAACACTTCCACATTACAAATCCATCACATTACAGATTTTACATTATTAAGACTGATTAAGTCAAGCCGTGCGTCATATTTCAGGCAATGAACTCGGATTACTGTTCCTTGGTCTCCTCAGGGAGACATGTAACACTTGGCCTCTTTCTTGGACATGAAGGTCTGCCAAACCGCCCTCAAACACAAAGGAAACTAAGCTGCCCCAACACACGAGAGAGGCTGTACTGCAAAGCTGGAAAAAGTGACCAGCATTCAGTTGAAATGTTTTAAATTGAGATATACAACTGAAACATCTAGCACCATCTTCTCTCCACAGTTACACTTTCATTTGATGGTCCACTTCAACCAATGATATATACCTGCCACACGCTGCTCCCCGGGCACCATTGTCACAAGCCCACTGCTTCACTCAGGTCAGTGGGTTAAATGCAGAAGACCCGAGGCCATTTCCTCCAAGATCAGTATGGTGTGTGAAATAAATATAAAACAAAATAAATTCTCTACACAGCAGTGTCACTGTAAGAGCCTAGTGATATGTGACCTACAGGCACAGCGACATGCCTAATTAATACGTAATTTAAGTTTGACCACATATATGTAAAGGACAGTGTACACGAGTTCTGTTGCGGGCCATTCGACTGCCGGCCTTACTTGGTAATCCCAGAGCCCTGTTGAAATTCTCCTCCCAGAAGGGGAACAGTTTGGTTTGGCTGCAAAACCAGAGCAAAGCAAACACACCGTTCATCACCAGCAACAACTGCAGTAACTTGAACTGGAGGGGAATAAATTAGTCATTTCTCTCCTGCTCCCTCTTTCTCCTTGGGGGGCTCTCAGGAGTGAGACACAGTTTGTGGTCAAGTGAAGAAAGAAGGGAAGGAGAGGCTTGTCTGGATGCTAGGGGTGGAGACGCTTGACTACACAGTGTACACTCACACACTCGCCTCATACACTCCTCCAGCTTTATGTTTTCCTGTTCCTTTTGGATTGAGACCCTTCGGATTTGTTGAAGTCTTATCTGGAGCAACCAGGCGAGAAATGCCCTGGCCATGCTGAACCTGATGTGGAAGTATTGCCTCTCAGTTCGTACTATAAGGTAGGATATCACAGAGCTTTCCCCTTTGAGAGAATAGTTCTGATTTTTCCTGATAACTTGCAAAGTCACACCTGTCCTCTGTGGTCACACCTGGTCTCCCAGATCTTTTGGAAGGGAATCTAGTCAAGGGAGGTTATAGACCTCCTCTGTTCCTGCTAATTGTGTAGGTCCATAACTTTGAACTTGTTAGTGGTGAGACTGATTTGATGGAAGAACAGTTCGTTAATGATATATACAACATTTGTGACCCGACATGTTGAGTTTTTGCTGCCATGAACTGGGTGTTTACAAATGATGCTTTTATGGCTTTTTCATTTTTGCTGAATGTATTCTGCACCCTTTGCTTTGAGACCAGAGCACCATCAGTTGTAAAATATTAATTCAGTGTTTCCGTCTGCTGTTTTGATGACTTGTTTTGACTGGCCTCATTGTTTTGACGTGAAGTTGTTTTGACTAGTCCTTCAGTACGATTGCAGCCAATCAAGTCGTTGCAGTAATTCTTTAATTGTTTTGCGAAAAGGGCTCTTCAAAAATCAGAGCACGTCCCCACATGCGCTTGAGTAAGAGTGGAGTCGTGGCATCAATAGTGCAGCTATCCCAGCCTCTTCCACTAGACAAAGCTAAAATTAGTGGCCAGAGGCTCTGAGTCAAGCCGCTACACACAGCAGAGTAGCCAGTCACCACTCATAAATCCTAAGCCCTGTAATTCCCTGCCCAGGGTTTCGGCAGCCTCAGCTGTGTTTTTCAGCGGATATTTTCTTTCTGCTCATGCTGTACTGCTTACGTTCCGGAGGTCCCGTCCGCATCAGTTACACATGAAGCTTCTTGTGTAACTGCTCTTTTTCAGGCGGTTTCCATCCCTGTTCCATCGCCAGACAGCCTCCCTGTGCCACTTTTTTGTTTTTGGAGTTCCTCTTTAGAGATTTGTTCCTTTAACCTGATGGAAACATCCATTCATAAGAAAGGCCAAGACACACACTCTGATTTAACCCTTAGACATTCACGGCATCACCATCATTCTTGGTTCTACAGCCGTCCATAGCCTTTAACCCCTTTATACGTTATTGTGTAAAAATGCTTGCAAATAACATATCTGTCGTTCAAGACATTGATTTATGAAAGTTTCAAGATAAGCTTTATGCCCTTTCAACCCATTAATGGAGAAGGGGTACAGGCATGATGTTGTACTGTGAAATAGTTTTTCCAGATTTTATCTTTATCAATAATACGGATAAGCCCTCAGGACAGTTTGTAGGTTTACTGGTCAGTTTGGTTAGGAAGTAAAATGGCTATGATGGCACTGTTGACATCACACCCCTGGTTACCATTAACACTGCTGTAAAGAAATCCAAGTTGGTAAGTTTCACTACAGGGAACCACTCTGAATATCTTGGTTTAGATCTCAACTATAGAATTCTTCAGAACTATTTTGGACATGAACAACTTGTTTATGCCGAATGAAAATTGAATTTAAATCTCGTTTTATGAACTGGCTATGTAATTACATATGGCAAATGAAAAGAATCTTAATGCTTAATGCTTAAATCTTAGCCAAAACATTTTGGACAACGCCATGCTTCCAACTTTTTGGACATTGTTTGGGGAAGAACCTTTTTTAGTCCAGCATGACAGTGCCCCGGTGCAGAAAGCAAACTCCATAAAGACATGGTTGCGTGAGTTTGGTGTGGAAGAACTTGACTGGCCCACACAGAGCCCTGAACTCAACCCCATCCAGCACCTTTGGGATGATCTGGAGTGGAGAGCCAGGCCTTCTCGTCCAACATCAGTGCCTGACCTCATAAATGTTTTACAGAATGAATGGGCACAGATTCCCGCAGAAACTCCAAAATCTCATGGAAAGCCTTTCAACTACTTATTAAAGTCTATGTATTTGAATGAAATATAATTGGTTCCGGTTGGTGTAACGGTCAGGAATCCCAACACTTTTGTCCATGTAGTGTATATTTCAAAGCTTAGTAGCCTTTACAAAAAAAAGGAAACATTGTATAGTATCAGCCATTACCTCACAACTAGTCTGTTACTGCACGCTGAGAGCCGTACTTGAGCTGAAGGCAGCGGTGTGTGGTTTTGTAAATGGACAGTGCTATGACTGTGAAGTCAACATTAATGGCTTAGCGTGTGTTTGTTTAGGCCGGCTGGCAGCTCCTTTGATTATAGCATTCCCGGAAGCGGCGGCAGCCCTATTTCTGCTTTTCAGCCGCATGCCTCTAGATCCTGTGTGTATGAGGAATTCCTGAGGGCACAAGTCATTCTCAGCTGAAGCCATAGCTCGTGTTCCTCCTGTTTCATTCCTCTGCCTTTTTGCTCTTTTGCGAGTGCCTATTCTCTGTCTGTCTTGATTCACGAGGGACTGGAGATCCATGCGATCCTCTGGGGCTTAAAAGCCGGGGCCAGCTTCTAGGAATGCCTCTCCTGCTTCACCTCAGCTATTTGTAGTAAATTTCAGCCTTTAAATGCTACTTGTCTTTTGTTAAGAGCAGGGTGGCCTTTGATAGTTGCTGAAAGAAATGGGTTTTCAGAAGCACTGGCCCCTGGATACTCCAGGTCCTTTAAAAAGAGCTGCTATGTAAGAGTAGAGGCCAGGCAACCTGATCCAGCCACTGAAAGCGGCAAGGCCGTGGGAGCACAAGGTATGATTAATTTACTGTGTGTGGATTTTACTTCAGCTTGGAGGTACCCTGCCTGTGTCCTATTCTGCTTGCTGTCTTCTGCTTCTCTGTCTCTCTCTCACTCCATTGAGGAGAGGAAGGCAATCTGTTTTTTGGTCTTGTCATTGGGGGTTAATCAATCTGCCAGATATCCTGTGTTTCCTACGGGCCGACTCCTGGCTGACTCCTGTGCGTCACTAGCGGACCTTTACTCAGATGTTTTTCGAGCCCTTTGAACGGACTCCTGAGGTTGACCTGTATTTTTACCAGGGAATCTCCCTGACTCCCACCAGTTACTGTATCCCAGAGACTCCCAACAGAAGGACTTTCTAATCTTGAGCACTGGATTCGAAATCAGAGCAACAGCAGACAGATTCTTTAGCAGCAGAGGACCCTACTCTACTTAAAGGTTCAAAGCTGAACATCTGTGGAGGACATCAGACTGTCTGTCTTCTTCAAATAAAGATCTAATTACTGCTCACAGAAGAAAATTAGACTTGATTACATGAAAGTGTGAAAACAGCAGCATATGTGGAGTAAAGCAGTCATCCAGATGGACAAGTGATTCTGCTAAGGGTAAGTAAAGCATTAAGATTGACTCGATGCCTCAGCGCGAGATGGGAAATGTTAGGGAAGTGGATATTTTTAGAACAGTCTGGTCACCCAGTTATACGGATGTTTGGTTCCCTCCGTGGAAAATATTGTTTGCTTGCTCTGTCTGGGTTTTCGGTCATTGCCATTGACAGCTGTGTGGGATTGCACAGTTGTGCCACTGTGAAATTGATGAAGGGACAGTGTTTTTCCATAGCCTACACAGTGCCATCCTCCAATAATTTGACACCAACATCTTTACTTTTCAAGCAGTCCTTTCATCGCCAGATAACTTCAGACTTTGCTGTCTGATTGAATGATAGAGACTTTTCAAAGATCTTTCAGTTGCTGCAGTGGTCAAATTAAGACACAGATTCCTGGTCACAAAATAGTTTGCTGTACCAATCAATGGTCTCTCCGTGACAAACGTGCCTAATACAAGCTCGTTCCAAGTTTTATATGTCAGGCTGGATATCACCTTTCCTTTGCTTGTCCCTCAGACACTGGGCCAGTATTGTAATTAGCCGCTATGAATATTTCAGGGCAAGGTTTCTGTTTGCACAGAATAATTGGATCTCGTTTCGCTGTATGTTCCATTGTGTGGAGGTATGACGCAGTAGCAGGGATAGCAGATAAATGTAATAGTAATGTTGGTGATGAAGTTTTTCCCCTTTCGTTCAAGAACTTTTGAGTCTTGAGCCACATCTGTTATATAACTTAATGTTCCTGAAACCAGTACATTAATGGCTTTGCCGTTTCTTTATTTTCCCTGGAATCTGATGTCTTTCTGGGGCTGTAAGTAAATTTACTGTACATCAGTTCTGACAGATGCGGTTTAAGACTTTAAAGGACTTGGATGAAAGAGGAAAAGAGTTCATCACTATCGTCAGTTTAACGTGTGCTGCCTTTTGTTTTTTCAGAAGCAATGGCATACTTTGGGAAAGCAACCCACCATCTTGCAAGATCCTGCCTGCCTTACTGTCTCATATTTTGTGATTTCAGATCTACATAAGACCTGTGTAAAATATGCTACCTGTATATTGCAAAAGGGTATATTGGCACTAAGAACTGAAGACGCCCTGCACTGTTTTTTAATGGCTGACCTTATATCTGGGTCATGTATCATGCTATCCCTTCCAGTCCTGACTGTGCTGACCCCTTTGGATGGCCTCTCTGTTTAAGGCTAGATTAAAGCCTGGGCTGCTCCCAGTCCCCCACCTGGGTCTCCATATTTTATGCATCGCACTCAGTACTGGTCATCTAAAATTGATAGCCACAATGATCTTGCTGTCCCTCTGTCACTTAACGTTGCCTCATCCTGGAACATGTCTTTCTTCATCTGACCTTCAAGTGCAACTATTTTGACTGTGACACCAGATTGTCTATAAAGCATAGTTGCCCAACTGTGAGTAAGAATGGAAAAAAACACAGTTTATTGTATATTTTTTTGTGTGCGAAAATAACAGAAAAGAATAATAATTGTTGCTACACAGCAATTTAACTGGCACTCTCAATACAAATATTTGATTTTTTTCTTTAGGTAACGATGGACTGGTTTGGCTCAACTGCAAAAAAATCAACTTTTTTTTAACTTGAGTCAGTTTTCAGTGCACTTGAGTCTGTTTTGGCCTTCTTATTTATTCTTCCCTGTATCTTTTCCAGTGACCACTGACTGAGCATTGTGTTATTACAAAGTATATTTTCCCCGCACAAGGATGTGCAGTGGCTCTGATTACTTTGTGCCGTTCTCTTTGACATACAGTGTGTATGTTAAACAGCCATTTTAAAGCAGGGCATAGAAAGACTGTCAGTGAATAATGGCTTATCGACAGAGACTTACTCCACTAACTGTGCAGCCACATGCCATTATGTAAGCATTATAAACATCATTAAACTTGTAAAATAGCCAGGAGCTTTAGAGAGGCAAGTCAAGTGGAAGCATTTAGAGAGGAAACAGCAGAGTATTTTCCCATATTAAAACATGCTGAGAGGAATAAATGACACTGGAATTATTTGCCTGTTTTTGTTTGTTTTTTGACTGGTCCTAATAAAAAGAGATCAACTAAATTCTTTTCCAGTTACCACACCTTCTATTCATGAGAACACAGCTGAATCCCAGATGGCTCACTTTTAGTACACAAGCCTTCATTTAGTACACAAGGCTTGAAATGTTCCGTGATTTTTAGGATTGAACTACGTAAAATGGAACGTGGGGGAAAAACAACTGGTAAAAATGTAATTAATAAAATGTAATGGCGTAGTGGTGTAGTAGTAATGGAACGCCTCACCATTACACCAACAGTGACTTCAATGACATTGCATTCAAATACTTAGACTTTAATATGGAGTTGGTCCCCCCTTTGCAGCTATAACAGCTTCCACTCTTCTTAGAAGGCTTTCCACAAGATTTGGAAATTTGTCCCCATTCATTCTGCAAAGTATTTATAAGCTCAGAGACTAATGTTGGACGAGAAGGCCTGGCTCACAATTTCTGTTCCAGTTCATCCCAAAGGTGCTGGATGGGGTTGAGGTCAGGGCTCTGTGCGGGCCAGTCAAGTTCTTCCACGCTGAACTCATCCAACCATGTCTTTATGGAGCTTGCTTCCCCCAAACTGTGTCCACAAAGTTGAAAGCATGATGTCCAAAATGTCTTGATACGCTGAAGCATTAAGATTGCCCTACAATGGAAGTAAAGGACCACCTGAATTAAATAATTAAGAGATGTGTCCCCATAGTTTTGTCCATACAGTGTACTTGTTATGCAGTTTATGCTGTTGTTTTGTTCAGGCTCCCTAAAGCTTGATTGTTTAAATATAACATACAGTAGTTAAGTCTTCTATAAGTACTCACGATGCTCATGTAACACTCATGTGAGGTAATTATGGGGTAAATTTATCATAATAGGAATGATATCATCATATTGCCCACCCCTAACATGGAAAACTACCAGCAAACATTATGCTGCTCATCCTGATGCCGCCTATGAACCACACTTTACGTCTCTAAGCAGACAGTTAGTCATCTGGACAGCTTGGCGTCCAGCATCTCTGAACAGAATGACCACAAAACCCACACAATACAGTTAAAGAGTTCAGTCACTTCAGACAAGAAGGACTCTATTGTTGCAAGTTCACCTCCAACAGATCTCTAAAGTGTGTGTGTGTGTGTGTGTGTGTGTGTGTTTGCACTTGTTTTTGTGAGTTTTCAGGGTAAAAAAATTCTGGGGAAAAACAGGGCTAACCCACGGGACCACCAAAATTGCTTTTTTACAAAAAGATCATTTCTTTTCTGTTCAAAGGGGTAAGGTTCAGTTCAGGATTCGGTGTATAGATACTGTGTGTGTGCTCGCCTTTCTGGGATACTTATTTTCACAGTGTTAGTTTTCACAGTTTTTGGCGCACAAGTGAGCGCAGCCCACTGAGGGTGGGGTCATTAAAGCTGCGGGACACTCCATATCTGTGTCAGGATAACAGAAATTTTGTGTTTTTGATTCAGGGTCGAAAAACATGAGAAGAATTTGAACACTCCCAGAGGAGAAGGGCAGGAATTGATAGCTTGAGCTTTTCCACCTTTTGTTATTGGAACACTGCTTTTGAACACTGTGTCCTTGTGAGAGTTGGCATGAGGCCAGAAGTTTCTATGAAAATAGGTTAAAAATGTGACATAAATGCAGCGCGTGACATACTATTATATACAAGAATACCTCAATGACCCGCAGCTAAAAACAGTAGCGGCCCTACTGAAGTCTGATTTTTGTACTTAATTCTGTCCATTTTAATAGGTAACAGTATGTCATATGGTGTCATGATATCTAACTCTACACAGTTTGAGAAAAGTATGATAGTAGACAGCTTGCACAATGCTAATTAGTACAGGCTTCAATTATTTCTTAGCTACACTAGCACAAAACTGATGAAGCCAAACGTGTCTTAACTGATCAGCTTCTTTTGATTAAAGTGAAGTGGCCCCTTTATAGTGAACACACCACAGCACACAGTGTGAACAATGTGAAATTCTTTCTCTGCATTCAACCCATTCACCAAGTGAAGCAGTGGGCAGCCACCAGCGGGGGCAGTATCTTGCTCAAGGGTACCTCAGTGGTGCCACTAGCAGTCCTAGTGTTTAAACCCACAACCTCTTGATTGCAGGGATAATGCCCTAACCACTAGGTCACCAGCTGCCTAGTGGTTAGGAAGTTATCAGCAGTATTATCTGTATATCTTGCGTTGACTGTCAAGCTTTCGTGTTTTCATATATTTTTGCACACAATAACTATACATATGAAACATAAAAAATTGCTGCTTGAAGTGTCTGTGATATTTTTAGCCCATATTGGCCCTCTTTCCATCTCTTCAGGATTGTCTTAAGGCAGTGAAAGGCTTTTGATGCAGAGCTTGTGTTGTGCTGGGCTTTTTTCAAAATCCTCTCAGATAGAGAGGCTGACAGATTTAGGGCACAGAGCAGGAAATGGTCATGAATGAAGTTCAGTTCATATGAGCAAATAACAGTGCAGTGACTTCAGGCTGCCTCAGACTAGCCTATAAACAACCACTAAAGAGACCAATAAACCAATGAGACATCTTCCCAATTCAGAGGTTCAGAGGTATTTAAATTGTGTCCCACAATTTAAATACCTCTGAACCTCTGGATTAGGACGATGTCTCATATATATATATATTTAATTTAATATTAGTTAACATTAATATTAAACTTGCCAAAGAAAGCTGCAAGGTATTGGCAGCAATAAAAAAAGACTTTTATTCTATTTTTTAAAAGTATGAATAGATTTTTGTCTCTTCTGTATCTCTCTGTCTCTCTCTCTCTCTCTCTCTCTCTCAAACTTTAACAGCTTTCATCATGTGTTTAATATTCATGTTGGGAGCAGAGAGACACAGGGCTAACAGAAGAATGAGAGATCAATTACCCTGCACAGTGCCCAATCAATCTACACTCATTTACAATTCCTGCCTGTTTTAAAGAGAGCCTGTTTTTTACTGCCACTGGAATAATTATGCAGGAGAAATTCCTAAGAGATTCTGGCAGTGGGAGAGAATGATGTATTGCTATGTTCATTTCAAAACAGAGTCCTTACACCTGTGGGGACAGTACCTTGTTCAAGGTTTTTATTGCTGATGTTACTGAGTACTTTTTAAAACAAAAGTACGCAGTAATGCTCTGTAATTTTCCTATAATTCAGGGGGTCATTCTACAGGAACTGCAGGGGGCCCTTTATGGACAATGAATACATGAAGATGGAGACCGAGTGAGCTTTGCCCTCTTGTCTTAGCCTTGCAAGCTTGTTAAAGATGTTAACTGTCAGTGTTCTCCAGTCCCAGCAACACATACAGCACACACTGTACTGTATTCCTCAGATATTTGAAATGTTTTTCATATCTCTGGAGTTCCTGTGTTTTGCAACTCGGTAGTAAAGCTTCAGTTGCACTATTTAAAAGTGCACAACATGCAAAACAGAGGAACAACAGAAACAGAAATATCCAGGTTGGAAAAAAATGTAGAAATGTGCTGCAGTAATGACTATGAGCTACTGGAATGCTGTTTGTGCTCACAAATGTACTTTTTTGTAAAGTTTGCTCCAGCTAGAGCCAGAGTAGAGCCAATTGTTCTTTCAGTTGTCATAACAGTGCTTGACCACTTCCAGGGCTGTAACAACTGATTGACAAGTTGATTACTAGTTGACAATGTTGTGTCATGATTCATGATGTGAGCCATGATTATAATAGACTACAGTGAGTGTAGGTGGTGAATTTGAAAAGCAAAAACACAGCACAGACAAAACTGAATTAATGTGGCCAGAAGGGTTAGATTAGTCAAGTGCTCAAATACTCATTGCTGATTAATCAAACAAATGGAGAAACCGAAGATTATTAATAGTTACTATTCAGTTAGTTTGATTAATTGGATATGTCATTTGACAACAGAAGTAATCACCTGCTGTATCAAAGAGAGTTGACCTGAAAATATCAACGAATCAAATAAGAGTTGTTGAGTTAATCAGTTATTTTAAAAAGGTTTGAACTGATTAATCAAATAGCAGTGACTATGTTAAACATCAATAGAAATCAGCAAAGAGAGGAACTGAAGAAACCGTAATAGATAGATCAGTTGATCAAGCAAATATTTGGTGATTAACCGATTGTAGAAATGATCGTTAGTTGCAGTTCTTGCATTCTTTTGTCCTGCAGCAGACAGCAATGTTGGGTGTTGGTTACCAGATGGAGCCGGTGGGGGATGTATCAGTAAGGGTGGGGGATTTTTTTTAAGACTGTTTGGATGGGGACCAGGTGGCGTTGGTGGTTTGGTGGTGGGCCCCCACCCCCCTCTGCTGATTTACGGGGTGAAGTGATATGACACTTTCACACCCAGCAGCGTCCCCAAACACCAATCTGCCTCACCCTGGCCATGATGAAAAGCAAGTTTAGTACTGAACAGATTTTAATAGGACCCATGGGGGGATGGACGAAAGGCATATGTGTTTGTTGAATCCACATTTTGTGTATTGTAATAATTCTAATAGTGTTATATTGTATGTGTGTATATATAGATGTGTGTGTGTGTGTGTGTATAAAATATATGTATGTATGTATATATACATATATACAATATATATGTGTGTGTGTGTGTGTGTGTGTATGTATGTATTTGTATGTATGTATGTGTTTATATGTATAATATTGTTTTACTTGTCTGTTTGTCTGTTCAAGCATTACAATGAATGTAACAAAAACAATAATAACAAAACACTTGATTTAGTCATTTTAATTTTAGCTAAAAATGCCTAAGATAGGAAGACTGCAGTGACTGCACGGTTACATAACTTAATATCACAAGTATATCCGTGCATTGCAGGGTATATTCTAAAACATGGCTGTTCTGAACAGAAAAAAAAGATAAAAGCCAAAAGAATAGCTGTTTATTTCTCAGGTTAAGGTTGGATTTAATGTGTTCAACAATATTATTCTACAGTGTTGCTTTTAAACACACAAACCAATAGAAATGTCCCACAAAGGTGGTTTCACTGTGTGTGTGTGTGTGTGTGTGTGTGTGTGTATACGCAAGGTAATAACACATTTCCTGTGTATATTTGTACCCATTTACTCTCTGACAAGTACATGTTGGGTGTTTATTCAAGTCCATCTCCACGCGAGGCTCTCTAACGCCCCCTGTGCTCAGAGTGAATGATGAATGGGCTGATGCCTTTGCAGGAGAACAGAGGCATTAGATATTCATTGCCGATTATTCATTCATGTGGGCTGATAATGGGTGTCAAGGAGATAATGCATAAAACAGACAGGAAGTGGTAGTGGGCGCAACGCTGTCGCTGAGCCGCGTTCTCCCTCAGTAACGTGCCCATTTTTTAAAAGAGTTTAGGAAGTGCACCACAGTTGTTCACACACATTCCATCAGTCAGCTCGTAATCTAATGTCCTCAGTTGGTCTTTTTGAAATGGTTGTTGAAAAAAGGCAAGAACAAAGGCTTTTGTGCCAACGGGAGGTGTTCGGTTGCCTTTTGAAGCTTTTTTCTATACTTTTCTCTCATTTAAGTCCTCAAATAGCTTTTCTTTTTTAACATCCCTAAGCAAAAGCACAGAACCGTACACACATACAGTAAGTGACAGGTTTTTTTCCCATTTGGGTTTGCCGTAAGTATATCAGTAGTCTGATATTCTGCGGAATGTCAGTACGGTTTAAAAATAAAATAAATAGAAATGAATAAATAGCACTGAAATACATCATGTCAAATAGCTGGCAGGGCGTCCTAAAGGAAGCCTGATAAAGTACTTGGTTGCAGCTAAAATTGCGTGTCTTGCTGTTTTGCTCATCAGGAGGAAAACATAACAGCCGTTTCTAGTCGCTTTGGCAGCCTTGCAAGTCTGCTCACTTCCTTTTACATAGCATATGAAACCTACCCAGAGGCCTTTTTTGGTGTATGAACTGTGCTCCTTTAGACTTTACACTGGAGCTTTGAGCCAAATGTATTTACCATGGAATGAAAGCTTACTGGCCCCAGTAGCATCATGCCTACCAGTGATGCATGAAGATGATCAGATCAGTTTTGGCAAATAATTAGATGCGAACAATATTTCAGACTGATATTTGATGACATTCATTGTATTCTGGAAGAGACAAATATATGCCTATCAATCATTTATCATATTGTAACCTGCTACAGGTAATTTTTGTATGTAGCTATAATGGCATATTAATGCTACATCTGCAAAACCATTGATGAGAATGACCATTGATGAGAATGAGGTAAAGGGGGCTGACAAATGATGTAGAGAAACAGACCTATACCTGTGTCTATAATGAAGGGTTCTATGATTGTAAACTACAGCGTACCCTTATGGTAAATGGACTTGATGAAAATGTGCATATACACAAAATGCACAACAAATGAAAAACAATAGTTTTCCTTGTTTTTTACTTGGTGTGATAGGATGACCTGCACTTAATATGACCAGGAACACTTTTTTATATTTTTTTACGTTTCTGCTGTGTGTTCCCTGGGGGTTCGTTCCCAGCATAGAATCCCCCAGATACCCAGTAGGCGCTTGGGCTAGGCTTTGACAGCTGTGTGCGGAACACACGTCATGGCGGTTTGTAATCAGTTATTAAATCCTCCCCACACTGCTCACCAGAGTCAACACACTTGCTCACACGCCATATACACATCATATGGTAGCTGGTAGTGGAGCTGAGCTGCATTGCACAACCAGGTGAATGTTGTGTGTGAGGCTTATTAGTCTGCTTTATGCAAGAGAACCTGAGAATCTTTACACCAATAGGGCTGCACAATATGGACCAAATATCATTCATTCTGTTGCTTTATACTGTGATCGATATGCGTTGCATTCAGATTTGGTGAAACAGTGACATGGATTAAGATGTTTTGACCAAAATAACTGACCTGTGTTGGATTACTTGAGTACCAAGATTCATGGAAACACCCACAGAAACCACTCACTTGGAGCTGTAATTGGTCTGACTTATTCATATTAGTCAGAAACGAATTTGCTTGTGTGTTACAAAGGCCAGTATGATGACAGCCCTTTAACGAAAGACCCTAGTTACATGGTGCCCTATGCAGAAATTTGCTGATCTGGATTTCTTCATAGTGGTGGTGATAGGAACCTGGTGTCCACGATGCAAATTAAGCTTTTTTAACTATTATCTAAGACCATGTGTCTTGAGTTTCTATTTGGGGTAAATCAAAAAAAAAAGCTTTGATTAGGTACTAACCTTTACACCTGAGTGGAGCTGGTGGCTTAGTGTTTAGGGAATTTGCCCCGAGATCAGAAGGTTGTGGGTTCGAATCCCTAGACTGCTAGTGTCCTCACTGAGGTACCCTCGAGCAAGGTACTGTGCCTATTCACTTAGTGAGTGGGTTAAATGTTAAATTTCACTTTGTTCACACTGTGTGCTGTATTCACGTGTGACTACTTTTCTTTAATCTGCCCTAGAACAACCCACATTTACCTGTTTCCCCGAATCCAGCATACTTGGAATCATTTTGTGTAACACCCAGGATGTTCAGACGCCTTGTTCCTATCGCCAGAGCATTTCACATCAAACCACTCTGCAGACATCTTAACCATTTAATTATGCAGATTTCTTTTGAAAAATCTGTAAAATTCTGTATAATTGTGTAGTTGGAGTTAAATGAGCATGATTAAAGCATACATTTAGCATGATGCTAAGTAGCAGGTTCTATGTATCTGTTACATTTTAGCATTTGCCTAATAGCTGCAGTGCAAACTAAAGAAGTTTTTGAACACCAGACTTGTCTTGGCTAAAGAGAAAAACTGTGTAAATATGAATTTTTAATGAGCTTTTCTTTAACATAGAGTAAACTCTTAAACTTTCTCACCTCCTCTGCTTTATTTTCACTGCAACTCCTGGAATGTCTTGAACATGACATCATCCTGCAGCCAAGAACATTCTCAAAGGCTGAGTGTAGATTTCCTCAGACAAAAATAGGCCTACAGCATCATTTAAAAAAAACCTCTTGGACGAGGGACTTTATAGCATTTTGAGTGTGTGCAAACACAGCAGAGCCCTCGCTCTGATCTCTCCAGAGTAATTACGCAGAGTTGTCATGAATGAAAGAGCCAAGCAAGGACCCAAAAAAATTGAGTGGTGGCCGCATGATGCTAAATTGCTTTCAAGGATATGCAAAGGATTTGGCTTGTTTATTAGATTTACGTTCTGCGTGTTTAAATTTTTATTACCCATGTGTAAATGCATTCATATCTTCATAGCCCACCTCGCTCTTATATGGAAATTTCGCTTCAAGCCCACCAATTGGAAAGATTCACAATGACCTAGAGTTAAATTGAGTACATTTACAGTTTTCCACTTACTGCAGAGGCAGCCAATACATGGTTGGAGTAAAAATAATTGCTTTGAACTGTAACAAACAAAAGTCAATAGTCACCCAAATCTTCTCTGTGAATGGATTATTAAAACTTCTCTTAACCTTCTCATACCACATCCAGCTCTTAATTAAGCTGATACGGACTTGTGGATGTGGTTTAGGACGCCATATGACTTTCTGTGAGTCATAAAAATGAACATAACTTTGAGTACCTGAGTATCTTTTTAGTCAACATGGTCTGATCCAAGTTCATTCTTCTCTAGTCTGTATGTAGTGGTGAAGATTTGTTGAAGCAGTGAAGCAATTTCATTTTTAGATCTCCCTGTGAGTCATTTTGTGTCCTAAACCACACAGAAAAGTCTGAGGCACCTTAATAAAGCGTAGAAGTGGTTTGCATAGGTTTTGAACATGTGTTTACAGAAATGATTGGTGTGACTACTGGCAATTAGTCTCACAGCTCCAACGCTAAACTAAAGAAGCAACATTTGGACACCAAACATTTCTTTGCTGATCATAAAAAAGTGTACATTTATTTTGTTTGCCAGATTGTTTCTTTAAGTTATCTTGGAAGTTGTGAAAGTCATTTCATCCTATAAAGTTTATTTCTGAAGATGAGGGGATATATCCTTTTAGTGCATTTTTGAGGAAACGTCTCTTTAAATGATCATTTTGGAGCTGTAGGCAGTTTTCTGTTTCAGGTCGGGGTGGAAATCACCCTCCTAGCTTTGCGGACTTGCACTGGCGCAGTGATCAAACTCATGTCAGAACTTTTGCCAGCAAGATTTTTCTCCTCTATAGCTTTCTGTAATGAGCTCCCTTGAGTGGCCTCAGCCAATCAAAGTGCTCGCCCAGACTCCTGCGCTGCATTAATTGGTCGAGGCGAGGTCGCTGCTGCAGCTATAACACCAGCATACATTAAAACTAATTATCTGAAGCATTCTGTAGAGCAGTCATAAACCTGGCAGAGGCCTTCTGGATCATAGAAACAAACAAAACTGGAGCAGCAAGGGAGGAGGGGTGAATCTTGGTGGATTTGATTTGGCCCTATAATGTGAAACATATTGTTGTCAGTAGTCATTTATGCTTCTTTGTAGGTTGGCTTGGCTCAAACATAAGACTCAAACTCTAAAAGTGCCTCATTTGGCCCATATGCTCGCTCTCTTTGTCCTAGACTGTGTAAGGGCTCCTCCTAATGGCTGAATGCTGTAAGGCCACATCTTGCTGCCTTGGAGTGTACAAGGGCTATTACAATCCTTTGCAATCCCTGCATAGTTTCTCGTTGTTTATATGGGTCTTTTTTGCCTTATTTCTCGAACTCTGATTTCTCTGTTTAGTGGTCAGAATAATCTGTAGATCATTCAATAACTAAAAACTGATGATGACCGTCCTAGAATACACTTCAAGTACAAGATGCCCAAATGTAAGAAACGTAAATGGGATGTTTTTTAGCAGCTAACCCAGCCTTTTGTTTTTCCAAGTTTGACTTGCATCACAGGGAGATTGGGAAATAAAACTGTATTGCATGAAATTAGGACAAACTTCACTTTCTCTGATTGCTGATGAATGCGTCATGAAAGGATTGCATGTAACAGGATTAAAAAGGGCCTTCACTCACCACCACACCGCCTGTTCCGTAGGCCTGCACCATATACACAATGTATAAATGCTGGTAATGGGATTATATTGCTGTTGCAGCATATTTTGTGATAATGACATGTTTTGCAGTATAAATAATAAAACCTTAATGATGAGATTTGTGTTATTTTGTTGGATTACATCACTGGGGAGCCCTCAAGGCCTTCTAGGCTTTCATAGAATACCAAGTCTCTCTCTCAGTATTGGGCTCTGGAGCAGTGGAACTGTGTTCTCTGGAGTGTTTGAGCACCAGTGCAAAGCATTTTTGGATTTTTTTTTAACCTTCTCACACCACATGGCACAGAATCACAGCAGTTGCAAGTGGAAATTGCTTTATTGTTTGAACAGCTGTGACTATAAACTCCCCTCAATCTTCCCTCTTGCTGCCTTCACGCATGTGTATGTGCATGTGAGTGTGAGATGTAGTGGATGAAAGTGTAATTTCTCACTCTGCTGCCCCAGAGAGCCTCTCACACACATCTTAGCCAGTCACCCGTAAGACAAGAGGCAGCAGCACTACTCAAGTGTGTGTCAGTGTGTGTGTGTGTGTGTGTGTGTGTATGTGTGTGTGTGTGTTTCATGTGGCCTTTGTGTGGCCATGGTAGAGCAGCTCCTCTGAGGCCTAAAGCCTCTCACTGATCATAAACAAGCCCAAAGCAGAGCAAGCTGGGCCTCCAGAGGGCTGTACTGCGAAGAATCATGCGTTTCCTCCAAATAAAAACACAGTAGTATAAATTCAGCCGCTTATCCGCCTGACACAGTTGCCCTTTAGGGACTTGTTTGAAAGGAGAGGTGAGTTTTGTGTGACTCATTTTCAAATCGCTGCTGTCATAAGGCAAAAAAACCCAAACTTTAAATGAGAAGCAAGAAATATTCCTAAGGTTTCATCTGCTAATAAAACTTAACTATTTTTCAAAATTGCTATATAGTTCATGGCCCTTGAGTGACGTCTAAGCACTGGCCCTACTGAGATATCGATCCCTGGCGGTGCCACAGCCATCTGTAGCCCAGAGCCAAAGAGAGAATAATTGACTTTGCTCTGTGGGCGGGGAGGATTCCCCCCCTTCCCCAACACTCAGTGAGGGTTATGTTAGATGACGCAACAGAATTAGCAGTGATATCCTCCACGCATGGAGAGCAATCCAGTGATGCTGCTTGAGCAGGAAGGCTTCAACTTCCAAAGGGAGTACAGGGGGAGGCAAAGTTAGTGCGCAGGAAAAAGCAATGAGTAAAACTGGAGACAAACCCTTCATGATTACATTTTTGATATATAAACCGATTTATCATAAAATGCCCCAGGCATGAATAGGGAACCCATTCATAACCATTTAAGCTAAGGCATTCTTGTGATGTAGCTTTTATAGATATTAAACACTTCAGACATCTGGTTCCTCTGCCTGTCACTGTGAGCAGTGGGACTCCTTAAGGCTCCTTAAATTCCAGAATGGAGTTTACTCTCGGAATGACTTTGTTTACATCTTAACAATATAAGTATTTCAGAATTCAATGGAATTCGCCTGAAAAGGCTGTTTCAAAGGTCTGGTTCCATTCATCACTAGCATCTGAGTTCTAGTGCCAGTTCTAGTGGCATGTATGTTTATAATGGTATGTAGAAGCTTCATAAGAGGATTTGCTGGTTTAGAGAACAAGTACAAGTAGTGAACTGCTTGCTGCAAATTAAATTAGGCAGCAATACATTCTGGCACTGGTTCATATCTGTCCTTCATTCTGAAAGAAATCAAAACAAAACAGTGGCTTTGTTGGCTTTGTGCCAGGAAAATAAATCTCTGACCTTAGTGATTTCAGTTTGACCATAATTCTTTAGCAAATGATTCAGTGAATCATAAAACCTTAAATTACACCATGATTTGATCTATACCCTGAATGCAATGAACGCGGTATGATGAGCTGTTTACACGGTAGTAGAATATAGACTATAAAAACAAAATGAATTTCAGCACATTTTATTGTCCTGATACATGCTGTTTAAACGGATGGAAATAAAGAAACATTGCATTGGTCACTGTTTGTAGGTGGACTGGACGTATCACAGTCTGTACAGTTCTCAGCAGATTAAAGCCCAAGCTTCTTTATCCTCATTTAGGTCCTCATAACAAACACACACACACACACACACACAAGCCCTCTGCCACAAACTACTGATCTAAGGCCAGTTTTCGTGAGCCCAGCTAGCCCTGACCCTAATCCCTCACCTGTCCACTCACAGTCCAGGGAGCTGGACTATGAGTGGACAAACAACACACACACACACACACACACACACTCACACCCACACACACACA
>JBBPCX010000141.1:15229794-15247763 GCA_037974365.1 Hydrocynus forskahlii
CCCTCTCCCTCTCTCTCTCTCTCTCTCTCTCTCTCTCTCCCTCTCCCTCTCCCTCCCCCCCCCCCCCCCAGCCAAATCCTCCTCCTTTCGTCCAGAATTGTTTATATCCCGCCATCTCTCTCCGTAATTAGTTTTCCGGACGGAGGAATTCCCTCCCCTTCTCTGCTGCTCGGCCCATCTGCAGAGCTGGGGAGTGAAGGAGAAGGGAAGGAAAAGGAAGGATTTAGTGGCTCTACGGTCTGCAGAAGCTGGACGGATAGTGCTTTTTTTTTTTTTTTTGGTCCAATGATGAACTTGAGTCTGGCAGAGTGATGCTGTTGTGTGTAAAGATAACACATGTAATAAAGCTAGAACAGCAACATGTGGTGTCTCCAGTGTACATCAGACAAGAGCCAGTCTCTACTGGAGCTGGAGCTGGACAACTGGTGAGCTTTGAGTGTGTGTGTGTGTGTGTGAGACTGTGTGACAATGAGTATTGATTACTCTATGTAAGGGCATTTGTGTGTCCTTCATGTGTGTATGGAGAAAGAATGTTGTACATGTGTGCGTTTAAGTGCACATTACTTTGTACATCTTGTGTGCGGAGAAAGTACCATTGTGTGTGTCTGAGACAGAGTTCCTTCATTTAGTGTGTGTTTGTGAGACAGAGAGACAGAGTTCTGTCATTTAGTATTTTTTGAGACCGAGAGACAGAGTTCTTTCATTTAGTGTGTATGTGTGAGAGAGTGCTTTTAGAGTTCTTTCATTTAAGAAACATTTTATGTTTGTCTCGACTTCTTTTGCTTTGATATTAGCATAGATTTTTTTTAATATTGCTGTTTAAATATAGTACAGTTGTTAATGTCTCGTTTTGGGACTTTATGTCCCATAACTTTGTTATGGATTATATTCCCTTTATCTTTGTCTCCTGCGTGTCTTTTCGTCTCACATTGTCACTGTGTTTTTATAATTGGTTAATAGTAGTCATCGTAGACCAATTTGCATCCATGTACTGAATTGTCAGCACTCATCAGTGTGAATCACATTGAATCACGTCGTGAGGTGGTGTGCAAAAGCCCTTTGGATGCGGAAAAGGTTTTCCAAAGAGTTTGTCAAAACAATAAGGTTTGACAACATTTAGACTGTAGTTTCTGGAACAAGATTTATTACTTTTGGATAGGTTAATTCTAGGTTTTGAGGTGAAATGATGGTTAGCAGGCTTGCTTCTTAGTGTCAACTTTACTTTCATTTTTCTTACTTTCACTACAAAAGATGTGAGTGTGTTTCTGTACATGATGCCTCATTCCAGCTCAAATGGCAGTGCAGATGCTACCTAATATGTGAACAATTTCGCTCGGATTAACCGACATAGTTAATGTGAGTGATTATATCAGTTCTCAACATAAGCGGATTATTCTTTAACTGATCAAAAAACACTAAAGTGAAATGGAACCTTGAAAGGATGGTATGCGGACTTGGTTTTTGATTTCAGAAGTCGTAAAATCTCAGCAGTTCCGAGGTTTTGTAACATGAAGAGGGTCTACAGGCCACCACACAGCTCTTTGAAAGAACCCCTTTTTGTTTCGCTAATGAATCCTTAAATATCCTTAAATATAGGTTAATATAGGATACCGATCTGATCGTTTTCCTTCAAAAAGCGCTAAGCTTTAAAATGAGCCATTTTTAATGTAATTAGTATAATTGAATTGATAAGATGAGTATCTAAAATAAGCTGTCCAGCTCAATCTATTAAAACACTCTACTAGGAAGAAACAGAAAAAATATACAGCTAACAGTGTGACATGATACAATGTAATTGTGGGTTATTTCAAGATGGATTTGTTACGGGATTAGATTGGAATCATTTTTTCCCCTATGATATCTGATGCAGCATTATCAGACCGATACAGATATCCAGCATCAGATCGGAGCTAGGCCTAATGAAGATGTCATGCTGTATCTGGTAGATTCAGAATTTGTGAGAGGATAAGTGTGCTCATAATTATCTGAAAGCACATTCTTCTGTTCAATTCATTAGGACCCAAGATGCACCCATTTCACAAATGTATTAAAGCTAATGAATAGCATTCAGCTCTCTGTGGGAGAGGCACTCTGTGTTATTTGTTCCTATGTTTCATGGGGGGTGAATGTCACTTGTTTTGGGGCTTGTTGGCAAAAAGAGGGCTGGGATTAGACTTTGTCAGACAGTGCAAAGCAGCGTATTTATTGGAGAAACGGAGCAGCCAGAGTAAATACATATGAAGTCAGGCACCAAATCATTCTGTCAGCCAAATGCTTGTCTGTTTGAGTAGTTTGTCTTGGTGAAACTACTGCTTATTTAAGTACACAGCACAGAATGCAAACAGTAACTAAATACACCGGCAGAATGGTGTACCTATATATATATATATATATATAATATGTACACACTATTGCATTCAAATACATAGAGTCCTCCCCTTTGCAGCTAGAACAGCTTTCACTCTTCATGGAAGGCTTTCCACAAGATTTTGGTGTTTCTGTGGGAATTTGTGTCTGTTCCTTCTGTGGAGCATTTATGAGGTCGGGCACTAATGTTGGACAAGAATGCCTGACTCTCAATCTCCATTCCAGTTCATCCCAAAGGTGTTGGATGGGGTTGAGGTCAGGGCTCTGTGCGGGCCAGTCAAGTTCTTCCACACCGAACTTATCCAGCCATGTCTTTATGGACCACTGGGGCACAGTCATGCTGCAATAGAAAAGGATCTTCCCCAAAGTGTGGAAGCATGGCGTTGTCCCAGATGTCTTGGTATGCTAAAGCATTCAGATTACGCTTCCCTGGAAGTAGGAGGCCTAGATCAAACCCTGAAAAACAGGAGTCCCAATACTTTTGTCCATAAGGTGTGTCTATCACACACTCCTTAGAATGGCATTGTCTATAGAAGGGGATACTCTGAAGGTCACGTGCTAGCTTGAGAGGGGTGTTAAGCCCAGCATTAGGCTGTGCAGCAGTGGAACTGTGATGGAGCTCTATCCAGTACCTCTGGGATGAGTAGTGAGCTAGATTGTGTGCACAGTAGTCAATGAAAAGGAAGGTCAAATTGAATATAATTGAGTGTGTTTAAATTGCTATTTGTTTGCATAAATGTGTGTTTATTCTCACACAGAAATGTATGAGTTACTGTTGGAGTTTGATCATCTGACAGTATTTGCACTACTGAGTTTAGTCTAATCTTATCCTTTACTGTATTATCATTGCCAGCAAACACAGTCTCAGGACCTCCTTTATGCACTGTGTCTGAAGTTTGAGGACACAAAGAATGATTTTCACTGTTGCTCAATTACATGAGAAAATTCTACAACAGTTTTGTTAAAACTGTAAAAGAGTGGTTAGTGAATTCTTTGGGTAGGTTTTACAAAACCTAGCACTTACAACACGTTTGCAGGCCCTCCTTCATCATAATTTTTTTTTAACGTTAATTTTAAGACAGATGTATCCTATTAAAGATGTATCTTATTAAAGCAGGTTTTGCATGAAGTATTTCACTGTTTTCCTTTCCAAGCTGTTTAAAGCACATGTTTAAAATCTTTTGGACCAAAGCTGGTCTGCTGACATCACGACCAAGGGATAAAGTGAGTGTTATTCACAAGGTAGGACCTTTAATTTAGCAGCTTTTAGGCCAAAACTGCACACTGACAAAAAAAAACCCTTGCACACTCGTATTAAAACTTCTTGAAAAGCTAAGCGTCTCCAAGCTTTTGACAGCTATAGAGGTTTGTCAAACTAAAACCTGTTATCCGCTGGTGCTTGAGTGTCAAGCTCTTTGAAGCAGCGACGTAAGCTGTGGAAAGAGAAGAATAGTGGGTATTGTCAGAGTTGCCGTGAACACTGTGATTAAGATGAAGTTTAGCGAGGACTCCCAGCTTTCAGCTTTCTGCTGGCAGAAGTGTCCCTATCTGACCCCAGCTGATATAAATGTGTCAGAGTCCCTGATGATCCCCGACGGTCTTTTCTGCTGTGTCGCTGTGTTGTAGTGCTGGAGGATACTAGAGGAATATTGCAATGAATATTTTATCCATAATGCTTCAGTATACCAAGACATTTTGGACATTGACATGCTTCCAACTTCGTGGACACAGTTTGGGGAAGACCCTTTTCGATTCCAGCATAATTGTGCCCCAGTGCACAAAGCGAGCTCCATAAAGACGTGGCTGGATGAGTTCGGTGTGGAAGAACTTGACTGGCCCACACAGAACCCTGACCTCAACCCCATCTAAAACCTTTGGGATAAACTGGAACAGAGATTGTGAGCCAGGACTTCTCATCCAACATCAGTGCCTGACCTCATAAATGCTCTACAGAATGAATGGGCACAAATTCCCACAGAAACGCTCCAAAATCTAGCAGAAAGCCTTCCAAGAAGAGTGGAAGTTGTAATAGCGGCAAAGTGGGAACCAACTCCATATTAAAGCCTGTGTATTTAAATGCAATATCATTAAAGTCCCTGTTGGTATAATGGTCAGGTGTCCCAATACTTTTGTCCATATAGTGTATGACAGTGTAGTTTTGTTCAGCAAAACAAAAAGGTGGATTTTAGACAGGTGGGAGTAAATTTTCCAGCAAATTTAAGCAGTGTTGATGTGATTTAGGGAGTGAAATGCAAATAAGCTCATAATGCAACAAGCTCATAGACTCACCATCTGTACCATAGCTCGACAGGCAATTATGAGATAAACTCTGGCTTTATAAGCCCTTCGAATCAGCCCTTAAAAAACCCAGCACAAATGTCAGCTCACTATTAGAATATTCAGTTGATATAAACAGCTCACTACATAATCAGTGCAAGCTGGTAAGTTATTAATGAGCATCTTAAAGACAATTATATGCAATTCTAAGCATTTGACTCTGGTTTGTGTGCATGAATGTGATTTCTCCTGTTTTAAAGGGTCTATATATAAATACATATATTATGCTGTATAAATGTAGTCTCTGTGGTCATTATATAATCCAAACTAAGTGCTCAAACAGTCTGTTCTGATTTCATTGTATTTGTGATGTCACAAAAAACAGCACTTTTCCATATATCTACCAGTTGTTGCTCCCCATTCATGCTGAAGTTTTAGAGTGTTTCAGCCTGACCTATTATCAGAATGAAGCACACTACAGGGCAGCCAAGCAGATTGGAGGTCATTTCCATATATCAGTCTTAAAGCAGCACAAAAAAAAACTACTTGAGGGATGAAAAGTGATGGTCACATAAATGTGAATGTACTTGGTGTATAAACTCAAACAAAGGTTAAAAGTGTGAAACAGGTGGAAAAAATTTAATCCAAGAAAAAACGGATAAGAACCCTTAAAGTTAAATTGAAGTTAACTTTTCTGAATCATTACATTCAATTCGTTGCTTCATCCATGAAATAACACATTAAACAACATTAAACTGAGAACCTGGTTGCCAGTTAGTTACATCAAATTCAACATATAGTAAAATATCCCCTCTTCGGCTTATGAACCCAAATGTGGTGGGAAAGTGAAAATGTTCCACTGAATTTCTCCACTTATTTCAGCGAGATAATTAATTAAATGAATTTACAACACACTGTGTCCTAAGGGTTAACATAAATGCCCCTTCCTCCAGAAGCTGTCTCACAGGGACATGCACTCAGTGCCACTGTGGTAATTTCTGAGATGTTTTCAGACAGTGTCATTCATCATGGTTTAGAAGCCAGACTCTGAACACCGTGTTTGTCTCGCCTCGTATAAAAGCGGCGTCCTGAGAGATGAGGAACCAGCAAAACCAAATGAAAATCTCATTTCTCCGTCACCATGAAGGCATCAAACATCCGTCTGTGAAACGCTGAGCGCTGAGACGGGCAAATTATTTGCAGAGTGTGTTACATACACGAGGACACACACACTCAGTGCTGTTTTTTTAACTGTGTTCCTATAATGCACAATTATCCACAACAAGCAGCACCACCGTTCTATAATCACCTAACATTGTGGGATTAAATACAGCTTGGTGTGTATGTGTGTGTGTGTGTGTGTGCTCTCACAAACTGAGGTGGGCAATATGGTTAAAATATAACATGGTAATAATTTCAATGCATTTTAATTATATAGCACCTTTCCAAAGCTCAATGTCACTTCAAAGTTCTGACGATAACTATGATTTAATCAGAAAGGCGTACTTCAATTTAATTTCTTTTCACGATGGTAACATATAGTCATATTACCCACCCGCAGCCTCTACTGCTACTTTGCAGATTTATCCCTTCTAATTCCTGATCTGCAATTGACTTGATATTCAACAACCTGGAAGCCTGTGTAGTATTAGACTAGCTTTCTTTATCTGGGACCCTTAATGTGATACTTCAGTGACAAGTCAAATGACCCTAAATGACTCAGAAGTCAGTCGCCAAGATATGTCTGCTGTCCCATGTTATCTTCCTTGTAAAAATGGGCAAAGGTGCATCACGTAGCTAAAGATAGTAACAGCATTAATCTTAAAACCTCAAATTTTATTTTTCTCCTTATTTTTACAGGTGGGTGTGTCAAGAAGAGTCAGAAACCACATCAGCAAGTTTATTTGAACTTGTAACTTTTGAGGCAGGTTTTTTTTTTAATTGGGCATGAGGTCTGCACTAATTGCTAACTTATAATGTTCCTTGTAGCTTTAGTGCTAAAGAAGCTAACCTGGGACATTAAACATTATAGCTGTAACTACATTTGGGTAGAAGAAATCTGAGTATGCCTGATTTTTCAGCTAATTTATTCAGTGCGACATTCAGGGGCTCAGATCTTACCAGACATTCAACTGGCTTCACTGTATTGTTAAAGTTAGTTATGTTTAGTCAGTGTCTTGCCTTTCACTGAGGACACAATTATGTGTCTTAGACATTTTTTAGGTTGTACCGAGTGTGAGATTTCTGTCTTCTTGATGTCATACACAGATAAACACCTTGCCCAACCCCCATAGGCATCTAAACACCCTTGCTGTGCTCTTTCACTCCCATACAAATTCAATCAGCCCACGTTCATGTTGTGATGTGCGTAATGTTGTACGCGCTGCTGCGCGCTAATTCGTTTCATTAAAGGAAGCTCCTTTAAAGTCTACCTAATCTACTGCCACTGAGAGGACGCAGGGAGCAGGGTAATGTGAATGTGCTTGCATGTGGGTTCGTGGGTGTATGAATCAATCAGCCATAACATTAAAACCACCTGCCACACCCCAGGACTCCACAGGACGTCTGAAGGTGTGCTGTGGTATCTGCACCAAGATGTTAGCAGCAGATCCTTTAAGTCCTGTAAGCTGCAGGGTGCGACATGCATGGATCGGACTAGTTTGTCAATCGCATCCCACAGAAGCTCGATTGGATTAAGATCAGGAGTATTTGGAGGCCGCGTTCCTGAGCAAATTCTGTCGTGTGTCAGGGAGCAGTACTCCGCTGAAAGAGGCCACCGCTGTCAGGGAATACTGTTGTCATGAAGGGCTGTACTTGGTCTGCAACAGTGTTTAAATAGGTGGTGCAAGTCAAAGCCACCTGAATGCAGGTTTCCCAGCAGAACATTGCCCAAAGCATCACTCTGCCTCACCAGTCTTTTTCCCTGTAGAGGCACCCAACCATCCATGTGATGGAAAAGAAAATGTGATTCATCAGACCATGCCGTCTTTCATTATTCCACAGTCCAGTTCTGATGCTTAAGTGCCAATTGTAGGAGCTTCCAGTGGTGGACAGAGGTCAGCGTGGGCACTCTGATCAGTCTGCAGCTACACTGCTTCATGCACAAGCTTCGATGATTGTGTGCCCTGACAGCTTTCTGTCATAGCCAGCCTCACGGATTCTCAGCTCTTTGAGCTACATCAGTTCTTTTGTGGGATTGGACCAGACAGCCTAGCCTTCATTTCCTACCTGCATCAATGAGCCTTGGACACCAGTGGGCCAGTTCTCGAGCTGATCTCAGTTATTTAAACTCATAGGACATATTTACGTTTATGTTAACGTTTGCGTTTACAGCGTTTAGCAGATGCTCTTATCCAGAGCGACGTGCATCAGTGCTTAAGTAGTCCAATCTGTTCTTCATACCTGTAAAGCTATACTTAAATCAACACCTGCTTAACCAATTTACCGCCAGCTAAGTCACACACCTTAACAAACCCTGGCAGAAAGAAAGAAAAAGTCAGAGGTTAATACACAAGGAAGGAAAAACAGTGATTTGAGCTGATCGCAAACATTTTTGCTGTGTCAATCATTTGAGCTTAGTTGGGGTTTTTTTGCTGATTGCCGTTACTTTTGCTGATAATTTTTGTTTATTTGAGCTGATTTTTATACTTCACTTTTGTCATAATCATATGGACAAATGTGTGAACTGATCATGTTTTCAGTTGGGTTGAGACAAACGTCCTGCCCAGAAAGTTATAAATAGTTTTGGCAAAGACATTTTGAACCAATACCGTACTTTGACCCTCTGCCCGGTCATAGCAGTGGAGAAGGTGTGGAGGAAGTGTGTGTGTGTGGGTGGGCAGTTCTGTGTGTTTACATGCGACAGCCAGTCAGTGTTCCGAATGAACTGTTGCTAACAAACGTGGCTTCAGGCAAAAGAAAGCTGTTCACCACTGCTGTTTCCCTGACAGGTAGGGGATGTTTTGGTAACTGGGTTGCGGTGTGTGTGGTGCAGTATGTGAAGCTTTATTGCCATTTAAGCAATCTGGGTGCTGAGTCACTGCAGTGTATGTGTAAAACACTGAGTGTGTGGCAAGGGAAACCAATCAATGCCCAATTTTCCACGTGTGTGGAGCTGCATGAGTAATGTGGAAGCAATCTGTGATTTCAGCAGCTTTCGGTCATGCTCTGTAACCGCCAATGAGGTTTTAATCAAACACATAACAGCCACTGAGTGCTTTTCTGTGACTGATGTTCAGTTCAAAGTGGATTGGAGTGCCTTTTCATAGACGTACGCTCCTTCCTTTTTACTCTGCTCCTGCCAGGGTGTGTTTCGGTGAAGGCTACATGCCTTTTTTTCCTCTTCCCAGGGGTCCAAGTTCAGGAATTACAGTGAGCCTTGACTTTTTATTGTTGGAAACATACAGAAAAAGTTTAATGTACAAAATATATGAATGTTTTTCGTGATCCATATGATTAAAAAAAAAACTAGATTTTACTCACATTTTTGAATGAAAAGTTTTGATGTACAATGTAACCATGTTCGAAATTTCGTAGACCCCTATCTATCAGTAGAAACTAAGTGCAGTCCATATATAAAACCAAGGTTCAAAATCCTTTTTTTTATCTTTGTTGTGATGTGACAACCATGAGTGCATTTACATATTCACATGTTTATACAATTCATACTGAAGAGTTACTGCAGACAATCTGTAGCAGGACTATTTGGAATGAATGATGTGTGGAAAAAGATTCAACTTTGCACTGGCTGTCAGGGAACAAATGGACTATTGCGGCCTCCCAAAGGCTTCCTTTAGGTTCTGGATTATAGCTGTTTTTTGCACTTAAAAGGATACAAATGTCATAAGTGGATAAAACAAAACATGTGGAATATAGGCCCTTTAAAAAAATGTCTCCATCTCTCTCCATCTCTCTCTCTCTCTCTCTCTCTCTCTCTCTCTCTCTCTCTCTGCCTGCAGTGTGGAGGGTGAAGCTGCAGGGGCTGAAGCTGCTGCAGTGTCTCTGGACAGCAGCAGTGAATACGCTCGAGTGCCCGTGACGCGCAGCTCCATCCTCAGCAGCGACCACTTCGAGCCACTCTATACACACGAGGTCCGGACACGGCCACGCCGACCGAAACTCCAGCACTCGCAGTCCATCCTCCGCAAACAGGCCGAAGAGGAGGCCATCAAGCGCTCGCGATCACTCTCCGAGAGCTATGAGCTCTCCACTGATCTTCAGGACAAACAGGTCAGCACAACTTCATCTATTGAGATCATCAGCTGTATTATGTCATGTTGACTGTGAAAAACTGTTCTGTGTTAATGAGAACTGCCAATGTCCAGATAATAATGTTAATAAATGAACATATTTTCTGTGTCAATTTTTCAATACCTTCCTCACTCAATGACCAGTTATAATGAAATGTTACGCAGGATTAAAAGAAAACAACAAACAATAGTACTACTATGCAGATACTAGAGTAAGGGATCCATGGTATCCTTGCTAGGTTAGTTGTGGATGGTGCTTTTTTCATGTGCCACAAAAATGCACGTTTTTCAATTTAAACACAAAAAAAACATAAAGCATATTGCACGGGCTACAGTTAGGCTTCTAGTTGTGGTGCCTGTTGCTCCCTGGTCTGAAACAGATTTGTCTGAATGCCACTGTAGAGATAAAGTTAGCTAATTAGTGGGTATAAGTACCCATTACTTGTTAGCTACATTGTAGAACTAAACAAAAGGAAATTTGTACCCTAGCTTTTAACATAGCACAATGTAATATCACAGCCTTGCCGCCAATTGATTATCCTAAGGTTAAAGATAAAGTAAACCTTAAAAAAGCAAGCTGTTTGTGCACATAGGTTTGATCCTTCAGTCTTGATACCCCAGCAGTAACCCAAGTCTTGACTGTGTTTGGTGCGTGTGTGTTCTGCAGGTGGAGATGCTGGAGCGTAAGTATGGGGGGCGTTTCATAACCCGGCATGCGGCCCGCACCATCCAAACGGCCTTCCGCCAGTACCAGATGAACAAAAATTTTGAGCGTCTCCGGAGCTCTATGTCGGAGAACCGCATGTCCAGACGTATCGTCCTGTCCAATATGAGGATGCAGTTTTCTTTTGAAGGACCTGAGAAAGTCCACAGCTCCTACTTTGAGGGCAAGCAGGTTTCTGTAACTGACGACGGCTCTAAGCTCGGATCCCTGGTCCAGTCCGAGTGTGGCGAAATAGTTCCATCTAATATAAAGTCTCCTACAGCCCAGAGTGATTTCACGGATGCTATCACGGAGCTGGAGGATGCTTTTTCCAGACAGGTCAAGTCTTTGGCAGAGTCTATAGATGATGCCTTGAACTGTCGCAGCTTGCACGGAGACGAAGGTCAAGCTGAGCTGGGTCAGCGTGACCGAGACCTTGAGCGAGAGGTTGCTACCTCTTACCAGGTCAAACCTTCACATAGTAGCGGGGATCACCGCAAATTGGACGAAATGACTGCTTCTTATAGCGATGTGACACTTTACATTGACGAAGAAGAACTTTCACCTCCTCTTCCTCTTTCGCAGCCTGTAGACCGACCGTCTAGTACGGAATCTGACCTTAGGCTACGATCCCTAAATTCGTCCCAGGACTATTGGGCTCAAGCCCACAAGGATGACAAAGGGGATACGGACACTAGCTGCAGAAGTACGCCATCTTTAGAATGTCAGGAACAACGACTGAGAGTGGATCACCTTCCATTGCTGACCATAGAGCCCCCTAGTGACAGTTCAGTGGAATTAAGTGACCGTTCTGATCGTAGTTCGCTCAAAAGGCAAAACGCCTATGAAAGAGGTGTAAGCAGCCAGCAAGGGAGCCCAAAACACACTTCTTCCCATGCTCTTCCATCCCGTGGGCCTTCAAGAGATGAAGAAGGCCCACGTCATCGGCCGAGGCAGCTAGAAAGCCACCTGGCCATCAACGGCACCGCGGCCAACAGGCAGAGCAAGTCTGAATCTGATTTCTCAGACGGAGACAATGACAGCATCAACAGCACCTCCAACTCCAACGACACCATCAACTGCAGCTCCGAGTCGTCGTCACGGGACAGCCTTCGTGAACAGACGCTTAGCAAGCAGACTTACCACAAAGAGACCCGGAACAGCTGGGACTCACCGGCCTTCAGCAACGACATCATCCGCAAGAGGCACTACCGCATTGGACTAAACCTGTTCAACAAGTAGGTGATGGGCTAAAGAGAGCTCGCTCTCTCTCTCTCTCTCTCTCTTTCTCTCTCTCTCTCTCTCTCTCTCTCTCTCTCTCTCTCTCTGTGTGTGTGTGTGTGTGTGTGTGTGTGTGTGTGTGTGCTGGATTTGTGTAATTTCATGCGCAGTTGACCAGATTTAATCTAATGAATTATATATATTTCATTTAAAAAGCAGTGCATTTTGTTTCAGCTATAAAAGTGGCAAAAGTGCACACATTAAACTCCATTAGAATGTATGTGTTATTTTTAAAAAATCAACAACACTGCTTTCATCATGAATCATGAGAATTTACATGAACCTGCACATTATTGTGATTTGGCCTGGTGTGTCTTTAATTCTGGTTTCGGTTTCAGTTCAGGGCATCACTGCTAATAAGCTATTACATGGACTAGTTATTAAAATATTAACTTTGAATCTGTAACTTCTTCAGAATCTGTAATGTTAGACTGATCTCATAATTACAGTTCCCCATGTCGAATATTACCCTACCCCATATTTCTAACAGTAACAAAGAAATGGAACTCCCCGTTCTTGAATTACCTTTTTTTTCAATTATAACTTCATTGGACATTTCTGTTCTTACTAATGTTTCTGGTTTAGTTCACACTAAAGACTTCTGAAGTCTCTTAATGTCTATTCTTATTTCAGTGATGCTTTAGCAATGCTCTAACGGATGTACTGGTTACTGAAGTGTGAGGGAGACATGGGTGTTGTGTTCCTTTGCAGTTTTTTTTTCTTTTCATTCACACTAATCTAAACATGTTGTTTGCTTTGAACGAGCAGGCCGTGTGAATGATGTGTGGTGTTGTTTTTTTTCAATTATCATCTCAACCTTTAACCTACACTGCAATGGTTATTTATTATTAACTCATTATAATCATATCAGCCGTCTGGTTTACTCGGCAGCTGTGTGTGTGTGTGTGTGTGAGAGAGAGAGCGAGAGAGATTGCCTTTCTGCCCTATATATAATTAACACCAATCAAGACTGTGAGGATAGCTGCAAAGATCAAACAAGCACACTTAGTTTGCTTAAAGTGGCTGATTAGACTGGGTTAGATTTGACAAAGTAAACCACTGAATAAAACCATCCAAAAGCTGACCATCTGCTTCTTGGATGAAGAAAAGATCAAAGCTAAGCCCTCAGTAAACAAGCTGGAGTTTTTTGAAGCACTGTGCTGCGGGGAGAAGATAAAATGTGAGCATGCATATGAATTCTGGGATCCTGAAGTATTTGAAGTGTGTGTGTGTGTGTGTGTGTGTGTGTGTGTGTGTACGTGCGTGTGTGCATGTGTTGGTGTGTGTGTGTGTGTGTGTGGGGGGGAGTATTATCACATATAGTTCCCTGCTCAAATCACACACCTGATTTAGCTCATCTATCAATTGCTAAATTTATATAACAGGTATGGGACGTATGATTATCACATATTTGTACTTAGAGTACATTACAGGCATAATATATAGGTACTTATATGTGATACCATTGTACAACAATATGTGATACCATCACTGTACAACAAAAAAACGTGTCTAACACGTATTAAAGCAGTACTGGCTATTTAGCTTACCAGTGCAAATGCTCCAACTGACCTGGAATAACATCTGTTTCCAATAAAGCTAAGAAGAGTTTTGCCTTCTCATTGTAATAGTTTTTGTGTGTAAGCAGTGTGCACGTGTTTGTGTGTGTTTGTTGGGATGTCAGTGACCCTAAAAATGTGTTTAAAGCAGCAGCCCTCCTAATCTTAGATGGCTGTGGATTTGATTGCTCTCTGACTTGTGCCATTAAGTTCTTTTTAATCAGGTTTGCTAAGCACAGACAGAAGCATGTTTCACTTTCTTTGGGCCACAAGCTGCTGTGCATGCACACAGTGTTGGGGTTCAGACATGGGGTGCTTAATGATTTGTTTGTTAATCATAATTCTGATACTGGCTTTTGTAACGTTAATATCACAGAGGCCTGTAATATGCAAATTAGTCTCACTGTTTTACTCTGTTCGGTGAGGATCATAAATAGGTCCGGATGAGTGTTTCTATTGGTGTTAGGTCAAATTAAGTTGTTCGTGTAAGCAGTTGAGGTCAAAATAATGCAGGTCAATGTTTAACCATATTAGACTTCATATACATATATGTATACAGGGGCTCCTCGGGCTACGACAGTCTCGACATGTGACATTTCAAGTTTATGTCGCTCACTCCCATAACTAGTCGCTCACTCCCAAAACTAGAATACACAGTAATGCGGCGTATGAGTGAGGGAGTTGGCGTCCCCCAGTACGCTTACCTGCACCATTTTGGACTGTTAAAAGCACAAGTGTTCTTATTCTCATTTTTTGTCATTTTTTCTGTTACTACAGTACAGTGTACATGTACAGTATATTTATGTCCTTTTCCTTTTTCTGTGGCTTAGTTGTGTTTTTGTGTTCTAGATTATGATTTTACAGCTGTGTTAGGATCAGTAAGTGTCTTAGGCTAGGGTGTGTTTCGACTTACAACAAAATTCGGGTTACGTCATTGTCGAAGAAACGGATCTGTGTCGTAATTCGATCTAACACATCAATCACTCTATACTTAACAGCAGGAACAGAACAAGACTAAGACTAAGACTTGAACGTCTGTTACAAGCAGTTTAAAATTTAAAACCACTGTTAACTAATACAGATCACATAAATACAAGCTTCTTATAATGAATAATTAAAATCTGTCTGCATTAAACACACCCATGCATCTTAAAGTGTCCATATCCTACTGTTTGTATATTCTGTTTTATTGGACAATGTGGGTTTATTCATCAAAAGCAGCCATAGTTCGTTTTTTTATTTAGTCTTTTCCCAACCTCTCTTTATCTCTGAGGATTAAAGGGACTGATAAATTGAAATGAGCCCTGTTCTGACTGACTGTCCTATGTCAAGCCTTGTTCAGAAAGAATGGATGGACAGAAATAAACTGCTGTAAGGCTTAAACGTAGAATATGTGTAAACACATGGGTTCTCATGACATCATGAAAACAGCTAATTCAGTACAGGGTGTTCTTTCAGCTGTATTTGTATCAATTGAGTGAAGGGACTAAGGGGTAAATGGTAGTTTTTGGAACTCTGACAGTTTTTAAGTAACACATCAACCTCTTTTATTGCACAAAAAAGTCTGGTTTTACATGAAGGCTTGTTATGACATAATCACAGTTTGTCTGTATCCGACTTTCACTGTTAAGAAAATCAGAACATATTTGTGTGTATGTACAATATTTTACAAAGACTTTGCAATTGAGCAGAATATCAGACCCACCTGTAACCCACCAGGCCGGGCTGGACATAGCAGCCTTAAAAAATTCACCAAATGATGAATGAATCTAGGGGGTGTATCACTACAGAATTATTCACTTCTAGTCTTTGTTAACAGCAAGTAAGACAATGTGGATCCCAAAATAAACAGATTGAAGGATTAGTCCTACTAACCCGTTCATACCGTCGTCCCTTAGATTCAGTGTTTTCAGTTATAATATGCAATTTAGTTTTAGTATGCATACATAAAACAAATCTAATATGTTGCTAGTTCTGTACAACTTTACAGGTTATGTATAATAAAAAGGACTAGTGGCAAAATATAAAGACCTTTAGACATGTCCAGAATAAAAATGAATCTCTAGATGATGTAAAATAATAGAGAATGAAGTTAACGAACGTCCATAATGCCTCATTTTTAAAAAGTGACAATCAAGTCTTGGGAACAGATCATTTGAAAATGATAATTACTGTTGAGCATTTCATTAAAATATATGTTTGTAATGTTTGAAATACTCATTGAAACATATATTCTTATGATGTAAGTGTACATATTTCATATAATCACTCACGACTCATTAATAGTTAGTTACTATTGTATGTAACTATGAAAAACTATTAATACAGCAGAAGATTCCAAACTTCTGAATGTTGGTTTAAACATGCCAAAAATGGAAAAACTTTTAATTACAAAAATTCCCCTTTTTTACATACACAAAATAGGCACTGATGAACATTTAGAATGAGCAGTAAGTGAGACAAAAAAAAGAGAAAATAATACTACAGCGTAATATTACAATATATTAATATAATGTAAAAAGTTTACATTCTAAAATATTCACATTAACTGCAGTCGTGTGCAAAAATAATAACAATACATAATAAAGCATGTGAATTGTGGCCTGTGCAAACATTGGAACATGTTTTTCCCAGCATGTTAAAATAAACATAATTGTGCACTAACACTTACAGAAAAGTTATATTACAGTATGTTCACTATAGAAAATGTGTAGAAAACTTACTTTCAGTTGAACCAAAAGATTCACCATAGTGTGTATCATTCTGATGTTCTTTCATGCTTTCTGTTATTGATAACTGCAATCTTTAGAGAATTGCACAAAATCTTTTTTGACTATTATTATTTGTTTAATACGATGATTTGGAACTCGAGTAAATCACAGGTTGAAATGGAAGTAAGCGTGAGCTGCTGGTGGAGGTCAGCATTCTTTCTCTTTCCACATATCAGTGCATCACAGACTTGGGCAGTGTGATCTCCTTTTAATGAGTTTTGATTGTGACTGATAGTTTCATACTGCTGATCTTTGGCTTGACCATTAGGATGCATCTGGTGAGCTGTGAGAAATTCACAGATACTCCTTTCGGGTAACATCTTAATCTGTTTTGGCATCTGTGGTCAGACAAGTGTCATGTTTTTCCTCCAGGGAATTTGAGTTATTTTTCTGTTGAACTTAAGCAGGAGGAGGATTCTGAATGCCTCTCTTTCTCTCTGCAGAAGTGTTGACGAAGTGCCTGAGTGCTGTGTCTCACTTTAAAGGATGAGGGTGCCGATTATTAAATAGTGTTAAATATTTTCAACAACCACAAGTGGCTCAGCTGTGTTATTTAAACGTGTATTTGCTTAAGAATACTCTAATGTCCGCATGACGTCAATCACTGAGGGAAACTCAACTACTTGGAAATGTATGACGCTGTCCTTTGGTTAACCTCATTTGGAAGCTGTCCTGAGAACTACAGATGGGAAGATCAATACAGAAGCACTAGTGTTTTTGATTTTGGGAGTCAATCCTTACGTAAAAAGTCATTATGTTTGGGGGATTTTTTTATAATTTGAATCTTTTCACAGAAGCCATAAAAAAGCAATTTATGCCTCGTTTGAACTATGCATCAGTAACACTGATGTAATAGGTTCTGATGGAAATGTGAATGATTTGGTACACTTGAGGCCGACTGGGTTTCTTCATTGGTGAGCAAGCAAGTGAACGTTCTTAAAATGACTTTAACTGGGTTTATACACTATTAGTAATTTTATTTGGCTTTTCTCTGTTATTTATTTATTGTGTGCTGTCTGTTTTATCTCGGCCTAGCTGTGTTTGTGGAGAGATGTGAATTGTTTTCACAGCAGCAGTGCCTCACACCTCCCGTTTCACCCCTCATTGCTTACTATAGCTCAGCACAGAGGGCCAGATGTAAGTGCAAGCGCATGCACAGTGCAAAATGTGCTGAATTTTTTGATTTGCTAAGACAGCACCTTATCACGTAAACTGCATGTAGCCCCTCCCACCAACAATGCGCTCATGAGGAACAGGGTTTTAAAAGGCTCAGTGAAATAACCATCAAAAAGCTCTAGACTAAACATGAAAAAGACACTTCTTTGATGAAGAGATAGTGGTGTTGATAAATGAAGTTCTTTCCCACCAAAGCATTCTCCAGGGTGTAATTCTATTCCGGCTAAGAACACAGAGCTTTTGAAATGGTAACACCACATCATTGCATCTTTTGAGTACATAACACACAACAAGAATGTGTACAATTTGCATCTTAGGCCTCGTTTACACTGCAGGTCTTGATGCTCAATTCTGATTTGTTGCCTATATCCAATTTTTTGGACCTTCTGTTTACACGTTTTTTTTATTGTGACCCATATCCGATTCGCTTGTTTACACTTGATATAGTGGGGGTTGTTACACCACACAGTAGCCAAGATGGACGAACGTGAAATATGCTTAGCTCTGCGATATATGTAAAATTCACCAAATAACACCATGATTTTGAGGCGGAGAAGAAGGAAAAGGGCGATTATTGCAGCCTGCG
>JBBPCX010000141.1:15256557-15281255 GCA_037974365.1 Hydrocynus forskahlii
GTCAGAGGCACAAGTCGACGCCCCCTGAGAGAGGTCAACAAGTCATGTTTATTTTCCTCTCTCTGTGTGCACGCTTGTGTACAAAAAGCAGTCTCCGCCTCCGATTGGTTGACACTGACACACGTTCCTTGACTTAACCAATTATTATAGCCCCTTCATAAAAAGGGCAGTAAAGTTGGCGCAAGGGGTATCTAAACACAAAACCACAATCACGTGTGGAGATACTTCACTCTAGACACAAACAGCACGGTGACCTGTACAATCGGCAAGTTGGTGTTAAAGTACAATAACAGTACAGGCGTTCTGCACGGCATCTGAAACGGCACCGCTAGCTAACATGACTAACGCTAGCACTGCAGAGAGTCGTCCAGAGTGTGGCTGCCGCGGCTTAAACTGTTCCTCACTTTCTGTTGTACACATAAAATTACCAGAAAATTCAAGATATCAGCCTTTATTTTGTTTTGTTTAATTGTCATGTTGCCTGTTAATGTTACAAAGAACTTTAATAAAAGTTGCTCAGTGTTGGACACCTGTGTTCCTCCGCTGCATCTGTGTGACATCGTTAATGCCCTAATGTATATGTATATGTGTATTTAGTAAATGCAACAGAAGAGTTGGCCTCTAACTCGCCCACTCTATCAGCCACTTTATGAAGGGATTTTATTGTCTCACTAATTTCATTACTGCTGCTATCTTCTGCCGTGCAGTTCATCTTTAGCCACCGTGAGCCTGGGGACTGCAATAATCACCATTTAGGCCTTAATGGAAAAGGCACACATGACTTGCAGTGACATGCAGCCCTGTCCCCTTGTAGGCCTTTGCCTTTACCGCCACCGGTCCTCAGAGGAGACACTAATGCAGGGCTCCTGTGGAGATGTGTGGAAGAAGCACACTGAGGCCCCCTGCCTGCAGTGACGGTCACTGCTGTAATTAGACTTGCGTTAACCGAGGCTCCCTGGTGGAGCAAAGCACAGCGGTTTGGCTCCTCATTAGTCTCCACTGTAACCTCACACAGAGAGAGGGAGAGATACCCTGCCAGTGAAAAGTTTGGGAACACCTTGCCTTGCCTTTTTGATAGTGGTACATTAAGCCTTAGCCTAGATATTAAGAGAAGATTTTTTATTAATGAAAGGAACGATTTGACAATTGTCTTTTTCTAAAATATTGTTAAAAGCTTGTAATGGAATTACTTGGTCCCTAAGGTGACATAAACACCAAAAAGGCCTTAATGTGTATGAATGACCCTTTCCTGTACCTTCTCTCTGTATTATGAATGTCTTGACATCTCTGGGTTTTGTCTGTTTTTCAGATTGGCTCACTCCACCACGGCCTTGGATGTGTATGTATCTGATTTGGGTCGTCTTATTTTAGCTTTTGTTTTTATTGCTTGGGTAAATTGGAAGTATTTTACACTTTGTTTTACACAGTATGTATCCCAATTTCCACAGTGTAAACATTTATGCAAAACATGCAATAATATTGGCCCCATACAGCTACAAGGTCCTGTTTAGGCCCTGTAATGCTATAGGATTTAAACTGAATTCAGCAGCAGTATTAGTGAATTTTTTTTAATTTGCTTTTTTGAAAGGTTATCATTTCCAAAACGTCCCCAAAACTTCTCTCAACTTGTTACAACCACTTCTAGCCCTTCATTAAGGTGACACAGACTTGTGGATGTGGTTCAGGACACATTATGACTTCGTGTGAGCTATATAACTGAACCTCACGTTGCTATGGAGAGCCATTATGCCAGATTTAGATCAGATGTATTCATATTTATCCTGGTCATTGCCATCGATAAAAAGGATTCTGCACTTTTGAGGTGGTTTGTAAAATGGCTGCCACAGCATTCAGCTACACATTGGTGTCCGTTTTTGATAACTCACACTGTCCTATTGCATTAAAGCCACGTGAAAGAGTCTGTGCTACCTTAATGAAGAGCTGGGTGCGGTTTGAGGGGGTTTGGCAATGTTTTGGGGATATATTTATGGAAAAAACTTTGGGTGACAATTTACGTAGTTTTGTTACCAAACAGCAGTCCAGTAGCTCTAGTTTAAATTTTATAGCAGAATTTGTACTTCAAACATGTCATTGCATCTGGGGAGAATGGAAACTGTATACATTTTATTACCAAACCTTTAAGGCCATAAAGTCCAAATTGGGTTCTGTAAAGCTGTTAGGCCTAAGCTAAAACTGGCACCAGGTTTTTTAACCACTAACACGTTGGATTACATGACCCTTGCCTGTATAACTGAATTCAGTAGAATTTTGAAATCACCTGAGTGGGCTCTGAGGTATTTTTTCTTTACTCTGAGGTATTTTGACAAGCTTGGTTTGTGTACGTTCTTTTCTTGCAGGTTCTTTCTTTACCCCACCGAAGGCTGGTGTGTTACTGCCGGCTGTTCGAGGTGCCTGACCCAAACAAGCCTCAGAAACTTGGACTCCACCAGAGAGAAATCTTCCTCTTCAACGACCTCCTGGTGGTAAGAGCAGCCTGTGTGTGGTGTTTCTGCCATATTAGTGCAGGCTGAAGTTTGATAAGACTAGTTATAAAACAATGTTCAGCTGTATTATGATGATGTTTGTAATGTAGGATGCCTTTAATGTTTCTGGCGTAACCAGTGACGGTAGGGCTGATTTGCTCGAAATGGGAAACTGGCCTTTAAAAATGATCCTCAGTGTAAAAGATATAAATAAATAAAAATTAATATGCAACTATAATCAGCAGTTAATGAATGATACATAAAATGTGACATGTTTGCTCTGTTTTATAAAAAAAAACAAAAACTTATAACAACACTGACATGTTTAGTCTCATTCCGGGTCATTTTAATGGCATTCAAGGGTCTTCACTGTTACTCATTCTTTCCAAAAGCGCATGTGTTAAGTAAATGGAAGGGGAGGGATGGTGCTAGGCTCTATAGTGTGAATCTCCTGAGGACAAGCATCTGCAGATGGGCTCCTGAAGTGTCTGCCATGTTTCTGATTCAGGTCACCAAGATTTTCCAGAAAAAGAAGAACTCTGTGACATACAGCTTCAGGCAGTCCTTCTCACTCTATGGCATGCAGGTGCTGCTCTTTGAGAACCAGTGTAAGTCACGCCAGCTTTTGTCCTTCTAGGTATATTGTCTCATGCTGCATATTTATTCTAATTTTGTTGCGGTCATGTAAAACTTTAACTCCCTTTAACTCAAATTTTCTGTTAATTTAATGATTACACATTTAAAAGCAGCACAGTTCGGACAGCTGGTGGCCTGGTGGTTAGGGAGTTGCCCCTGCAATCAGAAGGTTGTGGGGTCAAATCCCAGGCCTCATCGCTAAGGGACATCACTAAGGGACCCCTGGGTACATATTATTATAAGGGGCCACTTTGCTTTGCAATTGGCAGAAATGGTTCAAATCTTGTTACATTAGCGTGTATTGAAGTTTGGAAGGTTTTTGCAGGTCACATTGAGAGTCATTGTTTTTCTATAACTCGCATACGCTAGTGTCACCAGACATGAATAGCAGGTGGCACTATGCACATTAAATACTAATGACTAATTAAATAATAATATGAGACTGACAGATATGGAAAGGCACAGAAATGTATTCTTTGTAAGACAGCAGGGGTCTTATCTAATAATGGGTAAAATAACACAGTAGTGAAGACTTATACTAATACATAACCAATAAGTGTGCCAAAATATTAACTGGAATAAGATTTTGATGTTATTCCCCATTTGGAAAGTTCCATCTACTAGTAGTTATAATGCTAGTGCAGCTACAGGACTGTTTTTGCTCTTTTTTACAATGTCAAAAAAAATTGTACATATTGTTTGACCTTACACATGATTCTGTGCCACTGTAGGCATTTTTGTGAATTATACCTTTCAATAATTCGCCAAGTTGTCATCTACCTACCTGCTTCATTCAAGCAGCTAAAGAATGAGTTCTTATTTTGTTCTTATTTTGACACTGCCAAAAGTACCGTGCATGATTCTGCATACATGTAGATATTTGTATGAGTGCATAGAAATGTAACTTCACACAGTGGTAATTCTAAAACTAGTGACTGACACATTAAAATATATCCTGTCCTACACTTTGTCACAGACTTCTATGGACATCATTATCTTTATGACAAATGCCATAAAGGTAATGGTGGTCCAGTAAAACTGTTCTGGTCTAGTCTTGTTTTCCACTAGTTTAAAATGACCAATTCAGAGATATGAAGTTTGTTGTTAGTCAGTTGATCTGTCGTTGACATGGTTGATTAGAAATGTTAAAAATCTGATGTCATTAACATCATTGGACAGTTGGTGGTTAGGGAGTTGCTCTTGCGATCAGAAGGTTGCCGGTTCAAATCCCAGGCCTGTCAGTGGCACCACTGAGGTTCCTCACACACTGATCCCCAGACACCCCCCCACCCCCCGTCGTTGGCAGCAGCCCACTACTTCACTTGGCGAATGGGTTAAATGCAGAGAAAGGATTTTCACACTGTTCACGCTGTGTGCTGTGGTGGGGCCGCTTTACTTTCCTTTATTTACTTAGGAAAGCAGTCTGTATAGTGTAGTAAAATAATGCACACAGATAATGCAGACAGATTGCAGTACACTACAGGGCGCATGCTATGTTCGACATCTTGATTCATATTTTGTGCCATACACAATACATGCCTATAATTTGATGTATTATTGCCACACACTGGGCGTAATTCTGTTGGTATGGAGTTTTGAAAACTGATGAATAGTAGTTCTAGAAATATAACTAGATATATGTAGACAAAATGTGCTCCTGCTCTTTTCCAGATTATCCCAACGGCGTGCGGCTCACCTCAGCCATCCCTGGCGCCGACATCAAAGTTCTGATCAACTTCAATGCTCCAAACCCACAGGACCGCAAAAAATTCACAGACGACCTGCGAGAGTCCATCGCTGAGGTGCAGGAGATGGAGAAGTACAGGATTGAGTGTAAGCATTTTTTTTTTTTTTTTCATTTTTGTGCTTTTCTTCAATGCCCATCTGCGCCATAGAGACACACACACACACACACACACACACACACACACACACACACTAGTAGAAAGTGAACTCACTCCTGAACTCCCAGGCTTTTTTCCTCTGGTTTTCTCCTTTTTTTTTTAGCAGACATGAACTACTGGAACAACTACAGCATGTGTCCTGCTGGTCTTGGTTTGCAGTATTTATACTGGCCTTTCTGTTAGCTAATTAAAAATGAGACCCAGAAATATTCAATTGGAAACTGCACAGAACAAATTCAAAACAGTAGGGAGTTTTAGAAAAGAGAGTATTAAAAGTCTCTTCTAGAAGTGGGTGTTTAATGGCCTAAATAATACAATTAAGACTTTCTCAATTCTATGAAAATGTACTGTTGTTATTTTCGTACCCCTGTGCATGAAACTGCCACAAAACACGTCCATAAAAGTTTGAGTGTCATAGATCTCATAGATCATAGATGAATTATAAATAAATGTGTGTGGACATTTGTGTTGCTCTGTGCAGCTGAGTTGGAGAAGCAGAAAGGCGTGGTCCGGCCCAGCATCTCCCAGAATTCTGGGCTGAAGAAAGAAGCAGGTAACGGGAACCTCAGCCGCGGCAGTCTGGATGACAGCTACGCCATGGGGGAAGGCCTGAAGAGGAGCGCCCTCAGCAGCTCCTTACGTGACCTTTCAGATGCAGGTGAGGTCACAGATCCCACCATTTTATCTGATGCTGAATGTCCTAGCCCAAGTTATTTAACAGACCGTGCAAATAATGAAATGTAAAGATACCCACAATAGTCATATAATCAATAACAGTATATAATACTTAATACATACAGACTTTAATACTGAAGGAAAGTACAGCCAGGGTATGTCTGAACAATGACATGCTTGTTTTTGAGCTCCATACTTATCCTGTTATTAGGGTCCAACCTCAATCAGTTGAGTATCAATGAATTTGCCTTTGCTGGCATCCTCTGAAGTATTTGTGTCCACTGTGCTGAACTTCATAATCCTGCCAAAATGCAGCCCATCATCCTTCATGCGCAGGCCTGGAGAGCAAGAGTTCTGCAAAATCTGGGCATGCCCTGGTTTTCGGGTTTTTACATTTAAATTTAGGATTTCAGTACTTATTCAGTACTTATTCACTTTTATTAAACTGTATCGTGGCAGAAATATACAACCCCTAAATACAAAATGAATAGGCCCTGAAAATAAAGTTAGGATGATGCAGATGTGTCTGACTATCTTGAGTTGGCATGAACTGGACAGCTTAACTTTTGGCAATATTTTAAAATATTTGTATATTATTTTAAATAAAAATCATAACATGTACTAGCTACTTACCTATGACAGAGCTATAACTATTTATTTTTAAGTACCGTAAAAAAAAGCCGTTATAGGTCATTTTTATTCATCATTTATACATTGTACATGCCACAGTGTCATTACACATTCTGCACATTACATGTTATAATATTACTAGGATTGGCCTGAATAATGTGAATAATCCAAAAACAAATTATAATGTTGGTATTTGAGTCAGTATTTAGTATTCAGAAGCCTGTGTCTTTTTTTCTTCAGGCCACAAAAAACACAATCAGTTAAATGTCTTTGAAAAGGACAGCGATTGTGACGACATGGTAATATAGAGATATAACATCACATGTGGAAACACTTTCTGTTATGAGACAACAGTAAAAATGAAAAGTGCAAAAGAGGCTGATATTAAGTCACGCCAAGTTTGATGAGAGCAGTGTTTCCACCTACTGGATATATTTTGGACTTCAGTAACAAAAGTACTTAGAACGATTGTCATGTTTTTAAAGCCTATTTTGAGAATAACTATTCAACTACTATTGTTTGAATTCATTGTATTGAAACACCAGTGAATATTCAAAGCTTGTAAAAACTATTGGCTTGTCGTAAATATTACCCAGAATGTTAATGGGTGTGAGTCTAAAGCCACATAATGCCCTGAATATGCAGATCTTCTCCACAGCCAGTCTTGCACCTAATTTCAAGCAACACGTTGGCATGATAATCACTGCCCGGTAAAAAAAAACAGAAAGGTGTGAATTAACGCTTGCAGGCACTTTTCTATTAGCGCACCCAGAGCACAATATAACCATGCTGCCAAGGAGTGAGAATTGAGCTGAACTGAGAATAAAACACGCATTGGGTTTGCAAACGTGTATATGTGCTATTGGGAACACCATGGGTTGCAAATTCACGAAAACGGACAGTAAGCATCTTTTGCATACCACAGCCTACTCTATTGCTTTAACTGCCTTATTCATTTCAACCATTATTGGTTAGATTTACTGAACATGAACAGTACTGTAATTTTCTATCTGTAATTTCAATCTCCTCTATGATATATGAAGTAATAATTCATTTTTCATACATACATTGTTCTGCTGGCACATTATGCGCAATGCAAACTCAAGACTTAAGTTTTTGGGTTGGCACAGAAAATGAAGTTTAGAGTCGCTGTGTGAAGTTGACTCTCCATTTAACATGCTACGTTACCAAGATAGACTATGTTTTTGTAGCAGTGCAAATGTATTCTTTTATGGAATTGCCAGTAATTGGAGGAAAAATCTGATCTGTCCTTACAGTGCCATCTTTTAGTCGTTTAAAATAAAACCCTTTATTTACTTGGTTATTGTATGCTACAGTTCCTCATAAGAGCTGAGCATGAATGGGTCAGTCTCATTCCTCCAGATCATTTATAAGAGGACAACCTATGATAGCATCCTTTTATGCATCTTTTTTTATCCTATTGTCATTTCCCTTTCTAGCTACATACACTGTAATACTGCTAGGTAAGGTAAACCTACAGTCATTCTAAAGACTCCCAGTAGGTGGCAGAGAGTAGCAGCTACCCTGTATTTCATTATAGACTAAAAAAAAAGCTAAAAAATGTAATTCCTTCTTTTCTTCTCCCAACCCAGAAGACCCCTATCCATCTAAACCTTATCCTCCTTTCCTCGTACACCTGTTGTTCTGAGTGCTAGCGGCTTGCTGTGTGTCCGCAGTCCCTTCATTAGCGCCCCCTTTAGGCAGACAGTGTACTGCTCTATCTGTCACGCTGTGGTGTGATTTTGATTTTTTTGAGCGTTGCTCTGATGTATCGCATGTCCCGCTCAGGCAAGCGTGGCCGCCGCAGCAGTGCGGGATCGCTAGACAGCAATATGGACGTAAGTATAGTACCATAGGGCGCATCCTGTCAATCAAATCACCGCTCGCCGCTCCTTCTAGAAACACATATTGCGTTGTTAAAAAGGAGGGTGTTTTATTAAGCAAGATTTTTCAGTTATCTGGACAGTTAACACTGGCATAAAAAATGGGCTTAAATGAGGAAGCTAACTGAAAAATCTTCTTTTATTAAATACCCTCTTATCTTTTCTTTTTTTTGCTTTATAGTTTTAAAGCAATGGTTTGGCTAAAATTCAAATTGACCAAAAAAAAAAAAATCTGATATTCAGATATGTTTGGAGTTTGCTTCTAGCTATATGCTGGAAATACAAGACTAATGCAGCTAGAGAGTAATAGAAGCCTAGCCAGCCTTCACTTAATCACACACCTCAGAATGAGTCGTGTTCTTAAGTATTCTCAAGTAGATTTCCTTATGTGGTTTTCTTAAAAATATGCCATCCTAAATCATGTAAGCAAGTCTATTCGAGAATACTTAACAACCCGACGCAGTTTGAGGAACGTGTGCAATGAATTTGGCTCACAGTCTGAACGACAGTTAGATGTATTTGCACCATAGCTTCACTACGAAACTAAACATATGAGCTTCACCCACCAAACCTATATTGGCTGACAGAAAATTGTGTACTTTTTTTTAGCTAAACCATCGCTTTGTCTCCTTTAGCGGTGTGTGTTTGTGGATTAGAGGTGGATTTGCTGCATGAGCTACTTTTCCTCCGATGTAAAGTTTGCTGGATTATGGGACGGGGCTTCTCCCTTCGGACTTGCATTACTCCTGTTAACCCTAAAACATTTACATGAGCCGGCATGAGACAACTAATGTGTGCAAGTTTTGTTTTGAAGGCTAAGCATGCTGGATCGGCGTGTCTTTGTTGTTTGCAGTACAGTTCGATCTCATTTGCTTCACTTGTAGCTGTGCAGCAAGTGAATATGGGTTTGCTTTGATTCTGAAAGGTAATCCCTCCATTTCCTCTCCAGCCTTGACCCTTTGCACCTTTTTCTTTTCCAGCCCAAAGCACCTTGTTTTCACTCACTATATAAAGCACACAGCTTTGGAAAATGTAGGAGCAGAAATATTTCATTAATCATTGATCAAGACTGATGAGTAAAATGGATCTTAATGGACAAGTTAAGCAACTAATGAGCAATTTGTTAAGAGCAAACCCTTTAGACATGTCCTTTTACCATTCGAATTACACACAGGTGCCCTCTTGCTAGTGCAACCTAGTTCTTCATTAATACTTTCTGTTCACTAACTTGATCTTGCCTGTTCGAGCTTTTGCATGGTATGCATGGCCATCCGATATTCACTCCGTTCCAGTCAGTGATACTGACAGCTGAAGGATTGTTAGTGCCGATGTGTTGGTGAGGTGTTGCCTGAATCTTGCAAAGTTACAAAATGTGACGCCTTTCAGCGCCGAAAATGTAAAATTCATTTCATATCGCATTGATTAATGTACTATTCATTGTTCTATTCTGTTATGGTTTGTTACTGCTAATAAATGCACAATTAAGAATGTTTTATACTAGAGTACATCTTCTGTCTAGGAAAAATTATGCTCAGACATACACTATATGTCCAAAAGTACGGCCATTTTAATTGGTAAATTCAGCCGCTGTAAGATGTTCCCTGTGAAACTGTGTCCTCTGGAGTAACAGAGGACCATCCAGTCTCTTCAGGACAAGATGGAATGATCCAGAGCTAAACAACTCATGTGGCTTAGTGCAATCAAATCTTCATAGCAGTTTTCCAAAAATATACATTGTTGAACCTTCCCACTCACTGGATCTGCATAAAATAAAAATAATATCATCAGTAGCAATGTTGGATTAGCAGTTTTCTACAACTTTTGGACATGTAGTGTAATAGTATATGTATGTAGATTATTTTTTGTGTGATCTCCATTAAAAAGAATTGTTGAGCTTCAGTTTTCTAGTGTTCAGCATCAGATCCGGAGGGCCACAGCACTAAAGAGTTTAGTGTTTTCTAATCTATCTTTCAGCCCATAAAGGCAACGTTTGTCGATACATTTGATATATTTCATTGAACCATTTCTTTAATGAGTAAAATTTGGTAAAAATGTGAACACTAGTGATGCCCTTTATGCAATCCAACCAACCAGGTCTGACCTGCAAAAAAGTTTGTTAATGACTGAACCCAACCCGACCCACAATGTTTCTGCAAGTTATTTATAACAGTCAGAACATTACTTTGCTACTTTTTGACCAACAAAATTTTCTAACAAGTGCTTTGGCTCCCTAGTTCTGGGGTTGTTTATTTCTTTCTAGTCCATGTATTCAGCAGTGTTTAACAGTGTATTGCAGTTGTCTAATGTAACTCTTTGTCTAACCCACCCCCCCCTCCCCCACAGGGCTCCATCATTAGCAGCCCCCACATGCGGCGCCGGGCCACCTCCAGCCGGGACTGTCCATCTCGCCAGCAGTCCATCCCCAGCTCCTCTTCCTCTCTGCTTGGGTCACTCTTCGGAACCAAACGAGGCAAATCCCCCTCCTTGCCCCCTCAGGCGCCCCACCCTTCCCACCCTACCCTCATCTCCCACACGCCCCACCCATCCAACCTGCACCACACAGCTCGCGATAACATCACAGAGACTCAGGCTCAGATCCACCCGCACCATGCCCAGTTCTGCCACATGCAGCAAAACCCGCCTCCGTACCACCACCATCACCACTACCACCCTCCGGCACATATTCAGCACCAGTACCATCCACCACCAGGCCACTCGCATGGGGCACATGCCCATGGGCCACACTCACAGCATTCCCAGCATGCCCAGCATCACCATGCCCCAGCTCCACCCCCTACAGCCCCTGCTGGCAGCGCCAAGCCCAAACACAGCGGCATCAGCACTGTGGTGTGAAGCAAAATGTTCTAGTACTTGATGGAACTCAACAGGACTCAATGGGACTCTGAAATTCTGTGGAACTCTCTATGGGATTCTATGGAATTCTATGGATCTCTTTGGGTTTCTGTGGGATTTCCTTGGGATTCTAAGGAATTTAATAGGTATCTATGGGTCTCTGTGGGATTATGTGGGGCATCTACTGGATTCCATGAGACTATGGGGTTTTACTGTTCTCTTTGGGTCTCTGTGGAATTCAACGGGACCCTATGAATCTGTACTGGTCTCTGTGGAACTGAAGTTGTCAATGGCAGGGAGCATGGAGGCGACTTTGGCGGACTTCCTATCTAGCTGGCAGGTGGAAGATTGTACATTTTTTGCAATAGACTGGGTGGATGGAACCGACCAGGGAATGAGGACAAAGGAAAAAAGGCAACATGACTCGTTTTCATTTTCATTTAGAGCCTCTCTCCTCTGGGACAAAAAGAGAGAGAAACAAGGGGGCACACTGTGTAGCATTAGCGTTAGCACTAGCACTGGCCTTCTCTTCCAGGATTTTAGAGGGCTGCTAGACCCTCCCTGTGGGTTCCAGGTTTCCACCTACATCTATCTCCACACGTTCCATTGGTCAATCACTGCTCGTGCTATACACTCCAGGCAAAGCTGCTTTTTTTTCCTCCCAAGAGATGATCTGTACTCCCTTTTTTGGACTTTTAAAGCCTGGACGTGTGTCCAAACCCTCACTGAAACCCAACACAGAAGCAAACGCATGCACAAAGACCATGGCTACTGTTTTATCTTGTATTTAATTGCTTACAAAGCATTATGAAATAACCTGCTTTATACTAATTTGCAGAAAGAGAAAGTCTTGGTAGAAGGGATATACCTTGAGGTGGTGTGGTTTAAATGGTGAACAACAACCTAGCCATGAAGTCGGTCACAAAGGTGTTCAAGTATTTAATGTAGCTATAGACCACTATTCTCTGTGATATAGTTAGCGGTCTTTAATGTGCCAATTATTAAGAAGCAGTAACTGAGTTAGTCAAAAAAAATGCTTTGTGTATGTCGTGCATATAGTATTTTGTAAGAATAATAATATTATTAATAATAATATCAACAGTTAATAGTATTGTAATAGAACTAAATGCGACTGATAACGTCAGCTAAAAATCTCAGTATTATATTCTTGAAGTAGAATGACCTACGTTCACAATAATAATAACTCAATTCAGTGCGTTTGATAATGTGGGCAAGTGAATGACCTGGAACTTTCTCTGGTTGCCTTTGAAACTCTTCGGAAGATTCGGGAATGCACATATGGAATCTTCCAGTCCGGTAGAACTGTGTTTATTGCACCAACTACAAATCTTGCATACAGCTAACCAGTCAGGAGGACGAAAAGCAAGAGAAGGGAAAGGGGGGGTTAGGGGAACGCTAGCCGACCTCTGAGCAAACAATCCGATCCTCCTCAGGCCTCGCCTGGTCCGCCCTGGCCTCTAGTGCACCACGGTTTTATTTTTTTAACTATTTTTTTAGAGACAAATAAAAACACTATGAAATAAACTGTACATTAGAGATGTTTATGGTAGAGCTGATTTGATGGAGATGGCTATTTTGGAAATAACACATTTTGCTCAAGGGGTCATGCAAATAAGAAACAGGGAGGACAAGCAGAACTTTTACCCCCACCTTTCAGTTTGCCTCTGTTTTTTGCTGTGATGTGATGCTTGTTTTGTTTTGTTTTTTTCCTCACCAGGGTGAGTGGGGTGTGTATCGTATGGCGTGTGTGTGTTCCCAGGCGGCACAGACCCAAACAGCCCTGCTCCTAATCCTGGGTGTTTTCTTTTTTTACTATACAAATGCCTTTCACTTGCTCACAATCACATTTAACTGACTTACTTGCGGAGAGTGAGGTGGAGATGAGTGCTTTTCTCACCATAGAAGGAAAACCGTATTTTTCCACACATATCTCGACTTTTGTTGACCTTTTCTACCATTTTCTTTAAGCTGTGTGCTGTGTATAGTCAAAAGGAGCGGTCAGGATATGAATTCGATTGATGCTGTTTCAGCTCAGATACTAGCACTTGTGTCATTTTGTATAATTATTCGTTCATGTACAGTGACTATGGTTTGACGCAAGACCGATAGTGGCAGTGAAGTTTGCTTTTCTTTTCTATTTGTTCCATTCTTTTTCGTTTCTTTTGGATTGGTTTTGTTGTTTTTCTCTCTTTTGTACTAATCATATGTGCAATATGTATGTTTCGGTTTTGTAAATGAACAGTTGCAAATCTAGTGGCTGTTTTTTTTTCTTTCTTCTTTTTATTATTATCATAATTGTCTCTGTCTTTAATTCTTGGCCCTCCATCCCCCCCCCAAGCCCTCCAAACGATTGTGGACCCCCAGTGTTTTGGGTTTTTGGGGGTTTTTTTTGTTTGTCCGTCTCTTTGTTCTAGCGACTTGCAGTGAGGAATATCAAACTAAAAGTACTCTTGCATGTAACATTATATTGTAAGACTATTCTCTAAATATTGTATATTCCCAGAAATATTATTATCAGTGTTACAGTTGACTGTTGTTGAAAATGAAGTGACGATACACATTAAAAGTATGTAGAATTCTCTTCATGCGGCTCTGTTGCTATGGGCGTTTTCGTCTGTCACGTTTTTGTACCAGAAGAGATTCCGCTAGACGACACCAATAGAAAAAGCAGCTGTAGAGCAAAGTACACACTGTGTATTTTAGGCTTTAAATCAGACCATGCTTGTCGACTACTGTATAGTAAGTTCTCTTAACCTACTCTAGTTTCAATATGGATTAGAATTACTAGAGATCATCAGTGGTGGTCATCAGCACGAGATGTGGTTCACAAATCACTCTGTTATTATTACTATTACTAATATTATTATTATTGGAGCTCATTTTGAGTGTTGCTCTCAGATTCGGGTTTGTAATTTGCACACTTTGAGCAACTTTACTGTTTTTTCTTTTTTCTTTTGTTCTGGTACAGCTACTATTCTTAAGCCATGCCACAACACAAACGTAAGGAGTAAAATACAACAGACTATACCTCTACAATTTAAAGCGTCTTGAAATAAATTCATTCTGGGACAAAAAATTCTAACAAACAAAAAAAGCATCTCTGTATATTTTTTTCTGTGTCCTTTTTAATGGAAGTATTTCGGTTTGAGTCCAGTTTACGTGCATTTACAGGGTGTTTCGGTCCGATACCCATAACGAATTGCATGTGGTCGATTCTTGTCAACTCTGGTTTGAACTGTGAGCTAAATTAAATGTCCTTTCTCTTTGTTTAACCATTTATTTAGTCTGTGTTCTATTTTTTTTTTTGTTTGTTTTGGGGTTTCTTTGTTCTTTTTTTTCTTTTTACACGTTGGCTTGCTCTTTCGTTTTCTGCTGTTTTGCAGCAAATCAGCATGTATTCGTTTACCCACTGAAAAAGAAGAAAAAGACCTCATCATTGCACTTGTGTGTGTATGTGTGTGTGTCTGATGAAGACAATTGCTGTACATATGACTAAGACCGTGTGAAGAAATGACTGGAGTTTATTTCAAGGAAATTTAGACATGGATTTAAAAAAGGGAATGGATGGGGGGTGGGGCTAATAAACATTTGTAAATATTCTGTATATTCTTAGTAATTATTGTCGCCCGTTAAATTAAAGTTGCATTCCTCTGGCTCTTCTTTAAAGAGAATTATTAACACACCTCTGCAACCAAAAAGTGTTTTCCGATTTGGCTCAGCGTCCTCTTCTGTAGCGACTGTTACATGGGTTCCACTAACTTCTCATATTTGTCCAGAAATGCACTGCATTCTGCCCCACACACGCACACGCACACATGCACACATGCACACACTGCAGCCTATTTTATAATTACCTGGCAAGAAGCGGAGGTTTTTTCATTTTAATATGCATTCTGTTTCTAAGTAGATTATGAGACCCTGTCAATGTAAAATCTATAACTGTGACCATGTGGAGAACATGAAATAAAAATATACTGTCAGATTTATGGCCTGATTATTTGTTATTGTGGAAGAATCCATTTAGTGCTGTATCTGAAATGTCTGCATTAATGTCTGGGACAGGTGGACTGGGACTGTAAAACCGGAGTTAAAATTTAGAGGTGTGGTCAGGTTTACAGTCCTGTAGGTATCTGGGCTTCCATGCAATTATAAAAATGTGAGGGTTGTTTTTTTTTTCAAATAAAAAACTGACACCCTATGTGAAATTGTGTTGCTTTTCCACTTGGAAATAATGTTTACACCACTTCTGTATGGACAAACTTCCAGTATGACATTTCTGAAAATTTGAATGCACAGTTAAAAAACAAAATGATGTGTCCTTAGATCAGGACACTTTCAGTCAAATAGCAAATAAATCAAGAGGAGAAAGAACGTTTTCCCCACATTTTCTTACAGAACACTTTCCATAGGTTGTCAAGGGATGGTGATGGTCATTCAAAATTTGTAATCTCTTAAAGCAGCGTAAGGTTCATCTTATCGTAGAGGTCTGCGTGGGACTGATTTTTCATCCCGCTCCCGCAAGTTTCTGTGCCGCTCCCGCAGAAATGTGTAATATTTCGACCCGCTCCCGCCCACATCTGTTGTGGTTTGTCCCGCTCCCGCCCACTGAATCCCACAAGCAAGGCTGGTGGAGTATAGGGTGGGCCAGAAATACCGGACACATTTTAGATGCTATGATGTCTTGGCTTATAAAAATTAAATAATTAAAATAATAATAATTAAATAATTGTTGCCTAACTGACATACAGAAATTTGTGAAACAGGCTATATTATGTGGGCACGACTCCGGCTGCGAATTGAAGATGTCTTTTATATAAGGGTAGATTTGGCTAACCAGTCTTCAACAAAAAAATACATCCAACAACGTTTCTAATTAGGCTACAGACCTGAATTAAATCATATCTAAACAGTCTCAATAGAAACATTATACAGTTGCGCTCATTGTGCTTCCATTCTGCCACCTGGCGTCCAGAGATTCCCGCACAACGCCCACATATGTTGTTCCCCCACATAAAAACAAACTGTAAAATGTATTCAAGGCAAATGTATACTTTGCGGGAGCCCAGAGAACAATGTCCCGCTCCCGCAAACACATATCTCTATTCCCGCCCACTCCCGCAAGAAACTCTCAAATGTAGACCCGGGCCGCATCCCGCGGGTCCAGCGGGCATCCCGCCCTGTTGCAGACCTCTATCTTATCACTGGGCGGCTCGTGGCTGCTGTAATCAGAGGGTTGTGGGTTCAAATCCCCGGGGATGCTAGTAGGACCACTGAGGTACCCTTGAGCAAGGTACCATCCCCACACACTGCTACCCAGACGCTGCTTTCCTGGCTGCCCACTGCTTTACTTGGTAACTGGGTTAAATGCAGAGGAAGAATTTCACACTTTTTACACTGTGTGCTGTACTGTGTGTTCACGTATGACAAATGGACACTTTATATTCAGCCTCTTCTTCAGTTTCTTTTTTGCCTGCGAGACATTAGTTTTAAGGATTTGTTGATTCGCAGAATCCTTTCTTCCCTCTACCCAGACTATCCCTATATCCCTGTATGCCTCTATCCCTTTTATCCACTCCATCCACTCTCATGCTGAACAGCTGTTCACTTGATGCACAGCTCTACAGACACGCATGATGCTGAGATTTCAGAGACTGAGAGTCAAGTCGTGCTATAGCTGCTGTGGGCTGTGTTTACCTATTTACCCCTTCTCTTCAGTGTGACGCAGAAATGTTAACATGCATCTTCACAGAAATACACTATTTGAACAAAAGTATTGGGACACCTGACTATTACACCAACAGGGACTTTAATGACATTGCATTCAAACACATAGACTTTAATATGGAGTTGGACCCCCCTTTACGCCTAGAACAGCTTCCACTCTTCTTGGAAAGCTTTCTACAAGATGTTAGAGTTTCTGTGGGAATTTGTGCCCCATTCATTGTGTAGGGCATTTATGAGGTCAGGCACTGATGTTGAATGAGAAGGCCTGGGTCACAGTCTCTGTTCCAGTTCATCCCAAAGGTGTTGGAGGGGGTTGAGGTCAAGGCTCTGCGTGGGCCAGTCAAGTTCTTCATCACCGAACTCATCCAAGCATCCAGTCATGCTGGAATAGAAAAGGGCCTTCACCAAACTGTGTCCACAAAGTTGGAAGCATGGCATTGTCCAAAGTCTTTATGCTGAAGCATTAAGATTACCCTTCACTGGAAGGAAGGGGCCTAACCTAAATAGGTTTGTCACAATACTTCCATCCATATAGTGTATAAATATCTGGTTTCATGAGCCACGGCTGTTGAACATGAGCAACATACTTAGAATCACATTATTTATTGCCCTCTGGAACACAAGTTTTATAGAGACAATAGGTTTGCTTAATCTTTTGCCTAATTATCAAATGTCTTTTTACATAAGCAGTGAAGCTCAAACACGGCTACAGTTTAACTCAGCCTTTGACAGTACTGTCCTATTAATGGTAATATCCAGTAAAAAATGTTCAATGAGAAAAATGGCCTCTGGTTAGAATGCACTTGTTTCCTTGTTCTGGAAGCCTCTTCTCTCCTCTCTGATTGATTCATCCAGAACATTTGAAGGACTGATTCCCGCTTATAGCTGGTGGAAGAAAGTCTTATGGTCAACCCAGAGAGAGAGAGAGAGAGAGAGAAGGAGAGTCTCAGTTGAGAAAACTAACAATAGAAGGCCTCAGTGTACAGCTTAATCACTGTTGGACAGATTGGCCATCCATGGCTAACAGAGTCGTTACAGTTAAGAGTCAGTAGAGGTAGTTTTTGTTGGAAGAGTAGCGTTGAGAGTCTGTAGTCCACAACAACAGGAACAACAATCTCTGCTAGAGCTTAGAGCAGCAGTTGCCCTTGGATGGAACAGGAGCACGTGGAGGAGTATTTATTGAATATATTATTGTATTGACAAATAATGATAATAAAAACAAGTGTTATGTTTCTAATCATAACCACTGTCATAATATGTAAGATTTTAAGCAGAGGCTGTTTGTTTTTACTGTATTAACTCTTCCGTTGTCTATTTCTGCAGTATATTTTAATCAGTCTTCAGTAAAATTCATAACGAGGTGAAAGTGTGGCTTAGGGCTGAATAGCTGGTGATGGTTTTAGTGTCCTTCAGCACATTCACAAAAACAGTGCAGTTGTTTGCACCACGCACTGGAGGATTGCGTCTCCCAAACGTCTTCCCTGAAACGACTGACCTCAGCTGCTCCTCATTAAAAACAGCCAAATTACTGGGTTCATTTTCTATACTATGCATGGATCTTCCTGCTATAAAAGACAGTTTTCCTCACGGAAAACTTACTAATTAGCTGAATCAGGTGTGCTGAGAGCATAAGCAAATGTTTGGAACCAAAGGTCAGACCAAAGGTTAAGTTTAAAGCTCTACTGAGGCCTACTGAGATCTGACCAATCAGATCAGAATGGGATTAAGGTTCTCACTGTAAGTCAGATCAGCTCTAGTGGCCTTTATTGAACAAAAACATACCCCAAAAAATGACCAGATAGAACAGTGGTCAAAGCAGCATAAGTGGATAAGTGCTTCCTCATTACTTTTTCCGTATATTTATTTAAAAAAAAACTTTGGACACTTACCCTTAAATCCATGATTTCCTTACTTACGCTTTAACCTCTGACTGTTCTTTGACAGGGTTTGTTAAGGTGTGTAACTTAGCTGGCAGTAACTTGGCTGAATCGCAGATTTAAGTATAGCTTTTCAGGTTTGAAGAACAGGCGTGGACTACTTGAGCACTAACTGTAAATGTAAAGGTTAAAGTAAAGGTAGTTGTAAACTGTGCCGCAGTTAAAAGTGTCCTATCGCAGCATTTAAGTCTAAATTGAAAGCGATGGGTTTGTGATGAGTCTAGGGTGGGTGTTGGAAGGGGTCTAGATCAGTCCAGGTGGTTGTTGGACAGTAACAGTGTGCAATCTGTGTATAATGTTACCAGTCTGTGAGACTCCAGTGATCTTCACAGCTGTGTTCACAATCTGCTGTGGGGTCTTGTGGTCCATAGTGGGGTGTGATCACTGCAGCCCATCTGAAGTCAACATTCATCTCCTAGTTTTATCTGTAGTAAGAGACAAAAACAGGCGAATGGCTGAGAGACGCACCGATTAGAACATTTATTTTATGGGCAGGGGGTTTCCACGTCTCCTCCGCTAGAAAACTATTGAAGTTGAGAAAATTACAGAATGGATTATTCTCTGATAAAATCAGTTAAAGCTCGTTTCTTTCTTTTGCTAAAACATATTTGTGAGAAAAAAAAACCTCCTTACCTCTTCATCTTCTCCATAATTCTGCTACTAGAGGTCGTGTCTTCTCCCAACTCCTCACTTCTTAAACTGCGCTAATTGAATTCCATGAATTCAAATACGAGGTGTTTTCAGGATATAACATTTTAAACTTATACCAGGTAAGCATGGACTTTTTTTTACTATGCACATATTGTTTTGCAATTTAGTACCATGTTTTTCATTATGTGTATCACTATGTGCATTATTTTGCTATGATCTGCAATAGACTACCATGTGAAATATCCCTACTTATGTCAATATTACTCACATATGACTGATCTCTGCTATGTGCAGTTACATACTCCTAATTCAAATCTGTGTCTTTAGTAATTCACTGAACTGTGAGTTACTTATCTATTCTATTTATACCCAGAATAGTGTATTTCATATTGTTTTTTTCTACAGATTTTAGACTTTGTTCTTGTCTCTGTGTGACTTTGCATTACATGCAATTTCCTCTGGGATCATTTTTTTCTGATTCTGATTCTAAAATGGTATGCTGTAAAATATCCAGACACCCCTTCTAATTAATATTAAAAGATGCTCTGGAGGAGCTGCACGGCCTAAGGTCTCCAAGCTGAATGCCAAACTGTGAGGGGTATTAAGCCCAGTACTGCACCGTGCAGAAGTAGAACTGCATTCTCCAGAATGAAGAATCCCATTCAGTATCTTTTAGAGGAGTTGGAGTGCAGTTTGTGTCACCATCATTGTTGATCTGTGTCCTGCTGTTCTGTTGTGTTCTATGTTGCACCTATGGTCCAGGAGGACGATATTTCGTCTCACTGTGTGTACTTGATGTATATGGCTGGGATGACAACAAACCTCTATTTGACTTGACTTGACATATCCTCACAGCAATGTTCAAACATCTAGTGTAAAGCCTCCCCAGGACAGTAGAAGCTGCTACTGCAGCAAAGGGGGTGCAAACTTTCTATAAAAAGACCAACATTTACTCACTTTTTATAAAAGTTTTTTTAAAAGATGAAGATAAAATAAAAGTATGTACAAGACCGTTAATGGAGTATGTAACACTTAAAGCTGAAACCGACTATTTATGGAAACTAAGCTGGAAAAACAGCCGGTTTTTGGAAAAAACCCACTTGCCCATATCTGCCTATTCAGTCTACAGCAGTTTAGTCACACCCCTCTTGCATTAAAGTTATACGGTAGTTTTAGCCTGGACTGTTTTCGTTTTTTAAGTGAGGTATTTTTTTGTTTTTAGTGAGATTATTATTGTTGTTGTTATCAAATTATTTTCCATCACGCTGTCAAAGAAACAACGTTGTTGTGTCAGTGAATTTGTATAATAATCCAGTCATATTTGAAATGGATAAAAATGATCAATTTCGTTCAACCAATCACAGAAAAAAATAACGCCATAAAATTTCATGCTGATTAATGTGTTCTGTTGAAATCTGCTACCCATGGAGATGTGCTGCCGTGCCCTTCTGCACATGTGCAGTTCCACAGTCTTGGGATTCGGCGCAATCTGTCCTCAGGGAAGCTGGTTTATCTGTGTTATCTTGCGTTGGACACTGGTTTGTCTGTGCTATCTTGAGTGTGTGTAAAGAGTAAATTGCCTGTTGAGTAAAGTGCCTTTTTTTCTGCAGTTTACAGAACGCTATCTGAAGCTAGGAAACATCAGCACTGTCCAGAATCACCACAAGCTGGAAGCATGGCACGATCTAAAGTAGCCTGTGTCCTGATTCACCGTAGCATTTCTCAGTGCTAGAACCTGACTGTCTAAACTGGCTCGATGCTGCTCTAAAGATCTATATCTCTATCTATATCTCTATTCTCGTTTAAATAACATATATTTTTCTCTGATTATGCATATTATTTGTCTATTTCTCATCATTATCCGTGTTATAAACGGTCTATAAATAGTGTTATAAACTGACTATAACTGCATTTTTGACAAGGCAGGTCTGACGTATGAGTGAAACACACGAGACGCCGCGTGCAGCGTACCCCCACGTTTAAATACTTCTGACGCCCGTGCTTGTATGTACATTGTCTTAAACTGCATCTTACAGATCAGGGGTGTCCAAACTTTTTGCAAAGAGGGCCAAATTTGATAAAGTGCAGATGCCCGGGGGCCAATAGTTCTTTATGACATTTTTAACCACAAAAAAGTTACATGAAAAAAACACACTTTTCAAACTGTTCCAAAAACAATGTTCATTGTCACAATTACCTTTATTTTTCAAATGGCAGTGTAACCAAACATGATTCACTCAGACAGAGGTGAACAACTCTAAAAATACAATTCTGCCTTTCACTCATATCTGGAGAAAAACTGTATATAAAACCTAAATTTCCATGAGTCTGATAAATATCTTTGCCTCTGAACATTTTAAACAGGAGTTGTAAGTGAAGTGAAGTGAAGTGGTTTGTTATCATTAAAGTTTAAAACAAGTGAATTTTGCCCTTGTCTTTTACGAGATCTTCCAGAAAACAATAGTTTGTGTCACATCTACAGGTACATAACATCAACAATTATAACCAAATCTTAGTCACGTGTTTACTAAAACAAGAGCCCACTTTTCTCTTTCTCTTTGCAGTCCTCATGGCGGAAATGAGTGGAGGAGGGATTGCGGCACGGATGCAGAGCCAGAGAGCGTTAGAATGGTGCTGCCACCGTGTGGTGAAAGGAGGAATTACATTGTAGAAAGTTTTATGATGTATTTATTCTGACAGAGCTAGCGAGCCATAAATAACACATTATAAGACCGAAGCTGCGGGCTGTATGAAATCTGACAGCGAGCCGTGGACATGTTATAGACGGACTTCATTCTATCATTCTTCTTGCTGAAGCATTTTTAATTTTTATCCCTCATCATATTAGGTCAATTTTTTATTGCTGTGACCATTACTGTACGTGAACAGTGCAAAAACAGTTATTAAATAAAAGAGATGTTGAAAGTCTGTAATGTTGATTATTCATTCTCTCATATGCTAAAATTCATTTAAATCTTTATTTTTACAGAAAAAAATGTGCGATTAATCTAGATTAATTAATCACAGATTAATTCGTTTTGGGGGTTTTTTTTCACCCCTAATATATATGTGTGTGTACTTATGTGTCCATTCAAATTTTATTTTAAAAGACAGTAAGCTCCCTCTGCTGCCCTCTAGGGACAGAAACGGGCACTGCAGGGATTTTCGGCGTCATGTTGTCATCAGCGTGCGACAGAAATAGGTGAGAGGAGAGGGTCTGAGAGGAGAAAGTTGTTTTGGAGAGATGTCTCTTATGTCCAGGTCAGTAAAACTCGGGAGATGTCTGCTCGCCTGTCCAGCGCGACGGTTCCCAGCTCAAGTCCGAGCACAGCGCAGCTTGAGGACCGATGTGAGAAGTTTAGCCTACGCTAAAGACTTGTTTCTGGGAACAGTGAACAAGGTAAAATAACTAAAGCCTCCAGATCTCAGAGTACTACACATACACTGTATGGACAAAATTATTGGAACGCCTTGCCATTACACCAACAGGAACAATAACGACATTGCATTCAAATACATAGACTTTAATCTGGAGTTGGACCACTCTTCTTGGACGGTTTTTCACAAGATTTTCGAGTGTTTCTGTGGGAATTTGTGCCCATTCGTTCTGTAGAGCATTTATGAGGTCAAACACGGATGTTGGACGAGAAGGCCTGGATCACAATCTCCTTTCCAGTTCATCCCAAAGGTGTTGGATGGGGTTGAGGTCAGGGCTCTGTGTGGGCCAGTCAAGTTCTTCCACACTGCTTTGTGCAATGGAGGCACAGTCATGCTGGAATAGAAAAGATTCTTCCCTAAAATGTGTCCACAAAGTTGTAAATCTGGCGTTGTCCAAAATGTCTTGGTATGCTGAAGCATTAAGATTGTCCTTCACTGGAAGTAAGGGTCCTAGCCCAAATTCTGAAAAAACATGCGTGTCCCAATACTTTTGTCCCTATAGTGTAACTGTCTCTGGACATTGGAATACACACACCTTGTTGGGAGTCTAAGTACTAATGATACTAACGATATGCTCAAAAATGCTTACTGTGATGTAATTTATCATAATAGCAATGAACATCATCCTATTGCCAGCCCTGTTTTCCCTCATACACTTATAGTCTTTCTTTCTGTAGAGTGAAGTCTTTCCCTACCCGGAAATTAGTAATGAAGAATTGCAGGAAATCAATCAGTTTGTCCCCCCGGTGGAGAAGTTTTTCAATGAAGATGGTGAGTGAAGTGACAGGTGGTGGTGTTGACCTTGAAGGACACCACTTCACTGTCATGGGGCCCGGTGTATACTCCTGTGCTCTAGTTTCCATTCATGTGAACATAACAAGATTGTGATATTAAGTAATATTAAATATATAAACAAATGTTTTTAGTTGATTCGAAGAAGATTGATGCGGAAGCCGTGATCCCACCTGAAACACTGGATGGCTTGAAGGCACTTGGGCTGTTTGGGATCCAAATACCTGAGGAGTACGGTAGGACCAGGCTTGGCGTCTTCTGTGTATTCAATCTTCGAGTATATTGAGAGGAGTCACTTCTTTCAAAGACATTCTCAAAATTGTCACTTTCTCTCTCACTGCTGATGAAACTGGCCTCATTATTTTGTTTTTTCTCCACTACCCAATTTAATCTAATTACACCATTAAAAAACATTGATTTAAGGTGGCATTCTCTGTAAATCGGCAGCAAGTAGTTCACAGGTTATATTTTCCTACTGCTCTTTTTTACAGTAAGAAACTTCATTATTTTCCCAGTCAAGCATATTGATTTCTTTGCAGGGTTTCTTATTGTTCAGTTAAATCCATATTTATTTATTAAATCTTATTTAAAACTCTAATTATCCAATTTATCGTCAGTACAGTCAGTAGGTTACTGGTTTACAAACATAATCCCCTGTTAGTCAAAGTAAAATCAGAATCAGAATCAGAAAACTTTAATGATCCCGGAGGAAATTGCTTCTCAACCATATACAAGTATGCAGAGAGATGAAATTGCAAAGCTCAGGTGCACATGCAACAGGCACAAGACTGTACTTGGTTTAAATTCATTTCTTTAAACTGGTTTATGTCATCAGTGAGTTTGAATAATAAATAGGGAATCCACAGGTTTGAAAGGCCGAAGGTTCTCCACCAGGGGGAGCTATTAACACCTAAATTGCATTTCTAAACATAAGATAAGATGTCCCTTTAGTAGTCTCACAGGTGGGAAATTTGAATTGCTGCAGCACAAGAGTATACGAGAGTATAATATATAAAACACACTACACAAATAATATAAAGCATATAAATG
>JBBPCX010000141.1:15294296-15310317 GCA_037974365.1 Hydrocynus forskahlii
CCCCCCCCCCACCACCACCACCACCACCACCACACCAGTGTGTAATGTGTGGAAATACCTGCTCTTGTTCTGCACCACTTGGTTTCTGTATGATGTGATGTTATCCAGATGGATCATCTGAGATTGATCAGTCTCTGCTATCAGAGATGTGCTGCTATGTCCAAAGGTATGCAGACACACTTTCTATTTAGTGAATTCAGCTACTTTAAAACATGTTTGGAGCCAAAGTTTTCTTTTTATTTAAGTTCTGGAGCTGCAAGGCTAATGTAATCAACAAACACTAGAAGTCAGTAGTCACCCAAATAATTTCCACAAGAATACATCAAAAACTTTACTTGTCTTGCTCAAACTGCATCCAGCTAGGGAGGCATTAAGCCCCCTGCACTGGATTGTGGAGCAGTGAAACTGTATTTTCTGAAGTGATAGATCTATTATCTATGGGACGAGTTGGTGTGATTCTCAAGGTGTCTACAAACTTTTGGACATATAGTGTATTTTGTAACCTGTCCCATACACTGGGTCACAAAACACACTATATGAAAGTAGCTTTAATTTATTTCAGTTTCAGCCGATGTTTGACAGTGTTATTTCTAAATGTGCAAAATAATTAAGTTATAATTAAACTACAAAGTTCTGTTTAATTATTCGCTAAAAATGAAGAATGGTTTTGTCATCCAGGGCCTATAGCAAGTAACATGCATGTCCCTTAATACCCAGTGTTAACCCCCCCTAATACTCTAAACACATTGCTTTCTTATTGGCAGCACTCCAGGCAACGTTCAGTTGATTTAATAGCTTGCAAATCTTGTTATTGCCTAATCAAATCACTTGTAAAGTTTGCTGTTACTAGATTGCTTTACTTGAGCAATGCATTTGTGGTGAGATTTCCCCATAGTTGTAAAAGAAAAAAATAGTAACCCACTGTCAGCTTTGTCCACTGTTTTTCACTTTTAGAGGGTAGGTTTTAGTGTTGTCATGATACCTTTTTATGAGATACATTATTTTCACCTTCAATACAGGAGCAACTTTGAAAAATATTGATGACAAATGACAAAATTAAGGCATTTTTACAAGATAAGCATATTCAGATAAACCTAAACATTCTCTTCAGTGAATTTTCATTCACCAGCCTCTTTACAGGTTGGTGTGCCAGTCCTTCCAGTGATTGGTCAGATTTGTCAACATTTTTAGTATTAGTAAATATTGAAATGTATCACTAAGCGCTTATTGGAAAAGTATTCCATATGGTGGCTCAGTGGGTGGTGCAGACATGCACGGCAGGTCAATGTGAATGTGTGTGTGTGTGTGTGTGTGTGTGTGTGTGTGTGTGTGTGTCCTGAGATGGACTGGTGACCTGTCCATGGTGTTTCTGTGTCTTTCACCATGTGACCTCTGGTGTAGGTTCCAGCACACTTTTTGACCATGCTTCAGGATGTATTGCATCGGTTACCCCCTATTCAATATTACTTTTTTGTTATTCCTGTGCTCTTGATAGTTCTAGCTACAAGCTGAGCGTTAATACTTTTTTTTTTTTTTTGCATACTTTAGGTTGGACTCTGGAAAAGCCATGCAAAACACAGGCCGGACAGTGGCTGCTTTATTTCCCGTCATAAACGGGCAGCTCAGAAGTCGAGCTGCCAGGGCAACCTGAAGAGTGTCCAGAGTTTACTGCGCGAGCTGGAGTTGGTTCAGGCTGGGCAGGTGGAGGAGGCCCTGCTGCTGAAGCAGAAGAAACTGGAGCAGGAGCTGAGGGTGTCTCAGGACGCTGCACTGATGCTGGAGGAGTGTAACCGGACCCTAAAGAAAGAACACGTGGAGATGAGGAAGAGAGTCGAGGAGGCCAGGCAGGCGTTGTTCAGCGGCTTAGCGAAGGTGAAGGAGCTGGAGGCCAAAGCCAGCCAGATACCCACACTCCAGAGACACATACAGCAGCTGGAGATGGAGCTTCTTTATTACAGGTGAGGCAGCAGCTTAGTGCGGAAATGTAGTATACAGCCATAAAATCCAGTATAACGATTATCTAATATAAATTGTCCATTGGACAGTTTTGACGAGCACTTTGAGTTCTCTCTTTCACAAAGTGTTGGATTGTTTCACGCTCAGTTTGTTCACACCCTAAGTCTGCATTTCCATCCCAAGTTATCCCAAAATATGTCATGGCGTCATGTTCTTGTGGTAATCAGCGAGATGAGTCGGCATCACCTAGTGTATAGTAACTGTATGGGCTGCATAGTAACAAGTAGCCAGTAAGCTCGAATGTCAGTCTTATTTCATTTTGTTTTAACCATTTTTTCACATTTTCCTCCTGTTTGTTTTTAAATAATTTAGGCAAAAACTGAGCTTTGAAAATTGTATTGCATTTTCAGCCTTTTAACACTTTGCTCTGCTGTTATGCTGTTGTTTGGTCCATTATTTGCAAACTTCTGAAAAGATATTGCCCACCTTTACTTGAGTCCTTCATCAGGTCATATCTGAGTAGGTGCAGTAAAACAAGTCCAGTTGCCTTGCTGAATTTCTTATTTGTCTTAAAAATATGATGTATTGCATTGTTTGCTATTTTTTGTGGTAACATCTGGTAACAGTGCATGTGATGAGTACTCAGTGCATCTCTGACTGATTTAAGCTAGTAAGTTTGACTTCATGTTTGTTGTGGAGACCCAGTTGGACTGATGCATGTTCTATTGCATAATTCTGTTTTTCTGATCTAAAATGGTGCATCCCAGTTCCTCCGAGCTGAAACGGCTCCGACAGCATCCACTGGCTGTGGTCCTGAACAAGTGTGGCAGCATACATGCTATTTAAGCTGCCTTGATGTGGTTCCCTCTCTGGAGTGCAGACTGTGTTTTGTTTGGGTTCATTTAGCAGGCAACGTGTGTGGCAATGGGCTGCCGTTTTGGTTTACTGACACCGTGCCCAGCTTCAGCTGGACGCCACTCATTTCGGAGGAATTTGGGTTTTATACCTAGCCTGTCATTGAACCTTCCAAGGGCCCGGGCATTTAATGAATGTTTACAGTCGGCCAAGCTGCTTTATCTTCTGCAGTTTCATCAGCGTTTGCATAATTTTACGACCGTGCTCAGGGGTGGCGTTCATAAAAATGTTAACGTCTGTGTAAACCTCTTTGTTTGGCTGCGCCCTGTAAAAATGAAACCATGTCTTCTTCCAGTCTGATTAATATCCAGTACCTAAGAAATATATAACATCTGTGCATGAAGTTCATCAAATAGTTTCTAGAGATTTCTCATCCTTCGTTATACAGTGTGAATGACGCAGGTTCTGAAAAAGGTCTGTTTTCTCCATCAGCTAAAGTTCCACTTCACATTTGAGAGCGTTATGAAATACGGCACTTTCCATAAACTGGTTTTATCCAGAGTTTTTTTTTCAACAGCCGAAGTATCCAATGGTTTGGCAAACTGTTATAAAAAGCAGCATTACATCCAAATCTTCCTTTTTTTTTTCTGAACAGAAATCAGTAATAAAATGCTCTGGAGGGATCAGAAGGTTTAAATGAGCTCTAATGATGGGTGTGGTTATTTAAATTTACGAATATGCAAAGTCAACTCTTTATTCATGTACTTAATCAGGCATGGCAAACAGGTATGTCAGACTGATGTGTCATGAGTCATAGAGAGTGTGGCATTCGTCTGATGTTAGTCTGAACAGGACAGGATTAGTTTCACATGGTGTGGTGAGACGTGGTTGTTTTAGCACAGTAAGTATGTTCATGACTGCTTTGCATGGGATATGAAATCTCAGTATAAGCGAGAGAAAGAAACAATTTACACCAGTTACACACATCTACATTTTTTTAAAGGGACAAGTTTAGGTTTGGATGGTGTCAAATTTGTGTGTCTGTAGTAGTTATCACACAACATTCATTTTTATCTTTCTCTTTAATTAAAAGCATTACAACAAACACACTTCGTGTGTAAAACATTTTTTTCTCAGCTCTTATTTTGCTCTAATTTAAATTTGAAGAATTCATGTGGCTTTCTACTTGTAGCACTTGGGTGCTGGATTAATGCTGTGTGCATTGTCACATGTCACCTATGCACACAGCCACATCAGACTTGCTTCGTTAAACCCCTAGAGCTAGAACAGGCCACACACTGTCTTATGAATGATCGGATTTGCCCCGGACTTTGCCAGGTATCTGAGTTTAGTGCATATCCACATATCCATATCTCGTCCAATCAGTGTGGCACATTAGTCTGACTGTCCTGGCTGATATAATGAAAAGAGAAATGTTGTATGTGTGTTATATTTGGTTGTACGAATCATGAACAAACATTTAATTTAAAAAAATAGCCTCATTTACACGGTGCAGGCAACTGTTAAATAAATGAAATTGGTCATTAGCTTTGGAGTTCAAAGTCAACCCTGACTTTTATGTTTTCTTAGATGCTGCATTATAATGTTGCGGCAGTTTCTTGGCTCTGCTCTTTTTCTGTCTTTGCCCTACACTCTTTGCTTTAGAGAACGCTATTTCAACTCTCTGTGTACTCGTGTATGTGACTGGGCTGACAATAAACTATCTTGAATCTTGAAAAAATATTTTCCTTTTGGAATATTTGAATACTATTTGTTTATAAATGCTATTTGAAATTGGACTGTCACAAATTGTTAAAATTTAATTCCTAGCTTTAAGTCTGTGTTAAATGCAATTGTTGGCCATCCTTACAGGTCAGAGGCGTGAGCGTTCAGTGCTCAGTGTTCAGAGCCACGCTAAGCCCTGTAAAGTTTCTCCAGCCTTGCTGGGAGGCCAGACCCGCCCCCTCCCTGCTCCAAAGCCAAATAATTCATTGGGGATCACAATGGGACCGACACGTTGGGAGAGAGTTCCATTCACTCAGGAAAGGCCTGACCTAAAGAGACTGAAAGTTCCCATCAATCTTCAAACGGCCCTCCCGCGGTCTGGTCTCTTCTTGAATAATAGATGTACACTCCCTGCCTATAACCTAGCAACTGTTCCCCTCTGAACCCTCACATGTTGGAGACTTTCCCTGCATACCTTGCTTTCTTTAGAAACTCTAGTATGCTGTGGTGGTTGTGCGCTAGGGAATTAACCCACATAGTTTGTTGAGATCATACTTAAGCGTAATTTTCTTAATTTTGTGTCATGTTGCTGATGGCGATGATAACGTTTGTTTGTTTGTTTGTTTACTTTTGGGACCCCAGTACTGTGTAAAAAGAATATGTTACAGGCCAAAATGTTCAATCGGATATCGTGAAAAAGCCTGAACTATGATGTAAATGTTTTGCTAAACTGTATTTATGTATTTATTTTCTATTTTTGTTATTTAAATGTCAATACTGTTCAAACAGACACACAAAGCTGCTCTGGTGACACACTTACTTGCTTTGCTAAATTTTGCCCCCACCTCCTTACATAATGCACGATGTAGGAGGAAATACCGGCTCCTACACCCAAACAGTGTATAATACGTCTAACAAAGAGCCTCTGGCGATTCAGCAAGGTGGCCACCCCTGCATAATGTGGAAACTTATTTTTTCCCCCTAGTCACCAGTCACCTAAAGTTTCAACTAAGAAAGTTTAAACCAATTTTCTTTTTGAAGGGTCCGTGGTCCCTGAACAGAACATGAAGGTTAACGTGTAAAGCATTTCACCCAGTGGCTTTCTTGCTTTCCATAAGAAATGAGGTATAACTGCATTCCTAGGGTTATGTCCTTTTGAGGTTAAATGGTAAAAATAACCATATAGCAGAGTTTGTTATGAATGTGGTTGCAGTTTTTGGCATCATAGGCTTCCATTACAAAACCCAGAATATTAGTATGGCCTAGAACAAGACCCTAAAATTCACTCAAGCCCCCACACCCTAAAGACCAACCAAATTCAACATTAGAGCTCACTGAGAGGAGCTACACTGCGCAGCAGAAAACTTACCCAGCAGCATTTGAATGGTTGGTTGCTGTGCTGAGCCTTTTTAAGAGACCCTTTGGAATGGACTAATGAGTTCCTCAAGTCAAATGAAAAAGAGAAATAAAGCTGCCTGCCAGCGGACAGTATAGTTGACAGTTATATTTACTGCCCTGTGCCGTAAAAGGTCACTCTCACTATAAACTTACTGTCCTTGCATTCAGTGACTTACTGTCCTTGATTCAGTCCTCCTCTTTCATGTTGCACTTTCAGTTGGCCCCTTAGTCCATCAACCAACACATGTGTGGTGTTACAATTTTGATTTTTTAACTGGAACTGCCACTGGACAAGTAAGAGAAGATTATACCTGTGGACTGACATTTTTTATATTGACTGAATCATGTATATCATATATATTTATCGAATTGCCATTAGTAATTCGAAGTATCAGAAAAATTCAGTGTCACTCAGGACCTAAACAATCAGTCTTATGAGTGTCAGAAAGCCAATAGGCATGCTGGTTCCAAAATCTAGACTGCTGATTGGCTGTCTCCCTATGTAGATTTGTAACGTCAGCAGCTCTTGGTTAGTCTCAGATTCACTGCGGTCAGTAAACACCCCCCTCTTCTTTGCACATTTTGGTGTGTGTTGTTCACCCTCAAATCACACCATTTAATCTGCCCCAAGAGGTGTGTCTGCTTGCCTTTTTTCTTCCTTCTTTGTCCAATCTCTGTTGTCTTATACAGGCTCATGCATTAGGACACCTGCCTCCAAACACAATTTTGTGTGTGTGTTATAAAGTTTTACATATATAACCATCTTGCTTATAACTTGCATATAACTACTTCTTTGCTGCATTATTTTAGACTGTTTTTGTTCAGAGACAGTCACAGACACCCTTACAAAAGCTAAACCTCTAACCAGATTTGCCTTGTAATGTTACATAAAATTTGCTTCAGACTGGACCATAACTTAAACTCTTTCTCCAAAGCCTGAGAGCGGATGAGCCAGTGGGAGTGTTACTGGAGACCCTGCGGAGGAGTCTTTGGGAACCAGTCAGATCTGCTGACTTCATTTCCATGGAAAACAGGAGATCTAACCATGTGTGTCTTAAGGAGCCGGAGGCGTTTTTCACGCTTCCCAAAAACTGCAGAGAGCCTGCCAGACCTGCAGGGACAATGGAGGCTGGAGGAGGTACAAAAGAGGAGGGGGGCACCATCTGGACGAAGACGCAAACACTAAGCTGTTTGTTCACTGTCACTTCTCAGAAGAGAGATTGAAGCTAGCTACAGACGAAAGGCCCCTTCCATCTTTCTCTGATTATCACCCCACTCATGGGATGCTTGCGTGGAACTGGTGAAAACATGCTCGTTTGTCATTTTGGGCATTACTTTTTCTGCTAGTGTTGCTGACATCACTGCAACCGACTTTGTTGGCTTTTTCGTCTCACAGGAACATTAAAATAATCAATCATGACCCTCAGAAGTGTAATTTCAGGTGCACTGCGGTAGGTTTTTGTAAAACATACCTTTTCTAAGCTATATTCCTCCAGGCCATAATGACAGGCTCAAAAGACGTGCAAACCAATTGTCCTTCCCTGTGTTATGTCTGGAGCAGGTAGAGTTTTTAGTACTTACAACCTAGCAAGACCTCACAAGGATGAGCAGTGTTACATAGAGCATTGGACGGCAAGTGCAAGTATTTTGGTGTCTGTAGCATTTCAGTTCTGATATACCTTTCAAATAATTTGTTTCTTTGCCATTTATTTACTTTTTTTGACAGCAGTGGGATCCCACATCTTGCAGTTGTCTAAGGGCGTTTTCACACATCCAAGTCCGAACCAAGGTTGCTGTTTTGGTTACATTGAACACACTTTAAACTCTCCTTCTCATTTGTTGACACACCACTTTTTCTGATGCCACCACACATCCTTATATACTGGTGCCGCATTATTTGTTTCATTTTCACTTCTCTTGCTGTTCTTTTTCTTCTTCTGTGAAGCCTACATTAACTTTGTGTAAATGGTCAGAAAGTCTGAATGCTCAAAAATGTTGATAGACAGTTCAGACCATCTTTTAGTTTGATTCAGACTGAAATTGACCCAAAACTGATCCAGACTGAAATTTGGTCCGAAGCACCTTTCCTGTTATTTTAGTTTGAACTAAACTGGAAGTTCTGAATGCCTAGACCAAACAAAAGAGGGTGTGAAAGCATTGGCCCTAGCATCAGATCATGAATTTGATCTACTGTGGTGCTGCAGCCGTCCATGGCTGGGGATATAAAAGAGCACAATTGCCTTTCCTCACTATGAGTGGCACCCCCTCTCCTCCATCAAACAGCCTATACAGAATTAGCACTTCTCTCCTCCAACCACATTAAGCTGTTCTTTGATATTGGTTTAGCAACAGTTAAAAAATATGGTGATTGTCTTCACTTGACTGAGAAAGCACATGCTTGCCTTCACTCTCCCAATGTTGGTAATATCATGCGATTGGGGGCGTCCTAGCTATTGGGTGGATTTGGACATGACTAAATTGGGAAGAAAATTAAAGGGAGGGGCAGTGTTATAGAAATGTGGGTAAAGGCTTGAAATCTGGTCTTTGAATTTATTATTTCATATTTTGAATAAAATCAAATTATGGAATCAAAACTGAACTTGAAAATACACCCCTTTACATATTGTGTCTAGAGTCTTGATGCTGAACCTTTAGCATTAGTTAGAAAACAGTTGTCTAGTTAGCAGTAATCTAATTGGGCTGACTAAGCCAAATGCTAACATTAGCAATGTAAGCTAATTAAAAAGCTGTGTCCAGCATTTAGGTCTGAAAACACCTGGTGAATACTGTTGTCAGACCAAAAATTTGAGGAAAACGCTTTTGAATATAGACCAGTAAAGGCAATATTATTTAATGAGCAATAGCCTTTTGCCCCCCGGACGAAGGCCAAAGCTGAGAATGTGAGACTGCACATATTTAAGTCCAGAGTATTGTGAGTTATTGGGTTGGACTGTGAGGACGTCTGGGCCTTGAGCTAACTTTTGCTGCACTGTTACGCTTGTCAGGGGCTTCAAACAGCAGCTTGTTTTTCTCTCAGAACGTCTCTTCGTTTCTTCCCCTGGCTTGACCACACCGTTGCTCTGCACACCTCAGCACTACTGAGGATTAGTGGTGGACCTCTGAGATGTTTGAGTTATAGGAATTTACACAGTTCCCCCCCTCCCCAAGTGTAGTTGATGAGTCTAGACAGTGTCTGAAATTCACTTCTTTGGTTTTGCTTTAGTGATAAAATGCTCTTGGGAAAGGAGGTAATAGGTATTCATGCATTAAAATTAGTGCTATTACTTTTTTTTAGCTGTACTATGTATTCTTGTCTATTTTTTACATTTTTTTCACTCCCCAATTTAGTCGTCAATTCCTAAATGCTAGCTAGCTCTCCCGCTATCATGCAGTGCTACCCTGGAACGGTGAATGCTTCCCCAAAAAAACTGTTAGCAGCAGTCCTGTATGTTGTGAGCTGGGGTATCTGTGGATGAGACAAGTTTATCCAGCACATCCCACATGCCTGAAGAATTTGGAGACCAAAGTCAACACCTCAAACTCTCATGTTCCTCAAACCATTCCTGAACACTTTTTGCAGTGTTGCAGGGAGCATAATCCCACAGAAAGAGACCACAGCCAGTACGGAAAATTGTTGCAATGAAAGGTTGTGCTTGGTCTGCAACAGTGTTTGGGTAGGTGGTACATCTCAAAGTAACATCCACATAGAAACCAAGGTTTCCCAGCATAGCAATGCCCAGAGCATCACACTACCTCCACCAGCTTGTCTTCTACTCATAGTGTATCCTGGTGCCATCTCCTCTGTAGGTGATCAAACAAAACTTGGTTCATCAGACCAGGCCCCCATGGTTTATCAAACCAAGCCTCCGTGGTCCAGTTCTAGTGCTGCTTTCAATGGTGTACTGGGGGACACTATCTGATCTGCAGCTACGCAGTCCATATGCAGCAAGCTGTGATGCACTGTGTTCTGACCACTTTCTTTCATAGTCAGCATTAACCTTTTCAGCAGTTTGGGTCACAGTAGCACTCCTAAATGATCAGACCTGACTGGCTAACCGTTACTCCTGAACTAGCCTTGGGTGCCAATTCATCAATTGTCTTTCCTTTGACCACTGTTGATTGCTACTAACCACTGCAGATCGTGAAGCCCCCACAAGACCTGCTTTTTGGAAGAGGCTCTGACCCAGTTGCCCTTGTGAAAGATGCTCAGATCTTCATGCTCACTCATTTTTTTCTGCATCCAACACATCACCTTCAAGAACTGACTGTTCACTTGCTGTCTAATGTATCCAACTGTGACGAATTAATCAATGTTATTAACTTCACCTGTCAGTGGTTTTAGTGTTTGCACTTGTAGCCAAAGTGCAAAACTAAAGAAGCAGTTTTCAGATGGCAAGTGTGTTCGACTTATCTTCAGCTGCCATGCGGCTTTTGGGGTAGCTGGTCAGAGGGTTGTGGGTTCGAATCCCAGGAGTGCTAGCGACACCAATGAGGTACCCTTGAGCAAGGTACCATCCACACACACTGCTCTCTGGGTGCTGCCTGGCTGCCTGCCCACTGCTTCACTTGGTGAATGGATTAAATTCAGAGAAAGAATTTCACACTGTTCACACTGTGTTCTGTGCTGTGAATGCGTGAATGCAAGGGGCTGCTTTACTTCACTTTACTTTATGGAGTAAAACTTTGGCAAGGTGGCGAATGTGTGTTTTCTGTGAACTGTTTCTTTAATTTGTGCCTTGAAAAAGCAAGATCCTTAACGAGCTCTCCAGCATCTTAGACAAACAGCGGGTGAAACATACTGTTTCCATCTGCTCTCATTCCATTCGGTATTTTGCTCCGTCTGTACATTCTTTTACCAGTTGCCATGTTCGCATCTTATTGGGACTCTCAGCCATATGCCTGCTTTCTTTGAAACTGTGTTTATAGGGGGCTGACCTTGTAATAACAAAGCGCAAGAGCAGCAGTGGGTTCTAATTAATCATTGTCTGATTTTGTTGTGGTCTCTCAAGGCACTTCCACCAAACTTAGGTGATTTCTCATACTCTCTAAAGCTTTTAACACACTTACAATACTGCATATGCCGTCTCAAACGTTGGGGGCACATTGTCTTTTTCCACTGGTTCACCGATTATAGTTGGGTAAGAAAAATGGCTGCAAACAGCTTTCGATTTATTTAACCTTACATTAAATAAGTTCAGATTTTGCCTGAACAATGATTTGAGAATTTTCTTTCCCAAACTACTGGCAAAGCATATATTGCAGCTCTTTTGGCCGAAGTCGTTTAAAATGCATGAAAAGTTTAGGCTTTGATGAACCCTGACAATGCAACCTTTGGCCTTTGATATAATGTTGTTTTCCTCTGAAAGAATCTTATTATTTAATTGTAAACCAGCATAGAAAACACACTTGTTTATTTTCTGTGATGTTGTACCCTGACTTGTAGGAAGTCCCATTGAAGGTACTGTTGCAGTGAGCATCATGGTCCACTATCGGCCTGCAGACGTTTGGGCCTGCTTTAATGGGTTTGGTATGGAATTTCCTGACTATTCATTGACTCAGTAAGGCCTGTCCATCTGCAATATCAACACTGACCTTTACAATATTGACACTGCCCACCTCTCATCCCTTCTCAGCAACCTTAGGGTACAGCTGGGTTGTCAAGGTTAGCAAGTCAAACATAGTCTAGTCCAGGGGTCACCAACATTTTTAAAACTGAGAGCTACTTCACGGGTACCGAGTCATACGAAGGGCTACCAGCTTGATAAACTAGAGTTTACCTAATCTTATCTAAACTTCACATATAATAAACATGTTTGAAATGCTTTTCTTTAGATATTGTCATTTTAAAATCTATATAAATGCAAATGTGATTAAAGAAGAATAGCAACAGGATCAAATTAAAATGTTAGACGCTGCTCACTGATGCGTTGTGCTATTTTTTGAACAGGTCCGAGGGCTACTCATGTGGACCTTGGGGGCACCACGTTGGTGACCCCTGGTCTATTCAGTATCAACTACATGTACAAGTGGTTTATTTTGCAAACAACACTGGTCAGTCTGATTGAAAGATATTTTCCCTTTTGTGTTTCTTATGTTGGATTCGTTCTATAAATGATCTCAAAATTTGCAAGCCTGAAATATGATACAAAATTGTACACTGTGTCTGTACTCTCAATGTTCAAGACTCTCGAAATGTACAAGAACACTCCTTTACAAATGTAATATACCAGTTTGACCAATTAAAGGCGATGTTGTGTTTTCTGCTGGAACAACAGGAATACTGGAGTGGGTTTCATGTGTTTATTTAGCCAAGCAATGCAAAATGTGAGCTTTGGTTAAAAAAAAAAAAAAAACCTGCCCAAAAAATGAGCCATTGGCCCTTTTGGCTGTATTTAAAATCCGCCATTCTTAATGTTGGTTGCTGTTGTTTTTGCTGTTGTTTTTGGTTGTCTTAATAATTCCTGATTTATTGTTTGGGTTTTAGATTTTGGTTATTTCGGGTATGTCTAATAGCAGTTAATGGAATGTTTATATATTAAACAATACAAGCGTTTCAGTATGTGTGGTCAAAGTTCTGGACAGAAGATTAGAAGAGCCCTTCCAGTCTAGAACTGGCATATAGTATCTGTTGGCTATCAGTTAGTTTTATTATTATTATTATTATTATTATTATTATTATTATTATTATTATTGTCATCATTTGATTAACAGAGGTGTTTTCATGCATATGCAATTCTGACATCCAAAGCTGCGCCTTCAGTGACTTTCAGGTGGCGTTGAAACATTGTAGTGGAGAGACAGAGTGAGAGGGACGGGGGTGAAACTGGGCCAAGTGTTAGACAGCAACTACAGATCTTTGCTTTAATAAACACAGGAAGTTCCCCGGTGTCCTCACTCTTTAACCACAAACAGCTGCACTTATCTGGTCTTAGAACATTCCCCTCCCACAGCCCCCCTAGTGGTGTGGATGCCAGCGTCTGTGTGTAATTGCTTTTCTGTAAAAACGTTGTTTTTGGCTGAATGGTTCATTGTTTGAATTGGCTTTTGATGTGAAGTTTAACATCATGTCAAGTCAGGTTTATCATCATTTTAACCATATACATATGAAGTGGTATATGTGTGTGTGTGTGTGTGTGTGTGTATATACATATATTGCTGGCTGGCTAGTTTTGTATTCCCATTTGGTCGTGCCACATAAATTATCCAAAAAATCTTTCTCAATTCTTTTGTTCTGTAAAAACCGCAATGTTTCCGATCTCTGGCATGACACATCGCCTTCCACTTTTAAACAATATCCGAACAGTTCTTCTCACCTTTAACAGAATATTGACATTATTGAAGTACTTAAAAGTTCTATCCAATTACAAAATCACAAAGAACTCTCACAGTTCCTTTGCTGATTTGTATTGCATAGCAGAAAATAACATGTCAGAATTCCCTTTTAGTTTTTTAACTGTATAAACACTCTTCACCAAAAACGTGGTTTACATTTAAACAATGATCAATGATAAAAGACTTATGTTAGATATATATATTTTTTCATGAACAAATTTTAAAAGTATTTAAAATATGTTTTTACATTGAAGATGTCCATAGCTTACACATGAACAGGTGAAACAGACAGGTGGTGAAAAAGGAAAAAAAACAAACAAACAGGTGGTGAACCAAGGAAGATGAGGCCCAAGCCCAGCTAAAGAATGTGGCATCGATTTTAGATTCCCATTCTTATATTGGAGCATTATTAGAATTCTCCTCATTTTCTCCTGCATCTGTTTCGGTTCTGCTTTGTTCCGTTCCCTGCTCCGCTTTTTTCTTAGAGAAATAATGAATGAAAAACATCCTGCTGTTGTAAAGATCTTCAGAAATGTCCAACTTTGTTCTGAACATGTGTGTTCATTTCTTTATTCATTCACTATGCAATTTTATTGCGTTCATTTACTATTTTTGACCTTTTTACAGTTTCCGTTCACCCCAAATGTGGCAGCCGAGATCTAAGGAGTTTGCACTGAGAAACACTACATGGATAAAAGTATTGGGACGCCTGACCATTACATTAACAGGGACTTCGATGACATTGCGTTAAAATACAGACTTTAATTTGGAGTTGGTCCTTCCTTTGGAGCTATAACAGCTTCCACTCTTCTTGCAAGGCTATTTTGGAGTTTCTGTGGAAATTTGTGTCCATGCTGTAGAGCATTTATGAGGTCAGACACTGATGTTGGCCTGACTCGCAATCTCCATTCCAGTTCATCCCAAAGGTGTTGGATGGGTTTGAGGTCAGGGCTCTGTGTGGCCAGTCAAGTTCTTCCACCCTGAACTCATCCAGCCATGTCTTTATGGAGCTCACTTTGTACACTAGGGCACAGTCATGCTGGAATAGACAAGGTTCTTCCCCAAATTGTGTCCATTAAGTGTGTCCCAATACTTTTGTCCATCTAGTGTATAAGCCTTCATTACATGTTGGTTCCATCAACTTCATAACTCCAGTGCAAATTGTCTGTGGACTTGGGACTGAATCTTGTTTTGGCTGATCAATATTGGGGGAAAAATATTAGATTTTTGGCTGAAACATTACCTCAAATATGACTGTTATCTAACTGCACTTCAGCTTCAGTGTGGTGTATCCTGCCGTGTGCCAGAAGGACACATATTAGCACAGGCAGTACAGACGCTGCAGGAAATGTCCGCATGATTACCGTCCTCCACTTTTCCCCTCAAAGGCAGCAAGGATAATAAATACTCCTTTTGGTCCCACAGCCAAAGCTTTGAAACTCTTCTCTGTTTCCAGTAACTGCTGATTATAAAACCTTCTGCATTAACTCTCATCATTCAAATAAAGCAGCATCACACACATCCTACTCAATACCAGTCCACTCTACAGAGATAGATCATTGCAAACGTTTTCATCCCTCTTAAATGTCTTTAAAAGACTGACTCCCAAAGTTAATTAAGAAATGAACCTGACAGGGAAACCACAGAGAAGCCAACATTCACTTTGAAAGAGTTTGGTGACTGACACTGGAATGAAGGTGCACCAGTCAGTGACCTCAAGAGCTCTGTGTACAATTAGCTTGTACAAGAGGGAGGCTTGGAAGAAGCCATTACTGAAGAAAAAGCACATAAGACTCGTTTGGGAATTTGCCAACAATATCAGAACAACTCAGTTAGCATGATGGACAAAATTAAAAAACCTGACACTGCCCATTCCTTGGAAGACCTCATCTCAACAGTGAATTTATGGAATGGCAGCATCTTGTGTATGGGGGGGCTTCTTAAACTTGAAGGACAGGTGGATGGTGCAAATTACAAGGATATGTATTGCATAACGGCAGCTCTCTCTCTCCTCTCTCTCTCTCTCTCTCTCTCTCTCCCTCTCTCTCTCTCTCTCTCTCTCTCTCACTCTCTCTTTATGTTGCTCTTTCAGAAGTTTGTTACAAAAGAACTTTAGAAATATATGAATCAAATGTAACTGACTGGTTTTGGAGTTTATTGAATGCGAAAGCTTAATTACAAGTTTTATCAAAATAACCTCCCTTTGCCCTCATCACAGCAGCATTTGCATCATCCTTTTTGGCATTTTTTGGAAATAACTTGTGTCCAGACCCTCCCAGCACCTTTTCAAGCCTGCAAACAGTTCTCTTTCATTTGCTGGATGCTTATTTCGAACTTGTCGGTCTAGCTCAATGGGTGAAAGATCTGGGGAGGGCCAAAACATAATTCCCAAAACATTTTGCTTCTCTTTGCACTGGACATAATATTGGCACAATTTTGAAGAATGCTTGGGATCATTATTCTGTTGAAGAATTCGATTTTTGTCCATTGTTACGTAAATCAGTAGGAATTGCGTGAGGCTGTAGAACTGAGTGATACTATTTTTTTCGAGATCCAACACAAATTGGATATCAGTGCACTTAAGACAGACTGGATATGTCTTTCAAAACCAGTACTACTGTGAGCCTTTGTGGCTAAATAATGGGTTACTACAGACTATAAAATACTAAAAAAACCAGTCAGTTACTAAAAATACTAAAAAAACCAGTTCTCATGTTTTCTTGTAATAAAATTTTGAAAGTTTTATTTATATATA
>JBBPCX010000141.1:15310417-15324078 GCA_037974365.1 Hydrocynus forskahlii
AGGTTGGTGAAGTGAACATGGTCTGTGTGTGTGTGTGTGTGTGTGTGTGTGTTTATATGTACATGTATATATGTGTGTGTACACTACACTGACAACAGTACAACTTTGAATTACCTTAAATTTCAGCGAAGTAGTGCCGTCGTTGTTTTTCTCCACAATGGCCTTCAGTGGTATGGAGCTATGCTTGACCTACAGCTCAAAGAATATGAGTTATTTGTATTTGACAAGTATTTATGCACAAGACTTCATGTACATTTAACTTTTTTTGTTTTGTTTTGTTTTTTGAGAAACAAATCCAGAATTGAATTAAAATTTCCATTCTGTGATGTCTGGTGACTCTGATACAGTGATATTTTCTGAACTGGCCAGCACATGTGCAGTCTTATATAAGGTAAACAATGAGGGACAAATCCCAGAAGAAAGCTTTGTATATCTAATTGTGAGTATGAAACATGTTTTTTACATGTACAGATCCTGGAGATCTCATTTATGCTTGGCATAGCAGTCTGTGCAAATTTGTTTCAAGGCCTCTTGTTACAAGGTAGAAGGTCCCTCGAAATGGAGTCAAACAGAATGGAATTAACAATGACAGGTTATGGCTAACGGATGCCAGATGGCTGTTCTGTTCATGGGCTTTGTATGCTGTGCTTGTCGTTATCCAGATGAGTCTTCTGTTCTCTTTCTCGAGGGGCGGGACCCCAACGAAAAAGAAAACCTTGATTCAGGGAACAAGTCCATTAACATTTCATCCTCTATTCTCAAGCAAGACTAGTATTAGGAAAATTACTTTGGGATTTTACCAACATGCACTGATTTTATTAAATTAAAACATTATACCAAATAAGTAAGATTATAAATCAGCGTCATAAGTGCAATTAACTCAAAAAATGACCTTTTTTCCTACCCTCAGGTTAAGTTTGTGATGGGCAGGATAAGACTATCCACCTTGGCCTTATTTCATTGTTATTTCATAACCTCTGGCTCCCCTGATGCAACTTTTCCATTCTGCACCAGGCTTGTCTGTGTGAGGCCAAGTCTGTGTTGGCTGGATCTGACAGTGGAACTTCTCTCAGACTGTTGGACTTTAGGTGTCTGGGAAGCTCACTTTTTTCTGCTTCTCCTATCCATTCACGCCATTCAGAACATCTGGCATACTTATAGGACACCTCCACTAGTCCAACCAGACTAATAGTGGCACAAATCCATTGAAATGTAGCAAAATCAAACCATATAAAATTTTAGGAACAAAAATAGGACTTTTATCATTCATGTTTCTTAAAAAAAAAAAAAGCTGCTCATTAAAAAATTCCAGGCTTGTCATTATTTACATAATTTGGTTATGCAGTTTATAATTTGGGCATTTGTTCACATTCCTAGTGCTGATGGCAAAATCTGGTGAGCATATGTCCAAAAGTATTCAGACACTGCTTCTAATTTGTCAGTTCAGCAACTAGAAATGAACAATCACATGTGAGCCCAAGGTCAACACTGTTCCCAATTCCAAGTGTTTGGTAGAGTGGATATAAAGGCCCTTGCATTGGACTGTGTAACATTGTTCTCTGAAGTTACATCCAGTACCTTTTGGGATGAGTTGAAAGTAATCATCCAACATCAGTACCTGACCTCACTAATACTCTTGTGGAGGAACACAATGAAACCCTCACAAGACGAGTAGAGACTGTAACATGTTAGGGCACTCTCTTTGAATTTGGAAGAAACATTTGATGCTTTTATCCAGAGCAACATACATGGGTGCTTTGTCCCTCACACTAGTAAGCCTAGACTTAAAATACAGAGCAGCTAGGAGACTAAGATTCTACCAGAGATGGAGTTAGTTCTCCACCAGAACCCTATCAGATCGCACACACAGAAGAGGGTTTTTTTGTGTGAATTTTGTTTGTTAAGTCAGTATTGAGACATGAACATGTGGTTTATCCTAAGTGCTTAATGAGGAGACGGAAGGGTCTTCGGTCTGAAGGGTCTTTGGTCACCGTTTGAAGACAGCGAGGGTCTCAGCAGTTCTGATGGCCAAGGGAAGTTTGTTCCACCACTATGGTGCCAAAGCTGAGAGAAGTCTCGATGCATTTCTTTGACCGTTGAGAAGAAGGTGGATCAAGTCAGGTGGTTTAAGATGCTCTAAGAGGGTGAGCTGTGTCCCACTGTCTGGTCACTGCTGATGGAGCTGGAACATTTTTGGCTTGTAGGTGAGTTTTAAATCTAATGTGAGCAGCCGCAGGAAGCCAGCGAAGGGCTCAGTGTAGTGGAGTGGTCGGTGAGAATTTAAGACCCGGTCAGGTCTTGGGATGCATCCCCTGGGAGGTACAGGAGCTCTATTTCGCTGGAATTTAGCTTCAGGTGATGCACTGTCATTCAGTAGGTAATGTCATTCAGACATGAAGAGACCCAGGCTGAGATCTGAGAGAGAGAGGGAAGGAAAGGATAGGTTGAGTGTCATCAGCATAACTGGTAGGAGAAACTATGTGAAGATATAAGATCACAGAGCGAGCAAGTATTTACAGAAAATAGAAGGGGCCAAGCACTAAGCCTTGAGGAACACCCGTGGGAACAATATAGATCTTTGCCTTGACACAACCCGTTGCTAAGCAGAATCGGTCATTACAAGTTTGGCAAGTGAAGTTAGGAGGATCTGGTTGTTGATAATATCAAAAGCTGCTAAAAGATCTAGAAGAATTAGAACTGAAGTCATTTTAGCTGTTTTGGCTGCGTGAAGCTCCTCAGTGACGGAGAAAAATTCTGTTGAATGTGCTGTTTTGAATTCAGACTGGTTTGGGTCATGAAGCCTATTTTGAGATAGAAATAGGTTGAGTTGGTTATACACTGCACACTCCAGAACTTCGGATAGGACAGAGAGAAAAGATACCAATCTGTGATGTTGAGTGATGTCATTTGGTGTGACTACAGCTGAATTGGAAGCCGCTTGAACGTGGCCTGTGTCCATTGAGCCATTTATTATGTGAGTGCTATAGGAAAGATGATCCAAAGACATGGTCGGTCGCGTGGGTGATGGGATTGTATCAAATGGTGTTGTGGTAGAGTTGCAGCTTGGCTTTGAAGATGGAAGACTTTGCAGCAGATCTCATTGGTGAAGAGAATGATATTAGAGGATGCTATTAGCCCCCTCTTCTGTCCACTGCTCTGAATTCTCTTCGGTTCTTGCGGAGTACATCAAATAGCCACAGTGTCACCCTGGAAGACAATAGACAAAGTTGGTTGAATGAAGAGAGGAGAGAAGGGACTTGGTAGCCATGTCCACCATTGAAGGACAGGAGGGAGATGTTCCAAGTGGTGTCATGGATGACAGGATTGTGGAAGAGAGAGCAGAAAGAAGGAAGTGAAGATTGGGCTGAGTAGTTGAGGAGATGGCTGTTGAGTGGTTAATGTAGGTATGAAGAGAGAATGTAAAAAACCAAAGATGATAGTCGGAGAGATGGAGAGGGGTAACCAAAATGTTGAGTGCAGTGGTGGCTCCGGTGACGACAATAAAAAAGTAGCCTAAACTAACTAGCAACAAGGTAGCTAGCTCCATAGCAAGGGAGACAATTAGAAGACAGTAAATAAGCTAAACTTAACAGTTGAGACAGCTCAGGTACACCTGCCAAGCACAACTGAGCTAGCTTTTGGACAGTGTCGTTCTTTAAAAGAAACAATCTCCACTATGCAAAAAAATCCTTTACAGTGAATCTGGTCATTTTTTCCCCCCACATCAAACTCTCACATTCATTCTAGGAGCCTTTCACTACGATATTTCGACAGTTACAGTATCGGAGTCTCATGAAACATTCGTATATGGGTGCGCATGAGTGGTACAACCTAAAAGATGGTCCTGTTGGAAGATGCTGAAGGATGCAACAGCATCCTTGGCTGGAAATTCAAGAGGAGCATGCTGCTTGTGGGTGGAGAGGATGGTCCTCCCCCTAAACAAAACACAATAGTAGCCAACACACATGACTGATTTCTCATGAACTTAGCAGAATGTGTTAGTCTTTACTAACACATGGCATCATGTGATAGAGAGTAGGCCTATTACAAAAATGACTAAATTAATATTAGCTCATGCAGTTGATCAGCGAAGCTAATATAATATCGACATGCCTAGCCTTGTGAAGACCTATAGTTTTTTGGTATCTACTCATAGCCTTGCAGGTTTTGCCTCATCAGCAGATTGTTGAACCCCTTGTGAGCTAAAGTGTGTCTATTCAAGCAGAATAAACACCACGCCCTGCAGTCCTTTGACCCTCCTGCCCTAAAGCAACATCATCCTCCATCTGGTCCCCCTGCATGGCCATAGCATTCACCACTAGCACCTGCCTGCTGACCTTCACCTCTGTGCTACGGGCGTAAACATGAGTGTGTTTGGAATGTAACAATCAATATGTTTTTTAAAACAAGGTTGAATAGTTGTACTTTTATGGCATTTGGGCAATAATTATAATTGTTCATTGTCTATATTTCACTGCTGGGTAAAGCTCTTGCAGTCAGTTGTGTGGATACAGTATGTTTTCAAAAGAATTCCAAATCACACCAAATTAACAAAACCGAATCAAATCAAACTGCAAGTTTTGGATGCGCTGAAATAAATTCCTCCCGCATCAGAATTAAACTGACTTGTTTCCAGTTGTTCCACACTACACTCTCCAGGATTCAAGCCTCTGAAAATGTATTTCTTTTCTTTTCTTTTTTTTTTCTTCTTTTTTTTTCCTCCTCTGGCAAGACGCTCTCATCTGGAAACACTTAGACTGCGATTCATGAAGGCCCCCTATCGGATTTCCCCTTACACAAAAGAGCAGAGTGACTGCTGTATTCAGACCATGGCTAGAATAAAACGATTGCACTTTATTACCGCTGCCTTCAACCTGAGCATGACTCGGGTTTAAAAAGTCTCATAGCTGAGTTGCAGAGGACTTTTCCCTTATTTATTCTTTACGTAAAGTTGCACTGTTCGTTAACTAGCGGTGTTGTTTAGGCTGGTCACATATTTAGAACGTTGGCTCAAATCTGGTGTATATTACTGTGTTAGAGTGCACAGGATATGTATAGTCCTATATGCCTGTAAAGTTTGTGATGTTTTTCATTGGATCTGTGAATATGGCTCCAGCTATAAGCTCTTGGCGGACTGTGTCTGACTCCAGGCCTGGCTTCAATTACCCACATCCCAGCCAGCACGCACTGCTATATCATAAGTGCCAATGAAATGATTACAGTGCTTATGGATGTGAATTATTGCAGATTGGATCAAGTTACCGGGCCTCTCTTTGATGTTATGTAAGAGAGTGGGGTGATACTGTACAATCGGACACGACTCATATTCTCCAGTGTGGGTGTGTTTGTGTGTTTATGTATGTGTGTGTGGATGAGCATGACCACCATCAGTTTTTCTGCTTAACCCCTTTAGGCAGAGAGAAAATGGAGAAGTATTTTCCAAAAGTGTTCATTTTCTCGTTTTTTGTTTTTTTTTAACCTAATAAGTCACACTTTTTGCTTCTAATGAAAAAGGCTTGTAGAGGGGTGCAAAGTCTAAACATTATGCATCAATGAGGAGAAATTTTAGTGTACTTTCATGTTGTTTTGTTCCATAAAAAGGTAATCATCCTTTACATTAAGATTTCATCATTTTTGACTTTGAAACTAAGAAAGTCAGAAATGCAGATGGTAATGCAGGCTGTAAATCAAATTTGAATGGAAATCTTTGCATACCCAGTGTTTCCCCTACCACTGAATAGGTGTGCCTGGTCAACCTTGCATGCGTGGCATGGATGAGATGTGGAGATGAGGAGGGAACTGGCCAAGGTTTGCTCCCTGGCAATGTTTGTGACATACACTCACAAAATAAGATCCTATTTTCAGATTGCAACCCTGGTGTGCATCCATTCATACTTTGTGATTATAGCAGTGTGAACTAAAGTAGATGAGCTTGGTTGTGCCAGAGGAGCATTGTGAAGATCTGGCTCTCTCTTTTAGACGTTTGCAGCCATCAATTTTCTGTGGTATTCTATAAAATCCACTTATCAAAAGTAGGTTACTACTGGAGTTTGTGAGGAGCACCAGGATTCGTTTTAATCGAACCAAACCTGGCAAATGTAAACACATACTTCCAAAGAGGGTACACACATCACAGACATAGGGAAGTATAAGAGTATTCATTTGGCTTTTTTCTATAATTATTTAACTGTGTTTTTTTAATGCAGGTCGGAGGTGTCCAAAGTGTCTGTAGTGTTCGGCAATGTGGAGGAGATGCGGTATGGCCGGCAGAGTCGGCGCTGCTGTTTGGATTTGCAGCGAGACCGCGATTCTCCAACTGGACGAGCGGAAAACACTCATGATAATGGTCAGTCACATGCACTCATTCATCATTGTCCGTGTAATAGTGTCCATGTCAACCATACCGGGCAATGAATATTCATTAAAAGAAGTGGTTATCATTGACAAACTTGATCCATTCCCATCCATGGCTGGGAGTCCCAGAACACATAATTGCATCAGTTTTCTTTTTATTATTCTTCTTATAGTCAGAATAGGCGCCCCTTATCCTTGGAGCTCGTGCTGAGTTTTGGAACCGCTCAAATGTCAAAACGTCCTTTAATATCTGGTGCAGGGGCCGAGTATTGATCATTTTAAAAATGGTTGAGAGACCTCTGTGACGTATTGGGAGAGAGAGAGAATGTCAAGAGACCTTAAAAATGACTGTCAGTGACGTCACATGTACTTCAGCAAAACACACAGAGCTCTCATAAAACAGACCTCAACACACTGAAGCTCAGGTGAGTTATATGATCAAAGATCTGTGAGGTTGTTTTGGTTTAATAAAAATTAATCAGTCCATGAATGCATTCAGCACCCTCCCCCCATTACCTAGCATGATAGTAGTCAGAATAGGTATCACGTAGCTATTTTAAAAATTCAACGACGCTGTGTTTGTAGTGGTCAACAACACATCGTAGCTCTTGCTAGCCCTAACACCGCTATGTCATGAGACCCAGCTAACTTTCACCCTGTGACTGCCAGCTTATGGCTTCATAGAAAGCATTATATGGTAATGAAGTCAGTGTATATTTCAGTGGAGGAGCAGCTGTTCCGTTCAGTGGAGGGTCAGGCAGCATCAGATGAAGAGGAGGAGCGCTGGACAAGCGACCAGCAGAGGCAGGTGGACGAGATAAAGACGATACTGACCAGACTTTCTTGCTGCGGAGACAGGTACATCAGACCACTGAAGTGGATAAGTGGGTGTTTTTACTCCTAGAGAAAACTATCTATACACACACACACACATACATACACACACACACTCACATTGCAGTATTGTTTCCTGTGCTCAGGTGTGATGAGCGGGCTCTGAAAAGGCTGCTGTCCCACTGTGGAGAGTCGCGAGCAGAGGAGAGTTACACTGCTGTTCTGGAGCTGCTGGACAGAGTGACCCGCCTCCACAAACAGCTAGACCTCAGAGAGAGCCAGGCCAGGAGAGACCACCACGACCCTGAGCAGGTACACTACTGCCCCCTGCAGACGCATACACACACGCGCACACACACACACACACACACACACACACACACACACACACACACACAAAAAAGCCATCACTTTTCGAGTCATTGTCCTCAGTATACAGTCAAGTACAAAAGTTTATGTGCCAAAACCTTTGTAAAGGCCACGTTTTATCTTTTTTTCCCACTATGTAAAATTAATCAGTACCTGTGTATTAAAATGTGTGTTGTCTGTGAAGAGTGTGTTTTCTGTAAATTATGTTGATTTATTTTTACTTAGAAACTTAACAAAACATGTACTTGGACCAGGGTTATGCAGACTTTTGGACTCAATTGTGAAAATTAAATCAAATAAAAACAATTAGGTTTCTTATAAAGGTGTTAAATCACGTCAGTGTGCTAATCCTGTGGATTTTCAGATTTAATCAGTGTTTCTGAGGTATGAGCCATTCTGCATATATATTTTATAATAACTTTCTCAGTGTACAGCTTTCTCTTCCTGCTTTGTTAGTTTATAATTCAAGGTTTATTCTTATATATTATATACATTTATAGATTATTTTAAAAGCTACAAATCTGCAAGACAATTTACTTAATATTCAAATCAGTGATTCCCAACATTTAAATGGTATTGAATATTTGTTTTTATGTATGATCAGGGACGCCTACAGGGAATGTCACATGGTGGAACCACTATTTTCCAAAGGTCATACAGGCTTCGTTAGACGAAGTGCGAGTCCTAATCAGAAATCTGGAGCAATAAATGACTCTGATCTGATCAAGTAGTCATTCATGGGGGCATTTAGAGAGGTCCATGTTTACAGTAATTCATATGGCTGACCCTTTTATCCACAGCGATTTGCAATATGAAGAAACATTCGAGTTCCAGGACAGTGTGAGAACCAGAGGAGATTCTAAGTGCTAAATCTTTATGTAAGAGTAGTGCAAGAAGATAGATGTGCATCAGGAGAGGAGATTCTCTCTGAACATATGAGTCTTCAGGAGGTTTTTAAAGATAGGGAGGGATTTTTACCCCAAACGCTGTGTAGAAAGACTTTATGTTCAGACAAGACTATACATCTTGTAACTGTTTTGGGTGTGGGTGTGTGTGAGGCGGTTGTAAAATGAGATAATAGATGGCTGGCTTGGTGAGACAGTATAATGGAAATGGAGTTAAACCACATAAGTGATGTAGTGCTCGGTCTCTTACACACACATAAGCAACCATCTGCGAGCAATGTGTGGTGGCAACAGCTTGTGTGTGTGTGTGTGTGTGTGTGTGTGCTGTTTCTGACTGTGATGAAGGAACACACCCCGGATTTGCAGCTGGCATTGTGTTGGAGCTGCTGGCATCAGATGTGTACAGACACAGATGTGTACTACAGTCCGCAAAACTCTGTAACTTGCTGATTAATTTTACATAGAAACACACAATTAAATCAGACATGACAATTATTGTGAAGCATTGCATTGATATCATGACAAATGAAACACTCACACCGTCTTTATTTGTGTACTGGCTTGTCTTTTCGACCCTCAAGCCACTCACAAGAGCTGCTAATTGTTACGTTTTACAGTTTTATTGTTACAGCAATGTGTGCAGGTAAACTCTTATTGGTAAAACAGTGGTTTGCCTGAACTAGAGGCTCACTAATAAAATTGTTAATGTCGGCTGATTTTCACGCCTAGTATCTGTAAAAAATGTCAACAATAATACACCAGTACCAACTTGGATGATGTTTAGAGTCCTCTTGCACTGCATGATTAAATACTGAACATGAGCATTTGTAAAATGGGCATTGACGTCCCCGATACATGGCTAGTGCTAGGATAAATGGTAGTTGCGTGCATCACATTAACAGATGTTTTTGACGTTGGAACCATGCTCATATTTCAAATGCTGTAAGAGGAGAAGCAGCTCCAAAAATAGATGGAATAAAAAGAATAAATACTTAGAAGAACAATAGTGTAAACTGACCATTTGTCATACAAATGCACAGTGTGGACAGCACAAAATTGTTCTCTGCATTTAACCCATTCACCAAGTGAAGCAGTGGTCAGCTAGTTACGCAGTGTGTGGGTATGGTATCTTAATCCTGAGATTCAAACCCACAACCTTCCGATTGCAAGGGCAACTTCCTAAACACCAGGCCTCCAGCCATTACACTAATAACCCTGTTTTATTCCCTTCAGTCGCTTTGTCGTGAAAACATAGCATCACAGACATGATTGCCAGAGTCAATTTAGTCATATGTAAATATGATTTATTCATCCATCCATCCTTGTGCTATACCACTCTTCTTATGTCCAGATGTCTGCAGAAGGACTAAAGGTTAATGTAAGGACAGTTATGAAGGGGCTTTAAAAGTTTATAGGATTGGTTTCTCAGACATGGATTCAGTGTGTCTTCAAAAACAGTGTTATGACTGTTGCGTGTGTGTGTGTGTGTGTGCACGCAGATAAAGGACTCCCTGCTGCAGGAGCTCCAGCAGAAGGCTGAGGAAACAGAACTGCTCCACAGGGAGCTGCAGATGCTGGAAACGGAGCGAGTCCGTCTGTCTCTGGTGGAGGAAAAACTCTTGGATGTCTTGCAGCTCCTCCAGCAGCTTAGAGAACTGGTCAGTCTGAAACTCTGTAGGGTCATTGTAGGGGACGGAGGGGACCTTCCCTTTTCAAAAACCAGTTATATCATAAACTATATGGACAAAAGTATTGGGAACTCTTTATTATTGAATTCAGGTGGTAAGGGCAATCTTAATGCTTCAGCAGACCAAGACATTCTGGACAACGCCATGCTTTCAACTTTGTGGACACAGTTTGGGGAAGAACCTTTTCTATTCGAGCATAATTGTGCCCCAGTGCACAAAGCAAGGTTCATAAAGACATGGCTGGATGAATTTGGTGTGAAAGAACTTGACTGGCCCTGACCTCAACCCCACCCAACACCTTTGAGATGAACTGGAACACAGATTGTGATCCAGGCCTTCTCATCCAACATCAGTGTCTGACCTCATAAATGCTCTACAAAATGAAGGGGCACAAATTCCCACAGAAATGCCAAAATCTTGTGGAAAGCCTTCAACTCCATATTAAAGCATATGTATTTGACTGCAATGTAATTATAGTCCCTGTTGGTGTGATGGTTGGATGTCCCAGTACTTTTGTCCATATAGTGTATATACTGCAGTGGTTCTCAAAATCCTTATAAATCCATATACATCATACATTTTTGCACAATACCACATAACACACGGGACAGAATATAAACATGGATGGGGGGTCCCTGAAGACTGGTTTGAAAACCACTGATTGAGATGTTGTGGAGGAAAACGGTGAACCTTGAGCACTCACAAACCAGTCAGTAGTTCATCACCTTTTCTTGAACCACTGTTTGAGTGGATATGGTGTTTTGAGTGGGGGCGGGACGCAGCATTATGCAGAAAAAACTGTAGATTCACATGCCTTTTTTAAAATAGGAATACACAATGATGGATGAATATGATATACTGACTGCCTAATATGCTTTCAGAATGTCTCGAGAAGGTCCTTGGGGAAGATTTTACTGAGCACGCTGGAATCCTGTAGCGATCCGCAACATGGTAGGACTGCACCCCTGTTCTGCACTGCCTAACAGTTTGAGGAGCCATTGTTTTTTCTGAAAGGCTTGACTTCCCACTTATTTTACATTAAAGAGCTATTTCATAATGGTTATAATACTCTAATGTATATAAACTATATGAGCAAAAGTATTGGGACACCTGTTTGTCACCGTTTGAGCTAGGCCCCTTACTACCTTTTCCATTCCAGCATGACTGTGCCCCAGTGCACAAAGCAAGCTCCATAAAGACGTGGTTGGATGAGTTCAGTGTGAAAGAACTTGACTGGCCCACACAGAGTCCTGACCTCAACCCCATCCAACACCTTTGAGATTAACTGGAACAGAGATTGTGAGCCAGGCCTTCTCGTCCAACATCAGTCTCTGACCTCATAAATGCTCCACAGAATGAATGGGCACAAATTTCCACAGAAACTCCAAAATCTTGTGAAAAGCCTTCCAAGAAGAGTGGAAGCTGTTATAGCTCCAAAGGGGGACCAACTCCTTATTGAAGTCTCTGTATTTGAATGTAATGTCATTAAAGTTCCTGTTGGTGTGATGGTCAGACGTCCCTATACTTTTGTCCACATTATGTATGAGCCATCACAAAGGTGTTTCCTTGTTATAAAGAGCAGTTTTTCACTTCCTAGCTATAAAAGCATACACTGGAACTCTTGGCCCAAAGCTGGTTCTTCAGGTGGTTAAAGAAAATGGGAAGATCTAAACAGCTTCCTACTGAATGTGTTAAGTTGTAGAAAAGCAACAACAAAAAGCACTAATTTGTATTAAAATTATGAAAAGGAATGCCTACGCTTTTGACCGGATGTGTCTCTGAACAGCAGTACCTGACTTCAGACAGTGTTCAGCACATTGAGCGTGATCCATGTCTTTTTTTCCCCACTCACAGGGAAGGCTCATATTCTGGAGGTGCTGAACGCCCTTTGTCATGAACTGGCTGCGTGTGAGATCCTCTCCAGCAGCACCCCATTAGAGAAAGCCCCGAGTCGCCAATCCCTCACCAACACCCTCCTCATCTCCTGTTGAGCGAGCCTGCCCCCTGCTGGTTAAATGGTGTCACGGACTCTTTTGCAGCAACCCAGACTTTCATTGAAAGACAATTTTACAGTCAAGCTCTTCCTTCTAATGCCATCTCAGTATGCACTCACTCAAGTTTGTAATCGTTTGTTTATATTTTTGTGTCATGTTTGTCTTTTTTGCTGTCTGTGAGGAGACTCGAGTCATGAAGTGGGATTTCAGTGAGCTGGACAGGACAAGCCAACTGTGAGGAAAGACTGGACAGTGCAGACCAGTGGAATACTCCAGGGATTTTTACCTGAATATATGTCTATATTTTGTCTCTATCAGACCAGAAATGACCATAAACATTAACTACAGCATGTTGTCCTGCAAGGGAGCACAGTGGGGAAAGCCGTCATCTCACAGCAGGTCCTGGGTTCAATTCCTGGCCGGGTGGCCGAGGGTCCTTGTCCATTTGTGAACACACCACGAAATTGTTCTCTGCATTAAACCCATTCACCAAGAGATGCAGTGGGCAGCCAGGAACACAGCGACCAGGGAGCAGTGTGTGGGGACAGCATCCTTGCTCAAGGATATCTCAGTGGTGCTACCAGCAGTCCAGGGATTTGAACCCACAGCCTTCCGATTGTAGGGGCAACTCCCTAACCACCAAGACAGCAGCTGCCCCCTAGCTGTTCTTCCCGTGTCTGCGTGGGTTCTGTTGGGTGCTCCTTTTTCATTCGACAGTCTAAAAACATGCAGAGGAGATGCAAAATTGCCCCTAGGTGTGACTGTGCATTAATGATTTTGTCTGCATGTCAGCCCTGTGATGTCCTTGCAATCTGTCCAGGGCGACTCCTAGGACAGGCTCCAGCACCACCGCCACCCTGACTAAGGATAAGCGCTTCCGATAATGGATGAACGATTTGATGTAGTTTCAAAAGACTAAAACCCCTTTCCACTTGAAGCTCACTTCTTATAGTATCTAGTGCTCAGCCTGCAGTCAGTTTGTTGTATTTGTGTTTGTCTTCTTGCTGTCTGTGAAACAATTAGGAGGGTTTTCATTTCCTGAGATTTCTTGTAAAGATTGACCAGGAGGAAAGGTGGCGATTGGACCAGTATCCACCTTCTTAAAGGGCCCATATAATAGAAAACCAAATTTCTCTGTTGCATGGAGATATGTGTAGGAGTAACTTGTTAACCTTTCAAAAAAAAAAGGTAAATCAAAAGTACTTTTGCAGACAGTTGGTAGCAGAATAATTATGCAGACAGTTGGTAGCAGAATAATTAAATCTGTAAATTTCACCTCACACTGGTTTTTGAATGAGGGAATGGAGGTAATTTGCACACACATATAATCATAAAACACATATATATATAATCATAAAACACCAGTACAATTTGTTGTGTGTACAATGTGTGTGTGCGTGTAAAAGAAATAGTGATTTACTGACATTCACGTTTTATGAGTGGACATCTATATACTGCTCAAAAAATTAAAGGGAACACTTAAACAGTCATGCTGTTGTTTAAGTGTTCCCTTTATT
>JBBPCX010000141.1:15331521-15345404 GCA_037974365.1 Hydrocynus forskahlii
AAATTATTTATCTAAAAAATATAGATATAGATAGATAGATAGATAGATATGGGCCCTTTAAATGATCCAGCTACCATTATGATCCAGCTACATTCTGAAGTATTTGTTAATACATTTTATTTGTGTGCTAAAAGAAGCTAGTTTCATTTGCGTTAGGCTGAATCCACTGGGCTCATGACTCGGTGTCTTAGGCATATATTTCGGTACTGTTCTGGGATTAAAGTGATGTAAATTTGAGCATTTTTGTCAGAAATACCTCAGGTAGTCTATGTGCAGCTCTAAATTGATCATTTTGAGGTCACGGGTCTCAATTTACACTACATTCCCTCTGAAGGAAAAGAGAATTTAACAAAATGGCCACTATTGTTCACGGCTTCAAAATAAGCTTGTTTTTTTCTGTACACATTTTGTAATTTGAAATTACTTTCAGCACTTCAGTATAAGTTTACAGCTCTGTTTTAGTGTTGCCGTTATGAATTCGGCCATTTTTGGGTTATTAATAATTTTTAAAAAGCTGAAAATGATGCATAACCCTTGTGGAAAACCTGAAAGTAGAGCCTTGCCTATAAGAACATTGCGTTGTTGATGCTAAAAAGTCTTGTAACCAATATAATATAGTATACTCTAACAGTTGTACATAAAAAATGATTGTTTAGATTGAAATAGATGCTATATGACGGTCCATTCTTAATGGTCACGTTACAAATTGACAGCAGAAAGTCTTAATGTAAATAATGTAGCAATTTTCCGTCAGTACTCTTTGTAGGAAAAATGTGTTCTGATACTAAATGTGATGTTCAAATACATTTTACGTTTTGTACTTATCATAGTGTTCTGTGTGTAGATTTTCCAGTTCAGTGTGTATTAAACATAGTTAAACAAGAGGGTCCTTCTGAATGGGATGCTCTGGTGGCACAAACGCTGGTAATGTCACGACCACATAACTCATTATGGGCACATCACAGCAATGAAACAGCAGATTGACAGTACTGGCCATTACATGTGTATAATTTTTTATTTTTGGGCATTTTTGTTGCACATTGTGCAGATTAAGGGATTCTGGTCAGCCTGGTGTTTTGCCAAAGCTGCAAATATTCATGTTACTTTTCCAAGAACAAGTAAAACTTTGCAATCACTTAATTGTCATGTCTGTTCAGTTGATAACTCAGTTAATCACCTGTATACATGTAAATAGACACTTTTTAAAGTGGCTCCTTATAGTCATGCGTGAACACTGCAGCACAGCAGTGTGAAATTCTTTCTCTGTATTTAACCCATTCACCAAGTGAAGCAGTGGGCAGCCTGGAACACAGCGCCCGGGGAGCAGTGTAAGGGGACGGTATCTTGCTCAAGGGTATCGCAATGGTGCCACTAGTAGTCCTGGGATTCAAACCCACAGCCTTCTGATCGCAGGGGTGACTCCCTAACCACTAGGCCACCAGCTGCCCAGGCAGAACACAACCGTGAAATAAAGAACTCAAACACACCTGGAGCTAATCATATGATGGTTTATACACACGTGTTTCAAACATACACATACATACATATTTTATTTTTTTCCTTTCTCTTTTTTGGTTGAAAACATCTAAAAAGACCTGTTTTGCAGCGTTAAATAAACTCAAAATAATGAACAATTCTAGAGCTTAAATCAATATAATATAAAAAAGGTTGAGGGGGAAAAACATGCAAGGTATTATCAAACCCTACACTGAAGTTTTGGACAGAAGGCAAATGCATCGGAGAGCAATAGAAAGGAAAGAAGCCAGATAGAAAATAGAATACAATTATGTGCTAGAATTATTCGAGTTCTAAATTGAAACTTTTGTTTCATTTGTGCAAAAGAAGCATATTCATTTCTATATTAGAGTTACAGTATGCCAAAAAAACCTCACCTGCCATCTATTTAATGTAGTGTTCTTCCGGCCCATTTACAGTACAGACCGCTGTTTCACTGGAGTTAACAGTAAACACACACAGGCTACATTCATTCTCAATTTAGGTTTGACTGCTACAGCTGTATTTAGTCATATTTAAAAGTTTGGACACTCCCAGTCAAACAATGTTTTGTTGATTTCTAATAAGTACACATTCTCTGCAGAGGCTACACTTGTGTTAAATTCAATGAATAAACAGTAACTGCGTCAAAACGAACAGAGGTTTGTTCTCTGTTATGATGTGTATGTATTTCCACTTGTGATTTTGCACACGACTGTACAAATGTGCCCAATCTTGCAAAACCTGGTGGCAGCAAACCTGTATTTAGCCCAAATGAGAACACTGAACGGAAACGGCGTTGGATGCATGTACAGATAAACCTTACGCCTAAACCAAAGGCATAGTTCACCATAAAAATTTCAATTTACTCATATCCCTCTTACCCCAAATGTAGTTAAATTGGCCAATGGATGTTTGTGCTTCTTTACTTTTACAGTGGAGCTGCAAGACTGATGAAGCTAAGTGATGGAAGCGTATAGCCCAACAATTACCATTAGCAATACTATTAGTAATTTATATGCATGCTAATTAAGTACACATTTGTCTCAAATTGTAGTAGTAGATTTTCTTTTGTTTTTGACACTTGACATTTGGTAGCTACATTAGCCTTGTAGCTCTTGAGCGAAGCTAAAAACTTATCACGGTTTTAATCAAAGATATCTTAGATGTTCAACTGTATAGTGTAAATTCGTCAAAGTATCAAGTTATAGAGGCTCACTTCACTAACAAAGGGATAAAAAGGAACTTTGTAGTACATGTATTACATCTACATGTGCCACAGGTATTACAAGCTATCTAAGCACAGTGTGTGTAGCAGATTTTTGTTGCAACTGACAAACCCAGGTGTTTTATTCTGGAGTGGGTATAGAGGGTCTCCTTCTTATACGACCAAGAAACTGCATGGACTGAAGCCGCTCCTATGAACAAATATGACGATGCCTACGTTTTTGTTCACATCTCCCTTAGATGAAAGATGTCACGCCAGCATCTGAAATTATTATTTTTTTTTTTTTTTTTTTGCGGAGTACTACAAGCAAACAGGAAAATGAAAATGCCTAGACTACAAGATAGCCTTAGGGAAAAAAAAGAGGAATACCAGACACTCAACTATTTACAAATGACTGGCAACGTGTTTCTAATTATTTTACAAACCAGTCCTAATAAAAGCGATAAAATTAGAGAATGTAAAAACAAAAAGAATGAACAGGGCCAGGGCGTAAGGTAAAAACAGCCCCTTACGTACACCCAGGCTTATGTTACTATGTAGAACGGATGAGTTGGGTCGATTAGAACGGTCAAAGGTTAAGGGGGCCGGGCGAGCAGATACAGTAGTGCTGTCGTATACACGCTCATGTCGTAACGAGAGACAATGATAGTAGTGTTAGTTTGGAGATGGCAGGAGAGAAGCTAGAGAGAAAAAAATTAACAGAGAGACTTGTACGTTTAGCTGGAGCCCGTTTCCTCGGCCGTCTCTCAGCCTTTTCTCTCATATTGGGCCGGAATAAAGCTTAGCAGCCGAAAGTCTCCTGCGAGGCATAGACCATGTAGAGGAAGCCATCTTCATCCCGCTCCTGCTCGTAGATCTCAGAGATGGGGGTGGAAACGCTGACCATGCTGTGCTGATTGACCAGTAGGAAGAAGGCCTGTGTTGGGTTCAGCTGCAGACGACGCCTGCAGGCCAGACAGAAAACAGATGGTATTATCAAACCCTGATAGATGTGTAAATAATACATTTGTTCGATTCAAGGTGATGCATGAGTCTGAAAGTGGCATTTCAGCCACATCAATCTAGAAATCAAATCTAGAAATTGTTAAAAATGCCACAATTCAGACTTTTGCATATAACAGTAGGACAGACAAATTTTGAAACAGTACTTTACTTAGACCTTTGTTCTATATTACAAATGAGTTGCTAAGCTTTGAATCTACACATAATACACAATTCAAATCAAAGGGACAAAATGAAAAAAAATATAGTAACTTCAGCTGTTTGCCTGGTGTACATTCTGTATTTAGGTATTTCAGGTAGTTGGCATTCAAAGCACATGGCCAGGTGTCACAATAACTCAGCAGGCAGATAGACATGTTGACTTGTACTAGGTTCAAATGTGTGTTGCACAATCATTCTGGGGAAACTGGTGTTTTAGAAACTCAAGATACAGGAACACATTGTCACACGTTTGTCAAATAAAACCAATCAAATAAAGCCTGTATTATCTACTGTGTACAAACATCTGAGGGTATAAAGGGATCAGCTGACTACTACTTAGTCAATTAACAGATACAATATTCAAGGGATAAAGTGGCTGTAACTAAGAAATGACAGCAAAACATTAGGAACATGACAGAACATCCAGCAAAAGTTGGATCAAACACAGAAATATTCAAACTGCTACAGCTTTTAGAGGAATTCAACAACTTTTCAAAACTTCTGCATAACTCAAGACATTGAGAACAAATTCAGTCAGATGGTGGTCTGAAGTGAAACGGTTAATGGAAAGATTTCTTTACAATAGTGGTGATGGGAACCAGGGTTCACGAAAATATCAGAGAAACTCCCTTTTAAAAGTTGTTGTTTTTTTCCCCATTTAAAGAGTTTAATGGGCATGCCTTTCCCTATGCTAGACAAATCATGTCTGACAAGCAGAATACTCTATACTGTAGCAATGAAAAAGCACTGAATGCTAGATACATCATGCAACAACAGCCATAACCATCCACTTAATACCATTAGTGGAATATTTACACATAAGGAAAGCTACTATTAGCAGACAGAGTAATAAAGGGTACTACTGACTTCTTAATTACCCTGATAAGCATGTCCAGCACTGTTGAACTGCGATTAGTAAACAGCCTGACCAGCCGCGCACAAATGTCACTTGCTGTTAGGTCATCTGATCCAGCGGATGGTGAAATATTCTGAGAGCCTGGCTAAAGCACACTAATCTGTTCCTCAGAAAAAGTTTCTCATTGCTTCCCCCCCCCCTTTCTTTTTTTTGCTCCTTCATGGGAGCCATTAAAAAAAAAAAAAAAACCATTCCATGATAGGAAACCAGCTTCCAATGACAGCAGAGCTAATTTTAGAGATGGAAAGTTAAAAAGTGTTAGCAGTGGTCCCCTGAGGACGGCAGGGTCAGCAGCAGCTCTAAATCTCTGGCACATGCTACACAGACACCCCCCCTACCCCCCACCTAAACAGCCACTAGAGAAGTAAACACACCAGCCCGAGTAAAACTGCAGGCAGAAACAAAACATACTTTACAAGTGGCCTTACCTTTCTTAGCCTGTAATTCATTACGTGTCCAAATATATAAGTATTATGCAATTTACATTTCGTAAATGACCCAAGAATTAAATTTAATCTGCCAACATAATTTCTTCTCACCTGATAATCTTCACCAGTTCGCTCATGTTGACGTGATCAGGTACGAGAAACTTGGTCTTGTCCAAAACGGGAAGCTGCTTCTCTCCCTTATATCTCTCAATGATGACCTATGACCAGAGAGACCAAACGAAGAAAACACGTGCAGATGCGTTAAAGCACACCCTCACATTTCACTCCATCATCTATTACTGTTTTTAAATTCAACCAAACACATCCCACTTGTAATAACACTGCTGACTGTGTGCATGAGAAAGCAGCATCTTCAAAGCAATATTAGGAACTTATTAAATCCAAGAGGAAGAGTTTCTTACCGGTATTTTATTAGGATGCTGCTCCCGTATCTGCTGCACCTCCTTGCAACGGTCAGCTGGAAACAAGAGGGAAAAATTTATGTCATTGATAATTCTATTTACCATAGCAGCTTAGTGCAGTGCAGTAGCTCATTGATCCCAGACACAAAACAGACAGGGTTAAAATTGCAGTATCATTGATGCCATGCTTCAAGTACAATGAAAATGACACCCAAAAAAATCTACTAGAATTTAAACAGATATTTAAACAGATATCAGCACCACAAAGGTTTGTGGTTTTGATTATAACTGTAAATGTGTTGTCACCATGTGCGCTTTGCAGATAGCAGTTACACACAATCACTGGAATTTTAAAAATGTGAAAAAAAATGTATAAGGTATAACATTACTATTATATAACATTTATTAGGCCCATTTCTAGTTTCCGATTATATGTAACTATAAAATACCACGCAAGACTGCAATTAATAAAAGTCAAAACAAGTGTGCTTATCATCATTTTTACACCCCAGGGCAGCAGTACTCAAACCAGTTGCAACCTAATTCATAAAGCATATGGATGGACTACCTGAGTGGGCCCCTGAGGCATGGTTTGAAGACCACTACCTCTCAGGAAACTGCTGAATTTGGAAATTGGAGTATGAATATGGGCCTAGGCTCAGAGTGAACAGTGTCATCTGCATCTTCCCACTCTACATCATATCAGTATTTCACCAGCCGGCGTCCATTTAAGGTCATTAAATGATATTTAAGCTGCTCTGCAGTACTGTCAAAGCTGAACAGCCTGGAATTAACATGCTCCTGATACCAGAAAATTCAGCACAAGGCTTAAATCTTGCAGACTGCAAGTTACAGATTATGCAATGGGGGGGTTTTGCACTCCTCCTTCCACATGGCCGGTCCCTTGTGCGGAATATGGGAGAGATCAAGTTACAGCTTCATTTCCCAACACTTGTACCAAACCCTAACCATCAGCTGCTGCATATACCTTCATAATGTGTTAAATCCATACGGTCACTGATCTGATTAACAATGAGCTATATCAGTACTCCTGGTACTTATCTCGTTATTAATTGACAACATTAGACTAAGGGCCTTATGTCAAATGGCTCTTTACTACATATAAAACCACATAAAGATTTATATTCCCTATGTTTTCAAATACACTCCCAATATAGAGCCCAGTATTTCAAATACACTTCCTCTATAGAGCCCAGTATTTCAAATACACACTCTATATAGAGCCCACTATTTCAAATACACACTCTATATAGAGCCCACTATTTCAAATACACACTCTATATAGAGCACAGTATTTCAAATACACACTAAATAGAGCACTGTCTTTCAAATACTCTCCCTTCATAGAGCACAGTATTTTAAATGCACTCCATGTATAGACCCAAGCATTTCAAATACACTTCTGAAATAGAGAACTGTATTTCAAATACTCTTCCTAAATAGATCGCAGTATTTCAAATACACTCCCTGTATAGAAACCAGTATTTCAAATACACTCCCTGGATAGAGCCCAGTCTTTCAAATACACTCCCTAAACAGAGCACTGTATTTCAAATCCAATCGCTATATAGACCCCAGTATTTCAAATACATTCCCTATATGAAGCACAGTATTTTAAATACATTCTCTCTAAAAAGCCCAGTATTTTGAATACACTCCCTATATAGAGCACTGTATTTCAAATACACTCCCTATATAGAGCACTGTATTTCAAACACACTCCCTATATAATGCCCAGTCTTGTAAATACACTCAGTAAATAGAGCACTGTATTTCAAATACATTCCCTATCTAAATCCCAGTATTTCAAATGCACTCTATACAGAGCCCAGTATTTCAAATACACTCCCTATATAGCGGCCATTATTTTAAATACTCTCACTATATAAAGCCCAGTATTTCAAATACACTGGTCCATACTTGGTATTTTTTATATTGACTGCTCTTCTCAGAGCAACCAGTAGATTTAAGCTCTTTTAATAAATACATTCTTACACACTTACCAAAGCAGCACATTAATACAGTGTTACTGGACTAAATAAAATGAAATAAAATGTAAGTGTAAACACTGCCACGGCTGTGCTAAGCTAACACCTTTCCACCATTAGGGAATGAGGCCTCAGTGTACTGATTACTGACATTTTAACTAAAGCTACTAAACATGAAGAGATTTAAATGAAAAATAAATGCAGATGGCATATTTATCCACGTTATGTAGCTGCTAAATTACTAGAAAGGCAAAATTAAGTTAGCTTGTTTTGAATGCAAGCTAATGGCTAGGTTAGCTAAACAACTTCAATAACTTTGTTAGGTGCTTTTTATACAATAAAGACATCTTTGATGTTTATTTTTGTGCTTCAGTAAAGCTAAATTGTCATTTCTGTGTTTTTAGACTAGAAGTGGAGTCACAAAGCTGCAGAGAAGAAATATTTTTGGACAACAAATATTTGTATCCTTTAGCTATTTTAAAAATAATAATTATTAGTGAGTGTATTAATGTGAGAAATTATCCTTCTCTATTAACATTTGACTTCCTTTCTCTTTGGAGGGACCAAATCTGCACCCTGTTGTGATGGGACCATGGCTAAATTATAGGGACTCCATTTTAGACAAAAACAATTTTACGAAGCTAAGGGCAGTCTTGAAGATAAAGACGTTTTTACTATTAACGCCCTGCAGTAGCAGGTTTAACACAAGCCTCACAATTTTGTTTACAAGTAGCTGCCACTGTAAATGTTGAGTTTAAGAAAATAATATGAAAAATATTGTCAGTAAGATTCATAAACAACAGTAGCAGTAACCTGGTAAACATCTCTGATCTGCTCTTCTACTCAACTTACCAAAGGTCCGTCGTTGTTTAAAAGGTCTGTCGGATGGCATAACTGTAGTTTTAGTTAAACAAAATGAGATTTTGTAGTTTTATTCCTCCTTGTTTTCACGGGTCTGACCCTCAGCTGCGACTCCGATCCAGCAGTGATATAAACATGAGCAGGACGTCCCGGACTTTTAAAGAGAAACACCACACTGCTGCTGTTTCAGATCAATACAACAAAATAAAAGCTCGACTGTGGATGGTAAAATAAGTCTATCAATACATAAATAAGAATGGTGAAAGCTGTTATAGCTGCAAATGGGGGGGGATATCTCCATATTAAAGTCTGTACCTTTGAAGGCAATATGGTAATGGTAAAGTATTGGTAATGCGTCCCAATACTTATGTCCATATAGTGTATTTGTATCCACTGTATGGGCAAAAGTATTGGGACGGCTCTGCCTGGGCCAGCCAAGTTCTTCCACACCGAACTCATCCAGCCATGTCTTTATGGATCTTGCTTTGTGCACTGGGACACAGTCATGCTGACATAGAAAAGGTTTTTCCTCAAACTGTCCACAAAGTTTGAAGCGTGACGTTGTCCCAAATATCTTGGTATGCTGAAGCAATGAAATAGCCCTTCACTGAAAACAGGTGTGTCCCAATACTTTTGTCCATATAGTGTATGTTTCTGTGTGTTTTATAGTCTTTATTATGCTTTTATGTCTTTCACAAATTAAAGAAGACTTCTCGAAATGTAGGCCTCAACCATGCATGCAAGGCTGGAACTGGAAGTCAAATTTTTAGCAATACGTCTTTGGAAAAAAAAAAAAGAGACCACTGCAATTTATTTTTAAATCAGCAACTCTGAGAATGACAACAATTCCATGCCAGTGTCTGTTAAATTCCTACACAAGCACCTCATTCTGCTTTATGAGGTACTGATGAGGTACATTAGTGATCACCTGAATCAAAACTTATTTAATGAGGAAAAGTATAAAAAATACACTGCTGTAATCAACACTCTCCTCTCACAAGGTGACCTGTTTAATGGCAAAACATTACTAGAAGTACATCAAAGGTAATTATTGCCATTTTGCTTAACAGTGAACAAGTGATTTATTTTCTTTGTATAATTCGAGTTCTGTAAACACTGCATCATTTCTCTTATTTTGATGTTTTGTCATTTCCTTTAAAATTATGCTGTAGAGAATAATAATTTTATTAGGAGAAATATTGTCGGCAGTTCTTAAAAATGACGGCAGAGCTGTTCAGATCAATCCTTGCACCTATAAAAGATGAAACCTGAGAAACTGAACATTTTTGCAGCGGTCTCTTATTTTTTTCCAGAGCTGTAGATAGATGGGTGGCCATTCAGTTTAAAAAATGTTTGACAAATAGTCTTTTTGTGTGCAATGAATCATAGACACTGACACTTGATTTGGTGGATGAACTGGTTCAGTCTCATTTTAACATGATCACATTGTTGTTAATCTGGGCTGTGGCTGCCAACTCATCCTTCCCTGCAACAAATCTGAGTTAGGATCAAAACTAAATGAAGGAAGATACAATATAATGATAACAATATAATGATAACCAGTCAAACACATCTCCATACAAACACAAACTGCCTACAGAGACAAATCGCTGCTTTATTTTCAAGAAATCACATACAGAACTTCCTATAGTGGGCTGCTGCATGTGCTACTGAGAGAACAACTGTCTAAGTGTTGGCATCAGAGATAAATGAAGGAATAATAAGTTACGTTGAGTGAACACTTTGAGAAAACACTGGAATGATACAAACAACTCCATCATGCACATCTCGCTCATCACAAATCACGGATGGAGACCATATTGATCATTAGTGTCCAACTGTATTAGATTAGTTATATATCTAAGGACTACATGAACAAATATTGCAGAGAAATAAAAATAATAAATTGGCCTTTAAATAAAAAAAAAAGCTTGAAAATACCAATGGCAATTTTACTCTGTGGGGTTCTGAATGACGATCAGGAAATAGTCCTTATCTGTGAAGAGGAAAAAAAAAAGGAACATATATCAAATGTGACCCTTCATTGTCTGAGAATTACACATCAAACAACTGACACAGTGCTCTGACAGTAATCTTTATTTTCCATTTAGGGGCCCAAATCATTAAGTTCCATAGAAATAAAATACCAATTACTAATGGCAATACTGCTCAGCAATAATAATTTAAATAATAATTATCTAATAATTTAAATGCTATAAAAACGAAATCATAATGTAACACAGATATGGTTGGAAAAAGGTTGACATAGATATGAGGAACGTGAGAGAATATAATATCCTAAATCAGCAGAAATATTCAGTTTTTTGATAGCCAGACAATGCACTGAAGGCATGTGGTAAGAATTACTATTAGGATGGCAAATATCTTTTTGCAACTTTGGTAGCTTTAGTGACCTGTGATGATCATGTCTTTTCCAGATTCAACCTTCTGGAACTCCTCACAAGATGTGACTGATCTTTATCTCTTTATGATTCAATGGTGATATATTAAACAATACACTCTGCATTCAAATTCCCTTTTTTTTTAATTCAATTTTCCCAAGCCGCTAATCTATGCTGTATTTGAGCTGCTGTCTTAGGATGTTATTTCATTTTTGGTTTAATATTTGGCTCCATGTTATTTTAGTAGCATTTCAGTACTGTTTTTTATTTGTTGCCCAGTGATTTAATGTAAATATCTTTGTGTTGGGAGCAGGGTAAACATTAAAAGATGCACTGCAGTGCAATGACTGGGAAACACTGATATGTGTTATCATGGAGTGGCTAAGTTTGAGAACCATGTTTCATAGCTGCACATTCTTGCGCACAGGAATCCAGGATAAGTAAATATTAACACATAGACAAACATATTTGATGAATACCAAGTGGAAGCATCTCTCTACCTGGTGCAATCATAATCTCATTCTTCTTCGAGCGGACCCTGAGGAAGGTGAGGTCATTCTGGGGGTCCAGGTCCCTTACTGTACTCCGAGCTTTCATCATGAGTTGGTGGAGGAGGCCCGCATACTGCACTGTACTTGAGTTATCAAGAGTGGTTTTAATAGGGATACCTTGGGGAGGGAAGGAAGGGTGCGGGAGAGAAGGAAAGAGAGAGAGAGAACACAGAAAGCCCTTATTTGTAACTTAGCTACACCACAACGATGCTAATTTTTCTAAAAAGCTAAGAGCATGAAACACTGGCAGCTTTGTTTCAGTTTTGTTCAGTTTTACCACATGACACATCCAATGCCCCAAAAAGATTTCTCTGAAGATTTTTCTTATGATTGCTATAGTTAAATCATTCAGTACACAAACATCACTGATTCCTAGCCATATACAGACTGTGTTCCATGTTTGACAAACAGAGAACAATCCTGTCAAGGAGTGGAATACATTAGACCATAAGTAAACCGTCAATTTTCAATGCTGATGTGTTGGAGGCAGGTAAAAGAATAAGAAAGCATAAGAATATATGGTAGATAAAGAGCCAGAGCATCTCCAAATGGCAGGTCTTGTTGGGTGGTCCTAGTGTGCAGTGGTCAGTACCTACCAAAAGTGGTTCATGGTTTTAATGTTATGCCTCGTCAGTGTATTAGTTACCTTCTGCATTTACAATGATGATTCCCTGCACCCCCTTCTGACTCTGGATCCTCTTCAGAGTCTCCTCAACCTCAGCCTAAACAGAGAGAGAGGGGGGAAGATAGAGAGAAAGACAGAGACAGACAGAGAAAGAAAGAGACAGCGAGAAAGAGAAGGGGAGAGACAGAGCGAGAGAAGGGGAGAGACAGAGAGAGAAGGGGAGACACAGAGAGAGAAGGGGAGACACAGAGAGAGAAGGGGAGACAGAGAAAGGCACACAGAGAGACTTTAGGCAGACATATACCATAGCTTTTAAACACATTGTTTCTCTACTGTTACATGAAAAACACACTAATTATACCAATAACGAGACACTTTATCTTTTGAAAATATTTTATGCACAGAGAAGCAGTTCAAATTGTTTCATAAATACATACAAATAAACACCATGCATGAAAAAAGCAACCTATTAACGTGGATAAAGAACGAAAATGGAAATACAACGAGCAACAAAGATTTATCGTAACTGCAGTAATGGATCTTAATATACATATAGATAAAAAGACACATATGCTCTGAAAGCATAAGCTTTAAAGCTAAAGCTTTAAATAATGTTTAAACCTAATTTACAAACATGACACCACTGGTTCTGACAAAAACAAAACAGAACAAATACAGTTAGCTTAGCAACACGACCCTCTACATGGCACCGCCCAACAATAACAGAGACTAAAAACGGTACAGCTACGACGTTTACCAGCTGTAAAAAGACACATTCATACGCTGAGGATCTAATAAACGTTACTTGCCATCCTGGAGTATTTAGAAGAGTTTAGTTTTGATCCTTTTTCAGATTCTTAGACTCAAACTGACTAGCAAAGACTGTTAGATGTGGAACATAAAGAGGAGAAGATCTGAATCACAGGAGCACCACCTGCTGGTCTGGAGCAGCACCAAATCAACAAGCCTCAATACTCTCACAATAGAGAGAAATTTGAATAAAAATATATGATGACTGTGTTCTGGGCACTAATGTGTCTAGAGCTGGAAGGTGTGTGTGTGTGTGTGTGTGTGTTGGTGCACTGCACCCATTATTATTCAATGCATTGTTACACACCTACTGAGTTTGAGCATTCATGTACCACAAAACGTTGTTTCTCTACTGTTACATGAAAAAATACATTATACTAATAAATATCGACTTTAAAAAAATCTTTCAGAGACGCACAGAGGAGAGGTACAAACTGTTTCATAAACATATACGGAACACCATACATGAAAAAACCAAACTGTTGGACTGGATAAGAAAGAAAATGCACATTACAAAAGACACGGTTAAATGAGACAATGTTAAGAGCTCTGAGGGGGGAAAACTATGAAATCTATAAAACAATGTTTTTAAACCGAGTTGAAAGCATTTGTAATGACAAAAACTAAACAGAACAGATACAGTAAGCTTAGCAACGCAAACCCTTTGCAAGTCAACACCCAGCAATGAGCAGGTATTATTTGGGTGCTGGATCATTCTCACCATTTATAAGGTAGGGGCGTGTTGAATGTAGTTCGTGTGTATGGTGTATGTGTGAGTGTGTGTGTCTCCCTATGAAGGCCAAGCACAGCCTACAACTATTTTTGTAAACAAAAAGTCCAAAGTTCAGTCTTTGTTCAGAATGTCATGTCCAAAAGGTCTTTGTATGCTGAAGCATTTAGGTAGCCCAAACTTTTGTCCCTATAAATATATATA
>JBBPCX010000141.1:15345504-15373853 GCA_037974365.1 Hydrocynus forskahlii
CTCATAAATGCTCTACAGAATGAATGGGCACAAATTCCCACAGAAACTCCAAAATCTTGTGAAAAGCCTTCCAAGAAAAGTGGCAGGTGTTATAGCTGCAAAAAACTGTTATAGCTTCAAGTATTTGAACACAATGTCATTAAAGTCCCTGTTGGTGTAATGGTCAGGAATCCCAATATTTTTGTCCATATAGTTTATGTCAAATAAGTGTTTATATGACACACTTCATACACTTCTAACACACAAGCAGTGCGATGCTATTTTCTTTCTGACATTGTTACGCTGGTAGTATAGCTGAAACAAGATCCATTAATATCGGCCTGGAAAAGATGCTTCAGAGCAGTTGAGAACATCTGGACTGAATATGTTTTTAAACTGAACAGTTCCTTTAAACAACCCCACAGTGGCTCACCAAGTTCTTCATTGGTGTCAACAGCTCTTTAGAGAACTCAGCAAACTTGTTAAAGGCAGAAGCAACTTCCTGCTCTCCGTTGTTCCGGAAATTCACGGCCAGCTTCTCCATGGAGTTGATGTACACTTCCAGATGCGATATATGGTCTGGAGAGATATATAGAACAATGCATAATGTTTATAAATAGCCATAACAAGTAGATTAATAATAATCTACTTTAAAAAATACGCAGCTTTGACAAATCGCACTCACAATGACACACAGTGAAACAAAACATTAAAAGAATAATTTTTCAACATAATCTCAGTCTGCTGCTTCTGTATAGTCCAGTTTATTACCACTGACAATAATTTAAACACTTTTCCATGCAACTGGGAAATAACAGAAAAAACTGCTGACTTAACTCATTTATAGTAGAAGCCTTTGGGCAGTTACTGAAGCTACAACACTTCAGTAATTTCCATACAAAATACTACTGCTGGTTTGAAAATGAGCTTTCAAAAGCATGCCATGTCCCACATAGGAAATCACAGTCTCTCATGAAGATGCATAAAAAAACCCTCCCTAAACCTGGAGGAAGAAACCTCAGGGAACCCATCCTCCTCTCGTTGATTCTGTATTAAATATGCATTTATAAATCTTTACAGTAACTGTTAAATATTCATCTTTACCTTTACAGAAGCCATGATTCACCAGAAACAATTACCTGAGATATCAGTGTTGCAAAGGCAAATACTGTGATTGAGTAACTATATACTGCACAGCTTTACACACTGTAGTGTTGTAATTATGCTGGTAAAGCTGTAATGAAGCCTTTGGCTATCACAGTCAATGTAAAAAAAAAAAAAAAATTATTCTAAATCACTTTTTCTATAGGCCCCTTCATCATGAAAGTTTCGTACAATGTACATGGAGGCTGTTGTGTTCAAATAATGCAAAAAATGATGCAACTAGAGAAACATTAACTTGTTTGGACAGTGGTAATATAAAGAAAAGCACTACATAAAAACATGTATTGTCTTTTGTTTGTAGAGCACCAGACTGTGCTAGAAGTAGCTGCTTGGTCCTAATAGCTACAGTTTCCCTGATGCTCTTTAATTTTCTCAAAGCATCTTGAAGATATTTGAAGCCAGGCATGAACTGAGAAGTCATTGTACTGCAGGGGTGATGTTACCTTGACCTGAGGTATGCTTGGCCTTGGCAGCTTTCTTCATTTTCTGCAACACCGTCCGGTCGCAATCCAAGGCCTACAAAACAAACGCGGGTTCAATGGATTACACATAGCTATGGCAATTGGCGGCATTCTTGTTGTGGACACCCGGGATAATAGGATATTTCATGGCATCGTGAAATGCACGATATGTCCAAACACTATACGCTTTCAGAAGCTCACACTGAGGATGCAGATTTATAGATTTTCTTATACAGCTTGTATAAGAAAAGCACTACCAAATAGAACAAGCTTATGGTTCCCATAACCAGTGCCAAGCATCTGGAGTAGGGGCATATGTGGCCCAACATCAATACCTGATCCCACTATGCTCTTGTGGCTAAATATAATCGAATATCTGTGGTAATGGTCATCTAAAGTAAAGTCTAAAGTAAAGTAAAGTGCCCCCTTATAGTCACACGTGAACACACCACAGCACAACACATAGTGTAAACAACGTGAAACTCTTTCTCTGCTTTTAACCAATTCACCAAGTGAAGCAGTGGGCCGTGCTCTAGTGTACCTCAGTAATGACACTAGCAGTCCTAGGATTTGAACCCATGACCTCCTGGTCGCAGGGACAAAGCCCTAAGCACTAGGCCACCCAGCTGGCCAGTGTAAAATCTAGTGTAAAATCTTCCAAAAGAAGTAGTGTTACTGCAGCAAAAAGTAGGGCGAACTTCAAAACACTATTGATTTTAGAAGAAACCCTAAATGAACAGGTGTTTCCAAACTTATATGTTTGTTGGTCCCACTAGTGACCCAAATCTTTTCTGTAAAACCTTCCTTAAAACGTCTCTCAGCCCGCTCAAACTGCGTGCAGCTCTTCATTATGGTGGCACAGACCTGTGCATGTGGTTTGGGTTGTGGTGAGAGATATAAACTTCAGTGTCACTGTTTGCGGAACACTGTGGCAGCCTTTTCGGACAACAGGATCATTTCACGACCCACCTCAGAAGTAAGAGTGCCTATCAGTTAAACGACAACAGAGCAGTCTGATTCAAGATCAGTCACTCAGCCCTGGTATTGTTAAAAACTGCTTTAGTGGTAAAGTTTGTCATTTTTACAGCTCACAGTAAGTCATACTGTCTTAAAGTGAGGTATTTGTCTTAAAGTGAGACAATTTGGATGACTGCCCTGCAGTGGGTTGGCGTCCCTGCCTTGCGCCCACAGACCCCAGGATAGGCTCTTGGGACCCGCGACCCTAGTAAGGATTAAGCGGTTATAGAAAATGAATGAATGAATTTGTATGATTATTGACTTATGATGTTTTGCTGGAGTGTTCCTTTAATGGTTTCATGTTCTCCAGTGACCACGTGTTCGCTGTTGTTATGACAATGTAGGGTAAAAATTTCAATTAAATGTGGTTAGTAAGTAAAGCACTAATTAAAAGTACCGGGGTGTGTTTCATTTCTGACCATTTTTCATCTAACCATTTCTTTAATGGATGAGTTAAAAAAATACTGCTTTCTTATCATGTCCTATTATTATATTTCGTCCTAGACATGAGTTTTTGTCTATGTTAAAGAAACTTCAAACTAGTACTGAATATACTACTCTACCAGTAAGCCATAATAGTAACTTTTGATTCAAATACGGTTAATGTTACGCAAAATTCTCAGACTGGGAATGTCCTTTTACACAGATTTCCTGTTTCAGCAATTTAAAGGTCTTGCAAAATCCTTGTTCCAAATGTCATACTGTGTGTAAATACCCTTTTCGAAATAGCTTTGCCTAACCTGCGGTCGGAATATCACATTTGAGGCATATAAACTATATCAAAGTAGGATTTCCCCACTATGCTTCAAATAAATACACTGTGGATGCAATGTACTGATAAGTACACCAGTGTAAATGGAGAATACGACACAGAAGCATATGACAAGTGGTAGCAACCGCATATGAAAGTGCCGAGGCTATGGTCTCTGTATTAGCAATTGAATTACAGTTCCTTTCAGTGTTTCAGGTCAATTGGCTTTTGAGGCTCTCACATGACTCTTCCATGTAAACTGAAATGAATGACAAAGTTCAATATAGTTCCAGAATAACATAATTATTACCCATAAAATATCTGAAATAAAACAACTTAAACCATCCTTGCACCAAGTCTAGAATGAGGACCATGTACATCAATAATTTGTCATTTTGTGAGGAGATTTTATTGAAATGAAGAAGGTAAAGTGTCTTTAAGGCTTATAAAAATGATCAATTATCAGCAGTATCTTCACCGATACCTGTAAACAATACAAAACAGTATCAGCTAATATTATCTGCCTGCCAACATTGCACAGGCTCACCTATCTTGATCCACTTAAACTGTGTTACTTCTGGTTTTGCTCTGTGTTTGTCATTAAAAAATGATGAAATAAATGTAAAAACACCAAGACCCTACGTGTACAGACAAAACAGCTCTACACTGTACTAGTGTTGTGAAAATAATCACGAATGTGTAGATACAAATGGCATGGCCTTTAAAGACTTTTGTGGTGTATAAAGTTACACTTCAAATCTATTTCAACTGACATGTAGGCAAGCAGCAAGTTTCCACTACTCCACAGCACCTTAATGAACAAATGAATTAATGGCCCAAGTAATCTCAAAAGCATGGAATAAGATAACTTAGGCAGTAGTAATATGGGTATTTATTTATTTATCTAATATATTATATGCTAAAATGTTTTAAAAATCCAACTGTGTGCAACTTTTTACAAGTATGTTCCAGGTGAAATTCATTCTCAAAAGCATGGAATAAGATAACTTAGGCAGTAGTAATATGGGTAGGCAATATAGCAAATATATATACGGAATGGACAAAAGTATCGGGACACCTGTCCATTACATCAACAGGGACTTTAATGACATTTTTCCAGCTATAACAGCTTCCACTGTTCTTGGAAGATTTTGGAGTTTCTGTGGGAATTTGTGTCCACTAATTCTGTAGAGCATTTATGAGGTCAGACACTGATGTTCTGGCTCACAATCTCCGTTCAAGTTCATCCCAAAGGTGCTGGATGGGATTGAGGTCAGGGCTCTGTGTGGGCCAGTCAAGTTCTTCCACACCGAACTCATCCAGCCATTATAGAGCTCACTTTGTGCTGGAATAGAAAAGGTTCTTTCCCAAACTGTATCCACAAAGTTGGATGCATGGCGTTGTCCAAAATGTCTTAGTATGCTGAAACATTAAGATTGACTTTTCGTTGGAAGAAAGGTGCCATCTACATTCAATAAATAAGAGGAGTGTCCCAGTACTTTTGTCCATATGGTGTATGTCAAAACACATATCATGACATTTTTAACATGATAGCTATTTTTAATTGACGAACTTCAGTTAAGATGAGCATCTCAAACTACCCACTCTCTAAAACCGAAGAAACACAGTTAACATCACATTACAGTCAGAGTGTGTGCTCTTTCAGGCTAGATTTTGGACTGGATTCACTGTTCAATACACTGTCCAGAATCTTTTTCCGATATTGGCCTGACACGGATGCTTGGTTTAGGATCTCTAGTACTTGTGCATCTCAGTAACTGAGAATGGAAAATGGTGCTATCCTGAAAACCAACCTCATGATTCACAACCAGCACTTACACAAGTCCGCCCCAAGCCTTATCTATAACCTTAATGGGAAATAGAATTTCCTCTGGATTTCCGTTCCAATTATCTAACCCCTGCCTTCCCTGAGCTCACTGTAAACATTCTAGTCTTTGGGGTATTAGATGGAGCAGAGCAGCAAACAAGGACCCTGCATTTTTGCATGTTATTAATCATTGGAAAGTCTGCAGCTACTATTTGTCTGGAGTTATTTACAGTTAGTTACATCCAATTACATGGGTATTCAATTGCCATTCCGCATCATCAGGTTCAAGTCTGGGCTTCTGACATTCTTTGGTTTGTTTTAATGTCAAGAAATGAAAAAAATGCAGCAAAAATAAAAAAAGAATGGATTTTTCATAAATAAAACATAACTGTACAAACATCACCTTTTCCTCACAATTTAGAATCATTCAGTTATGAATGAGAAATAACAAAATGAAATGCCAGTGCAAAACTGACTGTAATCCATTAAAACAACAATATCCTATATTTCACAAATCTTTTTTTTTTTTCAGCACAATCTAGCCAATCTGACGAAAAGATTGTTTTATAATTCAACCAGCTAGTTGGACACAAAAATCTAAATTTTTTGACTGTAATAATCCACAAACATGAAATATTAAATATTTTGGAAATATTTAATTTATCTTTATTTGTTTATCTAATATATTTTCATGGAAATTACTATTATATGCTAAAATGTTTTAAAAATCCAACTGTGTGCAACTTCTTACAAGTAAGTATGTTCCAAGTGAAATTCATGTATTTACTTTATTTATCTTTTTGCACCATTATTCAACAGTCACACTTCGCTCACACCCACCCCCAAATTCACATACACGCCTTCTGCCCACCCACACATGCCGTATTTTTTACAATCAGTAATGAAAAAAATTATGTTTTTAAATGCTTGAGATTCTCTCATTCTATATGATGTATTATCACAAAAACAAAGCTTCCACTGCTGATCCAGTGACATGGAACCTCCAAGTAAGGGTGTAGTGTACTCATTCATCCCACCAAAATATGTTTTCAGGTATTTTGCATAAATACTGACCGGATTTATAAGGGAGAACCTGTTTGGAAAATGTAAGATTAATATTTCATTTAAAATTATATAATTTAATGTGTGCATATTTTACAATATAAAATAAGTATATTTCATGAAATACGGGCTTAGTGGAGTGCGGGTGTGTGTGGGGGGGGTGATAGCTGTAAAGTAGTGTTGTCTTTGGGGGACACACGAATGATTTTTAAAAGTTGGGGGAGGTGGGACACGCCAACCCCTAATACATCGGCTCCGGCGCCCATGATACTGTGGCACCATTTAAGTCCACATTATGATTTATTGACAAAATACAAAAATGTTTTCTTTTCCAAGAATTAAAAACAGAAATATAGTTATTCAGTATAAGTATTAAAAAATCCTCTCCCTTTGCCAATCTTCCATCACCGAAAGCAATAATTCCTAACATCAAAAACATTTAATGCAGAATAGATCACGAACTAGGTATAGATTGTAATTCCATTTCTTGTAATCTTTTTCATAGTAAGGTTATTTAATTGCTTTTAGTTTGTTCATACAGTGGCTCTCTATTTCCTTGATTGGTGAAACAAAAAAGGCCAGCACCCTCTAGGTTAACCGGGAAAAGAAAACAACAGCGGTCAACTTTTCTCCGGCAAAAGATTTTTGATCAGATGGTGCTGATGCATTAAGGGCTCACGGAATGTAATAGGCTGTCGGCTGGGTGAACACCACCATATCATACACATCTTGGTCTATTAGAAACTCATCATTTGTTATGACTTTGTTGTCAGTATTAACTATTTTTGTTTATTTATTTATTTGTTTATTTTTTATTTTTCATATTATTTTGATCCCGGAGTCTTCTACATTTAACCCATTCACCTCAGTGAAGCTGTGTGGGGACAGTGCTTTGCTCAACGGTTGCTCAGTGGGGCCACTTGTACATCTGGGATTTGACCCCACAACCTTCCAACCGCAGGGGCTCCCTAACCGATCCATTTGCTTTTTGAGCATCTCAGACCAGTAACATGCCAGTATCAGCTGAGGCACTCATTCTAGCCATAAGACACTGTTCTGAGCATTTCTGACTTGGTGTTCCATTGATGAAAGGTCTGCTCAAGTCCCAACCCCACACAAGTGCTGTAGTTTTTTCTTTCTGTTGTCATTTTTTCTCACTGAAAACAAATGATCACCCACATTAGCTGAGGCCTATATTGTAATAACTCTAAACCGTGTGTAGTTTGTAATCTACGTAGGCCTATCTAAGTACAGCTGTATATTAGGTCAGTAAGGTAAAAGAACAGAAACTAAGTTCATTGAGGGACTCCTCACTGGAACACACTGAAATGGGCTTAAATTGAGCATACTGGGCATAAACGGTTTCACAGTGACTAACTGTGAACATGGACAGGGCTAACTCAACACTGACAAAGGCCACTTGTGTGCAATTAAAAATAAAATGGGGCAACTGGTGGTCTGGTGGTTTGCGATCTGCCTCTGCAATCTAAAGGCCAGGGGTTTTAATCGCAGGGCTTCTAGTGACACCACTGATGTACACTTGAGCAAGGGTGTTGTGATGCTGGCTGCCTGCTGCTTCACTTGGTGAATAGGTTTAAATGCAGAGAAAGAATTTCACATTGTTCACACCATGTGCTGTGGTGTAGTGTGTTCACATGTGACAAACGGGACACTTTATACATGATGTTATACAACAATTACTTTCAACAGCACAATCTGACAGAAATGTTCTTTTTCACAGTAACTGTATTTGACTGAGTACTGGTTACTAAGGAAAGACTGACTTTACTGTAAGCAATTTTCTACTTTAGCTTAAAACTTTTTGAAGGTTATATTTCACTTTGCAGTTCTTTAGTAAGATTATAAAGGAGAGTGTGACAGTAAGTCTGCACCAAACTCTGAACCAGTCCTTGTCCCTTTCTAGACAAGAGGAACGACCAACTTAATGTTAAACAAGCCAGAAACTAATAGAATACAAATACATTTACGGACTGACTGAACTAAAGCATTGGGGAGGTAAATGTGTAAACTGAAAAAGTTGAGCTGAACTTGACCTTTTTATGGTTTTAGTTTTATGGCTCTTACATCTTTATTATGCTGAGCAAGTGTAGCATAAGCCATAAAACACTCAAGGTTGTGCAATATCACAAATAACATTATGTAACACTGTGATGATCTACGGTCCTCACCCTGAAGATAATGCACACCCTGTTACTGTTCTGTTATTTAAACATATGGAGAGGACCTCATCTAAAAGTGACTGCGTCACTTTCAACAATCACTAGGCAAACACCACTTCACTGGAAGAAACAAAAGTGGAAATAAAAACAAGCAACGATATATTGCTAAGAACAAAAATACAAGCAAAATTGCACCCATCTCTAACTGATGAAAAGCAGAAATATGAATCTAAAATCTGTCATCAATTTGTTATTTTCTTAGTTCTGTGTAGCTCACCAGCAAATTATTTATGTTCAGACTGACATCAAGCAGGATTTTCCTCAATATGAGATTGCATCATGACAGGTATAAGTGTTTTGTGATCAGACTGTAGATTCAGACAGCACTCGTGACTAATAAGCACTGAATGTGCTTTTTCACATATTTTGTTTGTATCATGTGTCAAGATAGAAAAGCAAGTTCACTCCGCAAATGTTTTTGTAAAAACTACAATGAATTAAAATCATGGATTAGATGGTCATCCCTTTGATTTTAGATTTTTTTTCCAGGTAAAACTAATCCTTCTCTGGGCATAACACCTGCATCTGCATGCTGTTCTATCATCGTTTAACAACGATGCATTTTGTCATTTTCATGTTTAGTGCTCAGATTCAAAGCTGTAAGACTAGTTCTGAGGGACGATTCCCTCGATTCGCCTACTAAATGAGTCAGAGTAACAGTGTATTTCTATCCAGCTCCATCAACCTGGCCTCCGCACACAAGTCCCAAAATAATACAATGGTGTGCACTAAAACACACAGCTCCAATATAATACTACCATAGAAAAAATGCAGTTACATCAGAAGGAGGTAACAAAGGGACACAGAATATGAGATGAAATAGAAGGGGGTCAGAACACCCAGTGCATTGCAGGTTGTTGCTTATGAGGCTGTGTAGTCGTAGATCCGTCTGAGTGCCCATGCTGGGTCTATCCACCACAAATAGCACCTACAATGGGAGTGTGAGCATTAGAACTGAACCATGGAGCAATGGAAGAAGGTGGCCTGGTCCGATGAATCATGTTTTCTATTACATAACATGGACAGCCAGGTGTGTGTGTCTTTTAACTGGGGAAGAGATGGCTCCAGGACGCACTGTGGGAGGAAGGCAAGCTGGTGGAGGCAGTGTGATGCTCTGGGCCGTGTTCTGGGAAACCTTGGGTCCTGGCATTCATATGGACGTTACCTGGACACGTGCCACCTACCTAAACTGCTGCCGACCAACTACACCCCTTTATGACAACAGGACTCTCTAATGGCAGTGGCCCCTTTTAGCAGGGTAATGCTCCCTGACACCCGCAAAAACTGTTTGAGGTACATGACAAAGAGTTCAAAATGCTGTCCTCCAAATTCCTCAGATCTCAATCCAGCCAAGAATCTGCTGGACAAACTATATAGTATAATATTTCTCTTGACTCGTTTGTGTAATTGGGTTCGCTGAAGCTACTTTTAGGAGTAAATCTCGAGTAAATCTTTGCTGCTGTTTTAAGTCATATTTATGCAGAAATTCGTTTAAATTAATTTTAATGACAGAGGAAAGCAAACTCCTATGAGAGAAGGTGAGAATTTGGAGTTTGTGAAGTTGAATCTGTCAAAAACTAAGAAAAGGCAAAAGTGTCCAACTCCTCACAGCAATAATGAAATGCAGTGAATTCACCTGATTTAAATATGTACATTCTTCACTATGAATAACGTTTATTAACTGTACTTTGTCTTGCAGTTCACGTAGGTTTCATAATAATAGTTGTATAGATCTTTTTTTTTTCAAAAAGAAACACAAGGCGATATAAAAGCAAATGACAGGAAAGTCAGGTGAGTGTGAGATTTTTTACAAAGCGGACATTTTTTCCGCTGTCCACTTTAAGCATCCTTCGCTGCCTGATACTGTATCGGCAGTGACACTGAGAGAAAAGAAAGATCCAGCCTTTGGTAGCACTAAAGATGAGCAAGAGGGCTGCAGCATCACACCATGAGTTGAAAATAGACTTAAATTGTTTGCTTTGTTCTCTTTTCGGGTGGCTGTCGAAATCAACTTCCTTTAAAAATCCTGGTTTCTATGGAAACATCATTCTGAAAGGCAAGGATCTCGCTGTCCTTCCATCTCTTAAAGTGTGGACGAGTAAAATGTCAGCATGAATAAATTAGCAGCGCTGAATATTGTCACTGTCTCTGTCGGTCCAAGTGGTCCAAAAGCAAAAGTATGAATTTATTAGTAAGTCAAACTGACTGTGAATTCATTAGTGAAAGATAATAGTCATGGTTTTGGAGATTTGACTGAGGAAAGGTGATAAAGACCACTTGACTTAGTGGATGTCAAGTGGTCTGGTAGTGACGTACTGTAAAACCAACTATTCAAGGAAGTAGGTTTAAGGGAATAGCTCGGCAATGAGTATGCGCTTAGCACAGCATTCACTGGAGGAGTATTAGCTTCCCATCAGGTTTGATCAAGACAGATACAAACCAAAGGACAGATGGACAAGCAAACAATTCTGAATCGTCATAACAAAGAGCCCAAGTGTGGAATCCAGATAGTCCAGAAAGGCAAACCAGCGCTACCAACTGCGCTATTGTGCCACCAAAATTCAACTCAAGTTGCCAAGGTATGTTCACTTTATTTTTATAATGCATAGCTCCCGAAACAAGCACTGTTCTGTGTAAATTGTTAACTGTATTATGCTATGACGGGACAGGCTTGTTTTGGAATAGTCAAACCATCCACTGCATTTCTACTTGACACTGAAAACAAAAATGTATTTGTAATTGATTACACAACTCATTTATATCATGAAAAAATAAATGTGCAATTACATCCATTTAGTACAGCAAAATGAAAGTGGTAAACAACACTTCTAAGCTCAGCTGTGCTCAAAGATGCATCACTCGGCTCATGGGGACCCAGTCAAAACCCCGTTTAGGCACCACCTTGTTGTTCTCTGGTTAAGGTTTGTCAGATGGTGGGAGTTTATGCCTGACATTCACATTCCCCTGACAGAGCGGAGCAAAGTGGTCAGGGCAGAATTCCACACTCAGCACAGCTAAACCTGCACAGCTTTTGTTCCTGGAGCCAACCACTGTGTTTCAGCTCGGCTTTTGTATGCATTCAGTGCGACTGCAAGCACATACTTTTGAGACGGCTCACTGCGTATGAAATTAGCAAACGCAAACCGCATGCAAACTTTCATTCACTGCTGTTTTCCACACATGGCGCATTTCCACTTGACTGAACCATTAAGCTTCATTCTTTACTGAAACAAATCAAGCCTGCTCGGACTCATTTTCCTCTACAATACCAGAAAAATCGAACACAATATTTCTTTAAACCAAATGTAGCTGATTACCCAAAACACGTTTGGTGCCCATAAACAGACTTCTGTACTGGAGATACAAGGTTAATTTAGCTACCAGGTGATTAGTACAATGCTTTTGGACAATGTGGACATAATGTCAATGAAAACTGTGAAAAGTTCAGACTAAAGTCAAACTAAAAGATACCAGCTATTACTGTTTTTAGCTATGCAGCACATGTCTGTCATTTTACAGACAGACATACTTAACAGGGTGTAAGTTTCCATTTCTTGTTTTCTACACTAAGTGTGTGTAAGTGTAAAGTGACTATTTGTCACATGTGAACACACCATAGCACAGCACAGTGTGAACAGCACAAAAATATTCCCTATATTTAACCCATTCACCAAGTGAAGCAGAGGGCAGCCAGGAACACAGCGCCCAGGAGCAGTGTGTGGGGACCGTACCTTCCCTAAGCGTACCTCAGTGGTGTCACAAGCAGTTCTGGGATTCAAACCCACAATCTTCCAACCACAGGGGCAACTCCCTATCCACTAGACCACCAGCTGCCCCATAGTTCCAGTGCAAAACTAGAACAAATTAAATATTGAAACAAATCTCCTCTGAGACTAAACAGCACCAGCTGTCTAATCTTAATCTCCATCTATAAACAGCATTTTACTGTATAACCAGGTTTAACCTCTTTTAGGAAAATTGAGTCTAAATGACAGCCTTAAGGATGCTTGTATGGAGACTGTGTAACTAGTTACATTTATCCTATGTTCACACAGGGAACAGCAAAAGTCAAAGTGACGGGAAATCATTCATTTCTATGTGAGCCAGTGTCTCTCGGTGGTGAGCAGGGGTGTGATGGTTGGCAGCGGGTCGCAGACAGTGTGGGCATCGGGAGTTAAAGTCAAGGTATCTTTTCTGTTCTAGAGCATGCAACCAAAAGTTACTTCCTAGGTTCAATGGAGAAGAGGTTGATAATTGCTGTGGTGGGGTTTTCCACTATGTATGACATCTTTGCCTCAGGTGAATCAGCTACATTAAGCTGGGGTGGTTATTTTATATTAGGCTACACTGGTGCCAGTACTGAAAATGAATTTTCCCAGAAGTGGCCTGCTGACCAGTTCCTTCAAGACTGCAGTGATGACTCATGCAGGAAGTCACAAAATAATCCAAACAAACATCTAAGGAACTGCAAGTCTTACTCGCCACAGATAAGGTCAGCATTCATGATTCCACCACTGAAAGAGAGAATGGCCAAAACTGGTATCCATGTGAGAGTCGAAACTGCTGCAAAGCAAGAGGAGGAGCATGCAGTAAATGCTTGGTTTCCATTTGCCAAAAAAACACCTGGATTAGGAATAATGTCCTGTTATCTGCTGAAGATAAAACTGACATTGTTGGAGGACGGGGGTTTCGGTTATATCTGGCATGAACCTAACACAGTTCTCCATAATCAGAATGTTATACACTGAAACATGGTGGTGGATGTCCAGAAATTGTCCAGCATTTCTGCAGCAAGAGTTGCCGAGGCACACCCATCTGTCCACATGATGTAAAGACACCGTGAGACCAGGATATTGCTCCATGGTGCGATTCTGATGCTCACTAGATGAACCAGTCATCTCGTCATCACAATTTTGTCCTTGACAAAGCTGCTCAGAATGTTATGCTCACCCATTTTTCCTGCCTTCAAAAACTGCCTAATATATCCCACCCATTGACAGATGCCATTGTTATTAACTTGTTAGTGTTTTTTCTGTTGTGACCAATTGGCATACACAAAGATAAAAAATTGCACTTACAATATCATCACTTCTTCTACTAGATCAACAGAAATCCTACCTGCATGTATATATAACAGGCCACAGTAACTGTTAGACCTGAACACATAAAATCAGTCTGGTCTCAAGATGCATTGGGCTCGCCTTGGATTTTGGTCTCAGACTTGTCCTGGCCATTGGTCTTGCCAAATATTCCAACTAGTCTTGACTGAGTGCCTTCAAAAAACATGTTTCGGCAAGTAACAGTTTTCAATGGTGGCCAACCTAGCCTAATTACAGCCACCATGGCAAATTTTAAGTCAACGAAACTGAAACACCCATAACAATCAACAAAATGAACCCTCCTATCTACACCCCCCCCACACACACACACACACACAAACAAAATAAAAACTCATCTCTGCATGCTCTGCACACTCCTCGCAATGTGGATGAGCCGAGTGCATCAAGTGAAAACAGCTAAATTAATTAAAATAGCCTAATCCACATCTAGAGTGTTGCAACACTGCACTTGCTTTCTGAGCATTATAAATAATAACAGAGCAAAATGATCATCTTAAAATAGAAGAAATACTGTATCTCCAGCATCACACACACATTATAAACAGGCCAGTATATCTCAAAGTAGATTCTTTCATTGTTTTATTTGTCTCTCTCACTTAACTGTATTGAACTGTGGGCTGAGAGTATTGTTACATCCCAATTCAACATTTTAAAACTATTCTGAATACACAAATTAACTACATGATCAAAACTGATGATAATGGGTTATAACACTTCTAAATCAACTGAACTGCCAACTTCACGATGATGCATTTTTATTTTCCAAGAACATCAGACAGCAAACTTATTGATTAGATTAGCTCTAGCTCTTGTCCACCCAGGTGTTCATTTTTACACAATGGAGAAAGCAGCTCTTCTGTGGACTGAAGTGGATCAGATGTCCAGGTCTGAGTACTGCAGCTGAATGAGCGACCCACCGGCAAAGAGCAATAATGTATGAAAATTCTATAGTGTTGTTCAAAGGAAAATGTCATAAAATCTGCTACATTTCTGCATAAGTAAACTATTGAAATACAATTCCACGTGGTCTTATGTGAAATGGTGCATTCAGAATTGTTCACAGAAAAATGGCTATACTTCTGTTGCAGACATTCTATTACCACCACTGTTAAGAAAAGTGCATAAAACACTCAAGCAAGGACAAACTGCTAAATAAAGTCTTTTTTTATTTTTTTTACAATTTTATTTGGTTCATTTTACCACACCAGTAAATTACACAATAAATAGGATTAGGACAAAATATGCTGATTCTTCATTAGGTGATTCCAGCAAGTAACATGTTGTGGCAGTAACATGTTTTACAGGACCTGAGTTTTAGGTCAAATTGAAGACAAATTATGCAGGCCTTAAAGACACACTCTATTTCCTGTTACAGTAGTGACCACTGCTGTAATGGTGGCATCTTTTCAAGAGTCTCTATGGAAACAGCGCTACAGTTCTTTGTCAATGTTCGAGACAAATGAAGGGAAAGGACAAATCAATGAATTCAATAAGCACAATTTCAGGGGTAACAGCTTAAGGGAAACTCAGAATGTCTGCCTTTTCAGTCAGTGTCTTTTACTATTGGAAAAAAAGTCCAAGATTTTTGGTCAACAATTAGTGCATTCTTTACTGAATGTGACTATAATCGATAGGTTCTAACTCAGAATCCATCGAATCATCGCTTTCAGACAAATGCATCATGACGCATCAATGCGTTTTTACACCCCTATATAATACTCATATCAAGTGTCTCCACTGAAGCGAATGAATGGCCGAGTCAGTCCGGTTTTGCAGCAAAAACAAGCCACAACACTTCACTGCACATGTTGGTGTTGTGGATTATCCAAGCACTCCAATTATCCACCCCATTCTTCCACTCCAGTACCTCCGCTAATCCCAAATCGTCTCAATTTACTTACAGCACCAGAACAGAACAGCCAGCGACAAAATACACACACTTGAGTGACACACATCCTAATTTTAAATGCAGAAACTCACATTAAAGGTATGATAAGCAGATCAAATTACACATCATGGGGAAAAAATCCTGGTGGTTTTCATGGTTGCATCACTACATCACATGATCCAAAGTATGAATCCCTGTGTGAATACAGGGGTGGGATGCCACAGATTAATCTGTGCACTCAGTGTTCTGCCCCAGTTCTGTGTGAAAATCTGGGTGCTCTTCTCATGAACCTCTACTTACTTAATGCATGGTCAGCAATCCCTTCATGAGTGAATGAATCTCTGCTCCCCAGAGTAGTTTGTGTGTGTACGTGTGTACGTTGGTAATAGAAAAACAGATCAGCATGCAGAGCTTTCTGTGAGCTACTGTGATTCCTATCACTATACGAAAGAAGCTGCAAGCTGCCTTTATTAATGGACCCAGAGCAATATTTTCGGAGTAAGCATACACACATTCAGTACATCATTCTCTCAACAAGACCTGGGAGGGTTCCCAGTGCGATCAAGCACCAAGATGTAAGCTGCGCATCCTTTAAGCCCTGAAAGCTGTGAGGTGGAGCCGGACCTGGTGTTCCAGCACATCCCACAGACACATGACAGAACTGAGACAATGTGTGCAGCATGGCAGGATGCTTTATCTTGCTAAAAGAGGTCACTGCGACTGGAGAATAGTGTTTCTGGTCTGCAGCAGCTGCTGCTTAAGGCGATCGCCCGGCAATCAGAAAATTGTGGGTTCGAATCCCACGACTTTCCCTGAGGTACCCTTGAGCAAGGCACCGTCCCCAAACACTGCTCCCGGGGCGCTGTGTTCCTGGCTGCCCGCTGCTTCACTTGGTGAATGGGTTAAATACAGAGAAAGAATTTTGTGCTGTTCACACTGTGTGCTGTGGTGTGTTCACATATGACAGAATGGTCACTTTACAGTAATGTTTATGTACGTAGCACATGTCAAACTGATGTCCACATGAATGCCCAGACTCAGGGTTTTCCATTAGAACATCAAACTCTCTCCACTGACTTCCTACCAAACTGTATCTTGGTGTAATCACTTCTCAAGGTAAACAGCCGTCCATATTATTTAAAATAATTACCCATTGTAGCTGATTTTAGTGGTGATCAGGGGCGCTCTGAACAGGCTGTGATGCTCATAACCAGCATAAAAAAGAAACATATCCATCTACTGCGTTGCCCTCACAAATCAATGTATCTTGGGTGCCCTGTCTGGCCCTTTAGCTTCTTCTCACTTATCTGGAAATAACAATCCAGCCCTTGTTAAAATAGTCCATTTCTCCCACATCCGACACTTCAGCTACAAGAATCAACTGTTTTCTTACAATCTAATATATCCCAGATCTTGCCATGCACAGCTGTAACAGGATAATCAATGGTATTCGTGTCACTTGTGAGTGGTCCTGATTTTTTGGCTCATCTGTATACACACAGATCAATGATGGGCAAACAATTTTCTTTGTTCCAACAACAGCATTAAAATGCATTATTAATGAAAAAGAGCGGATACCTTCTTCTCTGCTTAAGACATTTAAGGGTTAAACTCACCCCAATCCTTTGCAACTGTCCCTGTGCCTCTGGGTTATAAAGGATTTGGAGTTGGACTTAAATGTAAAGCCAGAGACACAACAAACAAACCTGAACAACCTAATTCATTGTGAGGTGCCAAGCAGATGCACCAGAATTCTGGACCAAAACCAGAGCGGGGAAAAAAAAAACCACTACATCGCATCACTAGCTATTGAAGTCATACTTCTTACATTTGTCCTGCCTCGCCTTTGAATGAGCACCAGTGTTTTCAAGGCCCATCCAAACAGTGGGATTTTCTTTGCTTGCCTTAAGCCTGCGCTAATCTAATGAGCCACCCTGTTAGCCACTCTGCAAGGAGCAGGGGAAAAAAAGGGTGACTTCCAACCCGAGCTTGCTCTATGTACCATTAAAGCCCTCGGGCTAAGCTCACTGGTCGCAGGGGGATCTGTCCTGTCAGTGGACGCCCAAACAATCAACCATGTAATGTGGTACACTCTTCAATTTGTGCTGATTTCTCTGGGCCAGGTCATCGCCATGGTTACCCCACACTCCAGCGTGTCTGGCCACGTTAGAAGAAGTCACCATCCCCATTGTTACGGACACGACCTGTGATTTTTCCCAAACTAATCACCGTGAGCTTCAGCAAATAAGGGGGGGCATCCTTCCCGGTTGCAGAGTAAAGAGGATATGCATTTAAAGAGTGTGGATTCTATTTAAAGGGTATGCATTATGTGATCAGTTACCACAGACAATGTGACCCTTTATTATTTACTTAAAAAAGCACAGAAAACATGAATCTAACCACACACATACAAAAGCGGCCAATGAGAAGATGCCCATTGCCTTCTATTATAAATGCATGCATCTGTTTAAGTTCATTTGTGGGGGCTGCCAGATAGAGATTAGGCTGAAAAATGCCGGAGTATTCCTTTAAGGAATTTTTTATGGGAAACGATCCTGAAAAGCAAAACATCGACTGGTGCTCATTATGCAGCCCACACATCACAGACAACAACAAGGACATGTGTTTTATACTAATATGCTGAAGCTGCATGAAAAAAATCTTATTAACTTAATATAATATTCAATAGAATGACAGTTGTACACAAAAACAACATTTAAGAGGAATATAAATGCCCAGTTTCAGTAAAGTAACAAGCAACCTACATTTCTGAGTATCAGACTCTTCTCGCAGGGGGTTTGATTGAGCCCCTAGTTCATTTCCCCCTTTTCGCACCCCACTGATAGGACATTCAGAGCGGACAATAACAGGGACATGTGGTTTTACACTAATACGCTGTAGCTGCATAAAAAAACAAAAACAATAATTAACATAATTAATAACAATGAAACTACATTTCTGACTCTTCTAGCAGGGGGTGTGACTGAGCATCTCTTTTACCGGAGCCCCCCAGTTCATATAAACCCCACTGATAGGACATTCAGAGCTGACAATAACAGGGGCATGTGTTTTACACTAATGCTGTAATGAATGTAATATAATATTCAATAGAATCACAATCAAACTAAATTTCTGACCCTTCGTGCAGGGGGTTGATGGAGCATATCTCTTAATGGAGCCCCCCCAGTTCATTTAAAGCCCACTGATAGGACATCCAGTTCTGACAACAAAGGCACTGCATTATTCCTCTCGAACAGAACCATGATTCGCCCTCGACCAAATGATTATAAATGCACTTTAAGTCAAGCCTTCAAATAGAAAACCAACCAAAACCCAACTGGTACAACTCATGTCCAACCAGGGTGGTCAGATTCCCATCCCAGCTGCATCCAGTCCAGCGGACAAAGAGCTTCAACCTGCCTGAGCGCTGCAACCACAGCAGACCGGCCTGAGAGAAAGCTGCTGGAGAAAGACTGTAAAAGCGGTGGGATTGGGATTTTTTGGGTGAAAAATAAACTGGAACAAGAAAACAGAAACGAAGCAGCTGGAGGAGAAGAGAGGAAGACAAAGCCATTAGAGATGCTCATTTGAGAACACCAAGCGATGCTGGACCAGAAAAAAAACCTGTGTTTAGTTGAGCTGCCTCTTTGCAAAACAGACTGTAGCAGGAATTGTGTTTTTCTCCATACCTCTTCGATGATGTTGACTGAATTTCTGCAGCTGGTCATTTTTTTGGTAAAAGATGATGTGGTGGGAGAACTGTAGTCCTCCAGAGTCTCCGCGATAAACTCCTCCACAGATATAAGCTCGGGCATTTTGAAACAAAAAAAAGGATTTCTTAACTTTTAAGAAATAATTCACAGCGAATCCATAAACACGAAGGTCTGTCCCAGAAGTAGTAGAGCCTGTGTTGTGACTGTTGTGAAAAAAACAGCAACTGTAAAGTGCCCAAGTGTTACAACCCCATAGTCACAACAGAAAGAGGAAACAAGACGCCGCTACATGAGGAGTAGTTTTTCTCCCACCCGTTTCCAGATCAGTCACGCCCACCTGAGCTGCAATTGGCTCCCAGTTTACCCGCCTACTATAAAGGATCTCGCTAGTAGTACACAACACGGACAAAAGTATTGGGACACACCTTTATTTATAGAATTGGGTGGTCCTTTATTTCCAGTGAAGGCCAATCTTAATTCTTCAGAATACCAAGACATTTTGGACAACGCCATGCTTCCAACTTTGTGGTCCCAGTTGGGGGAAGAACCTTTTCTATTCCAGCATGACTGTGCCCCAGTGCACTAAGCAAGCTCCACAAAGACATGATTAGATGAGATCGGTGTGGAAGAACTTGACTGGACTGCATAGAACCCTGATCTCAACCCCATCTAACACCTTTGGCATGAACTGGAACAGAGATCCAACATCAGTGCCTGACCTCATAAATGCTCTACAGAATGAACGGGCACAAATTCCCACTGAAACTCCAAAATCTTGTGAAAAGCCTACCAAGAAGAGTGGAAACTGTTAAAGCTGCAAATGGGGACCAACTCCATATTAAAGTCTATGTATGTACTTTAAAGCAATGCCAAGTCCCTGTTGGTGTAATGGTCATGCATCCCTATACTTTTGTCCATGTGGTGTCTCTCTGGTAGTACTCCAGTGCTGTACTCTGATTGGCCTGTAGGATCCCAATGCTGCACAGTGATTGGCCACTCTGATCCCAGCCCTGCGCTTCGATTTGCTAATTTACACATTTTTGGTTTGTTTCATTTTTTATTTTGTTTGATTGATTTATTTATTTTCGTAAAGGCAAAAAACCCAAATGTATCATGTTTTTTTCCTTCAGACTCGTATTATCAGATTAAATATGTGATTGAGCGTCTAATTTGAAACACAGTAAAATCAGAAAATAAAAGAAAAAAAGAAAAACTTTATAATATCACGCCAAAAGCAGATTGTAGATTTTTCTGATGCTTAGCAATTTTACTGACAGGGCAATTTAATTCATTTTAATATTTACATTTAAAATGATTATACTTGTTATTCATTAATAATTATTAAGTCCGCCTATGCTATATTTAACATTTTTTAATAATCGTAATCATTTAACTGTATTAATTAATGGTCATGGCAAAGTTAATGATTTATTTATTTGTGAGATTTAGAGTAACTGTCTTAGCATCAGTTCAATGTGTGCAAACGGAATACATTAAAATAACCATTCACACGGAGAACGCTTGACAAGTCAAATTGCGTGGACTGCCTGGTGTGTTTGAGATGAGAGCGTGGAGTAAAGTGTGGTAAAACGCATATAAAGCCTGGAAGTCACCTATCACAGCTGTCAGCTTTCATTAGAGTTTCACTCAATGACCTCCGGCATCTCTGTGGTCCAGTCTGTTAAAAATGTCATGTGACTCCAGCTGCAGTTTTCTCACACTGTGTGTGTGCTTGTGTTTGTGTGTGTGTATCTCATCACTGTAGCATTTTTATCACACTGTTTCATCTCAGTATTCATCCAGTGACACCAGTTAGAGGGGAATTCCTTTCAGCATATTGGGTTTAGTTTTATTTTCCAGTGTATCATGGTAGCTGTCAGTCTTACAGGTTGACACAGTGACAGTTTACAGGATGGATTGTGGATTCTGTACAAAGCGACTGCATTCAGTTAATGCATTAAGGCAAAGGCGTGAAACTAAAGAGGCAATGAATCATGTTTGTGAGTTGAAACTGGTGTGGCCTAGCAGTGTTAACCACCTGTTTTCAAAGTAACCATCCGCTAAAACATGAACAAGTGCTAAAATTTATGCAAGTACTTTAGAATACAACCCTTAGTTTTATCATGAGGGGACTTTTTCCTTAAAAGACTTTTGTCTTTTCAAGACACCCTACACGTTAAGAAGATTAACCCTATCCCAAGATGTTCATACAGTTTAATTGGCAAGTTTTTTATTACCAGGTCCTGAGTGGTCTAGTGGTTAGGATTCGGCGCTCTCACTGCTGCGGCCCCATTTTAATTCCTGGTCAGGAAACACACCTTTGGGGCAGCTGGTGGCCTAGCGGTTAGGAAGTTGCCACTGCAATCAGAAGGTCTTGGGTTTGAATCCCAGGACTGCTAGTAGCACCACTGAGGTACCCTTGTGCTTGGTACCATCCCCACACTCTGCTGCCTGGGTGCCCCCTGTTGGTGGCAGCCCCCTGCTTCACTTGGTGAATGGATTAAATGCAGAGAAAGAATTTCACACTGAGTTTGCATGCGACTATACTTTAGATGATGATTCATGAGCACATTTGATTGGTTCATTTCCCAATGGTGTTATGATTTCAGGTAGAAAAACAGACAGATTGTGAGCAAAAACTTTTACGAATGTTGATTCTGATGCATTAAGAGCATGACATTGCTACATTGTTAATTAAAATGACTTTTTATTAGTTTACTAGCACCACACGTGAACTAACCTTGGCTCTTCAGCAGGGTTTCAGCAGTTTAGTGAGCTATTGGGAGTTTACTAACTGGGGCTATGATATCTAAAAGGATTTATTAAATAACTGTGTCATCTAGGATAATCTGGTATATATTTTTGCACTTTCCATGCAGTGTCCATCCAGGAATAGAGTGAACAAAAATAGCACAACAAAGTGACTTCTTTGTCACTCTGAATACCCCTGGTCAAGTGACATGTTTTGTTGGTTTCTGAAGCAAAAATAAGTCCTATATACAATCATGTATACAGAAGAAATGTAAATATGGCATTTATCTTCCATTTATTGTATTTCATTTATTAACATAACTTGAAAATGCCAGCTTTCCTCTTACACTGGGGCACAATTTTATAGATTGTATCAATGAAAAATGTGCTCCAAAATGTGTGTTAGTATAAATTATAGGTTACTGTGTGCTGTGTGCAGAACTACACCACTGCATATAACCTCAGGTCTATATATCCATTTTCCACTCATGTTTGTATGCTCACCTTATATCCAGACCAGTCTGAATAATGCATCAGCAATAATGATCTCATTTGAGTGGTTTTAGGTCATGGATGCTATTTGCACAGAGCAGAAAATTACAGGTAAGTAATTTAGTGTATGATTCAAAATGTGCAGTCGTTCTGTAAAAACTGGCCACTGATGTCAGAATGACCTCAAGAGATTCATCCATTTAAGTACTGCATTAGACTGCGCACATAATTGGTACAATTGATGGATTAAAAAATAAATGGATCATATACGACATTAAAACCACTGGCAGGTGAAATGAATAACACAGATTATCTTGGTACAATGGTACCCGTCAGGAGGTGGGATATTTATTAGACAGCGAGTGAACTGTCAGTTCCAGAAGTTGATGTGTTGGGAGAAGGAAAATTGGTTAACCGTAAAGATCTGAGTGACTTTAACAAGCGCCAAACGGTGATGGCAAAAACAACAAAAAATGCCAGGTTCTGTGTGGTGTCCCCAGCATGCAGTGGTCAGTCACTATCAAAAGTGGTCCAAGGAAGGCCAACCAGTGAACCAGCCACAGGGTCATGGAAACCCAGGCTCAGTGGTATGCATGGGAGGTGAAGGCTTCTGTCTCCCTCAGAAGAGCTATGGCAGCACCGAGGGTGGTAGTAGCCTAGTGGGTAAAACACTTGCCTATGACCCTAATGACCACAAAGTTGCAGGTTCAAACCCCCACTTTGTGTCCTTGAGCAAGATACTTAACCCTCAGTGTCTCTAGGGGGACTGTCCCTGGAGCTATTGATTGTAAGTTGCCCTGAATAAGTGCGTCAGCCAAATGCCCCCTTTGCAAACTGCTGAAAAATGTAGCTTTAGATAGAAAGTTGTAAGAACACACACTGCGCTGCAGCTTGCTGTGTATGTTGCTGCGTAGCTGTGGAGCGGTCACATTCCTCACACTGACCCCTGTTCAACAACAAAAGGGCCTACAATGGGCACATGAGCTGGACCACAGAGAAATGAAAGAAGGAGTTCTGGTTTGATAAATCACGTTTTATTTCATATCATGTGGACGGCCATGTGTTTGTGCGTCACTTATCTGGGGTGGAGATTTGAAATGTAGAATTTAAAGATTCCACCAGGATGTACTAGGAGAAGAACTCAAGCTGCTGGAGGCAGTGTGATGCTCTGGGCAATGTTCTGCTGGGAAACCATGAGTTCTGGCACTCATGTGGATGTTACCTTGATATGTACCGTCTACCCAAACATTGCTGTAGACCAAGTACACCCCTTCATGGCAAAAGTGTTCTTTAATGGCAGTGGTCTCTTTCAGAACACTGCAAAAAATTGTTCAGATACGGTTTGAAGAGCCCGTTCAAGGTGTTGACTTGGCCTCCAATTTCTCCAAGTCTGAGCCTTGAAGGCCCCACCTTGCGACTTAAAGGACTTAAAGGATCTGATGCCAGCGTCTTGCTACAGATACTACAGTACACCTTCAGAGGTCCATGCCTTCATATGTCAGAGATGTTTTGGTGCCACAAAGAGGACTTACACAATATTAGCCGTGTGGTTTTAATGTTATGGGCTGATCAGTGTAGACGTCTGTGGAATTATTTTTTTTTTTTTCAGAAAGTGACTGGCATTAAAACTCTACTCTGCTAGCAGAGGAAATATTTAATATAAAATTATAATTGACATAAACAGATAACTCTGCTTCTGCTTTTGTCTCCAGAACAAATGTTAATGAAGACTGGAAACACTGAAGGCTCCAGTCCAAGACCATGTTTTCTTTATTATACAAGCATAAGTGTGTAGCTGTGAGATAACGTGTTGCTTCAGTCTCTCTGCTGAATATGCATTACTTTCATTTCAGTGAAGTGTGGCTCTTAATTTTAACATTCCACACCGTGCAAAGCTATTTACATGTTTACAGTGTTGCTTCGTCAAGACCTACCTTAATTAAAAATGTGGAAAAGTTAGTAAAAATGAGTAACTATATAAACTGACAGTACCTTTCAAATCATCAGTATGGAACAATAGCAGCATAATCAGTAACCCAACAAAAGAAATGAGGATCCAAGTGCTTAGGTTCATAAGGCATAGCTGAAATGCTAAGCAGCGTGCCATCACTAGATTGGCAGTTTTCCATTAAAGATGCTTCCATTCATTCAGCCACTGACAATAAGCTGACTGATGTGTGTGGGTAAAGTGTATAAGATGAGGAAAAGGAATAGAGCCAGGATAGCCAGGATGATCAAAGCAATTATGTACTTCTTGTATTTCTTCCAGATGAAGAACACAAAAGTCTTCAATGGGTTGACAAACCAGTTGAAGGACGTCTTAGGGCGACTGTAAGAGACAGTATAATAGAGTAATTAATCATCATCATCATCATCATCATCATCATAATTCTTACTTATATGGCACTTTGCATTGTAACTAATGTGACAAATGGTAGCCACGGATAAACATCAACAAACTGCAGTATGCCATTGTTGACTCTAAGCTTCATGTCCAGTGAGTAACTGAGAACCCAAATGGACCAAAATGAATGGAGGAACACCTTCCAGTTATCACATAACTCTTAGATAACCAGTCATCTAAGCTTGGCCATGTTAGTTGCAGTTTTACGGTAGGGGGGGTATGATACCATGTTGATCATTGGTGTCCAGTATTATCTGTAAAGACCCAGTGTGGCTTTAGGCTTTCATTCCAAACAAGGACGAGCAAGACCTGAATCCGTTTAATCTGTTGGTAAACAGTTAATCATGTGCACCCCTGCTTTGAAGGAATGAAAACCTGCAACCACACTTGCCCCTTGCAGATTTAAATGGACACCCCTTATGTAGATGCTATGAGCCAAGATTCTAATTTGACCAATATGGCCTTTTACCCTAAATATATTTGATCAGATAAGACATTTTTGGCATCTGTGGTTTGCTTTCTTAGTTTTGCACCGGAGCTATGAGGTCAATGTAGGTAATCAACAGTCGAAATTAATGCCCTATGGACAACATTCAAACCACGCAATGTTTCAAGTTATGTTCTCCTACTTTGGTTTGTCCAGTGGCTCTGGTTCCTTGCGTGCTTTCCCCACAGGATTCTTCTCAGCTTCTTCAGCTGTCACCAGCTGGAACTCTGCCTCCACTTTTCCCTGAGATACAGAAAAATCAGCATTAATCATCACGACAGAAAGACTGGCTAACATGGGCTGTCAGTTTTAAGCCTGAAATGTATGTCACACATCACTAGCATACCACCACCTTCACCCAGACTCATGCAGATAACAGAGGGGTGAACGGCCCCAGACCTGGAAAGATGCTGTAAAGCACAGTTTGGTTGCTTCTCTACACCAAAGGCAGCAAATAAACATTCATAGAGAACCTCATTATACTGGAAATGTTACAAAACAATTTCTGAGATACAAACACACACACACACACACACACACACCACTATGAAACCAAACCTCTTAATTGGTACGCCTTAAATCACCTTCATTTTTACCTTAATTTTCAGAAAATCAAGGAAAATTAAGGGAAATTAAGATTAAGGCTGATTAAGGGGTAAACCTACTGAATTTTCCCCTAACTTCCCCTAACTAAAAATTGCCCCTAAAATACTAGAACCTCCTGAATTAATGCCTTATGTTTAAAATTACGGGCTTTCACACTCATGCCTTAAATCCACTTTTAAGGTAACATTAAGGGATCAATTCACAAATGAATGGTCACTTAATTCAAATGGGGGTTTGGTGTATTTTCAGGGGTAAATTAAGTTAGGGTTAAGCACATTTTAAATTCACCGTGTTTCGTAGTGCACACACACACACACACACACACACACACACACAAACACACACACTCACACACACACACACACACACACACAAACACACACACTCACACATATAAAGAGAATAAGACAGTGGGGCATGAAGACCACTGATTGCACAGACTGCGTCTACAAAAGCATGTAACACATATATAGACATACATACATAATGGTAGTTTGTAATCGTTTAAAAATGCCATAATCCATGATGAACAGACCAAAAATACATGACAAACTGTCTCCTTTTCAGCTGACAAACAGACCAATAGACATGCTCAAAAATTCCTTGTAATAAAATCTAGAAAGTCATTGTTTTGAAAGTACATGTTATTATTGCTATAGTGGGTAAAAGTATGTGCTGCCAAGATTAAAGTGAGAGAAAACACAGCAATAACAGTGGGCCAATCTTCAGAAATGTAATCTACTCATTATTACCATTAAAAGGAAAGTGTTCCCACTGCTGTCCACAAACTGCAGGTCCTCTGGCTTCATCTTACTGCGCTTGCTCTGCTTCTTTTTCTTCTTCTTCTTGTTCTTCTTCTCCATTTCAGCCTCTCGCTCCTCTCTCTCTATGTCCTCCTGACTCTTCAGCTTGATGAGCGGCCACCAGCCCCTCATTCTCTTGCTGCGGAAGATAGAGAAGCGAGGGCTGGCCTTGTCTTTTGCCATCTTCACACTGCACTGCTCCGAGGTCTTAATGGCACGGACCATGTCACTCAGCCGCAGCTCAATTGAACCTAAGAAAATGGAAAAGAAGAAGCTTTAAAGTCATACTTCGATTTTTTTTTTCATTTTTCTTTTGTTTGATTTACAATATTTGGAGTTTTTTGGAGTTTCTGTGGGAATTTGTGCCCATTCATTCTGTAGAGCATTTATGAAGTCAGACACTAATGCTGGACGAGGAGGCCTGTCTCACAATCTCCGTTCCAGTTCATCCCAAAGGTGCTGGATGGGGTTGAGTTCAGGGCTCTGTGTGGACCAGTCAAGTTCTTCCACACCAAACTCATCCAGCCATGTCTTTATGGATCTTGCTTTGTGCACTGGGGCACAGTCATGCTGGAACAGAAAAGGTTCTTCCCCAAACTGTGTCTACAAAGTTGGAAGCATGGCATTGTCCATTAAGATTTCCCTTCACTGGATGTAAGGGGCCATCTGAATTCAATATTTTTGTCCATATACTGCATGTACCAAGACCGTATCAGTCAACAGAATAATTTAGTTGTTGATAGTGCTGATTAATGAGAACATGTTTTGCTAGGCACTTAAAAACGTATTATTTTAGTAAGAATTATCCCTCATATGTACAAATGTTCCCTATTTAGTCAGTGGTACACTTAATCTGTAAACAGGATGAAGGTAAACCTTTTGGGGTTTTTTTCTTTTTAATCCTAAAAAAGTTATTGTTCTCGCAAACACACCATCAATTATTGCAATTATTTCTCTCACAATTCAGTTTTCAAACACATTCAGTGCGATTTGGGATAAAATCTGCTGAAAATGCACATTTGTAGTCAGAAATAATATGTATATATAAAGTAAAAGATCCTGCTAACAACTGCTAATGGCTGACACATTCCTCCAAATGATCATGGATTTAATTTATGTAAATAAAAACCTGGATTCATTTTAAGCTCGTGCAGTAAAATGAATGTGCATTTTGCTTGGTGCTAATATAATATTACAAACGAAGTGGATATTAGTATTATGGTAGCAGTGGTAGTATTATTATTACATAATGGCAGAAAACAAATGTTCCCTCAAATATTGTACATACGTTATGGTTAACAATAGGAATTCCTTTGAATATTCATTTTTTTTAAATATTCTGTTCCCAATATTTAATCCAGCCTTTCTGCAGTTATCAGCCTAAATGCACACCATGTACAGCATGTAGGGCAGTTTTAGGCCACAATATTTTATTGTGTTTCAATAATGAAAAGAAATCTGTAGAGAGGATGAAATTAAAGCTTGTAATTTTTTCTTTTTAAAAAGTTACTGTTGTTGCAAACACACCACAATTTTATTTCTCACTCAGTTCAGTTCTTTGCCTGTACTGCAGAAAATGCATG
>JBBPCX010000141.1:15383332-15397019 GCA_037974365.1 Hydrocynus forskahlii
ACTCCTCCCTAGGCACCCGTCATATGTCCACAAAGACCCAGTGCAACTCCTTCTGACCTTCTCTGTACTTCTCCATCAGCACCTTCAGAGCGAACATTGCATCTGTAGTGCTCTTTCCCAGCATGAAACCATACTGCTGCTCACTGAACATCACATCTCTTCTTAACCTAGCTTCCACTACTCTTTCCCATAACTGTGGCTGATCAACTTTATCTCTCTGCAATCCTCCGGGATCAATAAAGATTTCTAATGAAAAACAGCTTTTATCCAAAAGCAATCATGACCCTGAACTCAAAATAGAACTGTTCACCATCATGTGCAGTATCTCCATAATGTGTAATACCTTCTCACTATCTGCAGTAATGTGCAATATCTCCATTATGTGCAATATTTTCTCACAGTGTGCAATAGACTGAAAAATCTAGTGCAATTTGTATTTTGTATTTTCATATTTATTTCTACCAGTGCAATTTGGATATAATGTATGTACTACTATTACTATTCGTTTGTTATTTAACTCCTATTTTATTCCTGTCCATATGCCTCCCACTGAGACTGCAGCTTAAATTTCATTGTTCCTTGAAAAAGTGACAATGACAATAAAGATTTATCTTTTCCTATCTTAATTCTGGTTCACTACTCCCTATATTACAGTTACAAATTGCCTAGTACCACTTGAATTCTGTCACTCTACCAGTGTGAATGTGCGCTAAAAGCCCACACGTGGGTCCACATTTTAAGAAAAGAAGTTACTGAATAAAACATATTTTAATCCTTTATTTTGGGTTATACTGCATGTCGGTCATACCTTTGGTCAGTAAGAAATAATGATAATGATGGTGGTGGTGATGCTACTATCCACAGCAGTGGTCACTCACTTGTCGTAGTAAAGTGCAAGTCCGCAGCCGGCCCGATGCCGGCTATAGAATCGATTCTCAAGGTCGATGCGTGTTTCTCCAATTACGTCATCAGATCCCACCAGGTCGTGATCAAACACAGTGAGGACGAGCTCCGTCTCCAGAGGGAAAGACACGTTCAGCTCAAACACTCTGCAGAAAATATGCACATGAAAGTCAGCTGAGAGAAAATATTACAAAATAAATTAATAAAAAAAACAAACTAATAAAAAAATAGCCAAGTCTTGGGCTGTGTGTACTCACTCTCCAAACACAGGGTTGAGCTGTTTGGCAATGTAGCGCTCTTTACAGTCCATCTGCTGCTGTCCCACCTTCACCACCACATAGGGGTCAGCCTTTCCATTTGGGTCTGCAGGGGCCAGGTTTGTGGCCTTCAGGAATAGATATAATGAACACTTTCACAAAACATGCTAGTAAACCTATTCAGACTGATCTTGAGTCAATGATTTGACCTGTATTTAGGAAGCTCAGAGCAATATGAGCTAATGACTGTTAAACAGTAGGCTGGCTATGCGCATTTACCATTAGTTACATGTTTATAAACTTCTTTAATTAACATAATTTGCCTGGAGAATTCTATGTGTTGTATTGATAAGGTTTGTTGTTGTATATCATACGTATTTTTGTATTTTTGTTATTCATTTTCCATTTATTAAAGCACCTGTTTCAAGACAAATTCCTCATAGATGCCGATGTATTCAGCCAATACACTGATTCAGATTTTTACCTTCACCACATACACCCTGACAAGCACTTTGATTGGGGAGTTTCTGGGGATTCCTTTAGTGATCTGGAACTCTATGTCCTCATCATCAGTTGAAATGGGATAAATCAGAAAGGAACCCTGCAATACAACAAAAGAGTCTCAGTGACATCTAGCATTAAATACCTGGATTTTTATATTCTTATTAAAGCATAATTGTTTATTACAGTGCATCGAATCTCATTTTTTCCTTGTCAGCAAGAGTGCTTTTTTTTCAATGAGAATATGTTAATTTATCTTTTCAGTGTTTTACTAATCCTCATTGTGTAAAGACAATGGAGAATTTGAAAATAAAATGAAATATGATGCTGATAATGCTGATTATGACGAAGAGGATTCTTTTTGTTTTTCGTGTTGCTGCTGCAATATTTCTGCAGGGTTACCTTGTATTTGCCCATGATTCTATCATTTTCATTCTCATCCTCTTCATCGAAGTTGGCCTTGCCTTTGAAGATGGGGAATGTATGCAACCAGTCCATGAACTGACTGAATTCATTTTCTAGTTCTGATTTGTAAAGCTGAGGTAAGAAAATAAGCATAAATATGGTAAATTAAACATGTACACAATTATACTATCACATAATCAAGTTGAAGTCTCCAGTAACCAAAACACAGATGCAAACTACACTGTCCAGTATCTGAACATATGTATACAGCTTTTGGCCATGGACTTTGCATTTACTGTGGAGGGATACGCCACTGGCGAGGGGTACATGGGCGCAGATGGGACCAGGGATGGGGGCATGTGTCCCCTTCAGACCTCAATCTGAACATGTACAAAAAATCAAAAAAACATGTACCTGTCCTTGTAAGTTACTAACTTGCACTCAATTATACTGTAACAGCTGTGAGAATTAGCTGAAAACGACACCAGAGAGATAAATTCATGAACAAGGGAGACCGCAGTTTATTGAGATCACAATCAAAATGAGACTGAGGAGCCACTGGCAGAAGCAGGAGGTTAATAACAGTGATAAGCTTCTCACTAACGGTAGGCAACCAACATAACAGCAGAAACAGTAAAACCACTTTTAAAGGTAGAATGAACTGCCCCCTTGTTACTAACAGTTGTTTATACTGGCAATTAACAACGACAGTAAATAGAAGCCCCCTTTTTCCACAGATTCAGATGTGTGTCTGCTCTCATAGATTCTGTGTCTGATTTTTTTTTCCCATCTTCCCATTTGACCCCTTGCCAACCCTGTCACAGTCCATACCCTGGACAGGCGGCCTGTTAGTAACCAGCCACTTTCACACATCACCATGCCCTTACACTCCCAGCCATGCTAAAAATGTTTCTCTCCTAATTCTACCCAAATAATAACACCTAATAATTTTAGGTCTCCCCTGGCTGTGCCTCTATAACCCGTTAGTGACTGGAACACTAACACCCTCTAGCCCTGATTTTCTCATCATTCCACTTCTGACAGTCCCCAGTGTATTGCCTTCCTTACCACTAAGGACCCCTAGAAACCTGTACATAATCCTCCACAATACACATTCCTCGAAGATGTATTCAGTGCCACTACAGCAACCCATCTCCCTCCTACTTACTGGGGGCATTTAAAACATATATATATATATATATATATATATATTGTCCTTAGCATTTGTTTTTAAATAAAATTCAGAAATTATATGACAACTACAATATTTCGGTTAGCTAAATTTTAAGCAATAGCCTTTAGATCAAGATTTACATAAAGGTTAAGATAGCCATTGGGATTACCTCCACTCGGGTGGGTCCAAACATTTCTTTAGTACATACATACATACAAACAGAGATCACAAATGTTTACAGACCTTTAACGTAGCAATTGTCTTTCTCTTGGGTTTTGGAGGTTCTATTTCCACCACCACAGCATCGTCTTCCTCTTCTAAACCAGGCATGGTTAAGTTCACACCCTCTAGAGAACAAAACACCAAATACGCAATAAGTGGTATTTAGGACAGTGGAGAGTGGTTCTAATAGTCACTTAGTGGAGAAATTTTGCTGCCAGACACAATACACAAGTGTATAGCTGCCAGGGTTATACACAAATGATACGTCAAGTTAAATAAGTCACAATTAATATATTTTTGCCAGTGTCCCAGGCAGAATTTTGGGTCGGGTAGGGACACAGGCTGGGGGTGCTTGCTAGTGAACACTGTTTCAAAAACACTGTGACTCCGTTTACACCTGGTTTTGAGTATCAGTATTATGTCTGAATAGAGCTAATGCTCATAAAAATCCATGTAAAATGATACTCAAGGTGTATTTAAACTAAAACCCCTCCCAGTGGTGCCACCCCCACTGTTTTGCTAATGAAGAAAAGACCTACATCTACATTTTAAAAAGACCTACATCTACTTTTACAGCTCTATGTGTAGACTGATGTGTAACACTGCATTATTTTTGTTTGGTCTTTTTACAAACGTAGGATTGAGCTTTGTAGAAGTGGTCTAAAACAGCAATGGTTCATGACCAACTGCAAATTGCAACCATTTAAATGTTGCCATGAATGCCAATAATAATTACAATAACAATCAAAGGAGAGCTTTGGCGGTCTCTATAATCTAAAATGTAGCCTGATTGCATATTAAAGGTCAGATGTTTACATTACGAACATCTATGGCTGTACTTCACGGGGCCTGGCTTTAAAATGTCAGGTTCCTGGCCCCTTCCAGGTCTCCACACATGAAACTAACACAAACATGAATAAAAAATGAAACCATTGTTAAACACATTGTTTGACAAGAATGAATCTAGTTGCATATCAGCAAAATTACTCTCTCCTGGGAGTGTGGGGGGTTCTTTGACTCATTCAGTACAAAAACTTACCAGACAGTTTGGTTAATCCAGTTTTTCCTTCTTGTTTGTATATGTTTCCTGCATATTCATAAACTACTTTAATTATTTATTAGAAAGTGCATTCACTGAAATCCCTGCCTTTCAGTTCAAACTTGGCCTTAACATGTTATTCAGCTTTTATTAGGGGTTTGTCGTTCTTCTAATGTGTTTGGGTACACTACCTCCATCTTGAGGATCATCCATGTCATCCTCTTTTTCCTCCTGAAATACAAGAAAGCCATTTGATCTTTTCAAAGCACAGGAACAGGAATAATTTGACATGAAAAATGCATGAAAATGAATAATTGAGCATTAATCTAATTTACACAATGCCCCCCCTATGCAACAAGAAAGCAATAGAGTTGCTCATATGGCTTCTGACACAATAATTTTGTTATCTAATTTTGTTGTTATCTCTAATGTATTTTATCTATACCTTCAAGCTAGCTGCTACAACACGTTTAGCTATCTGACAAACCTCTGTCCATTATCAAAGGCAACAGTAGATCATCCAGTCCAGACGGCACAAATCTTGAACACCTCAATAGAGTTTGAGGCAATTGTGTTAATCCACTCGCTCCCTCCGCTCCTCCAAGGAACATCGTCTGGCTCTGCCATCCTTACAGCCCTGCCATCCAGACTCTTCTCTTTTGTGGTTCCCTGTTGGTCTAATGAGCTTCCTAACCCGAGCAGAGCAGCAGAATCGCTCTCTATCTTCAAAAACCTCCTGAAGACACATCTGTTCAGAGAGCATCTCCTCTCCTGATGCACTATATCTTCTTGCACTATTCCTACATAGATTTTAGCACTTAGTACCCTCCTCTGGTTCTCACACTGTCCTGAAACATGAGTATTTCCTCATGTTGTAAGTCCCAAGTGAATGTAATGTAATGTGATTCACTGATGCTCTTAGTGGTGTATAAGCTATAAGCCTACAAGTTAACTTCTTTGCTTCGTAGCTCTAGTGCAAAATTAAAGAAGCACATTTCACACTAAATGTTTCTAGGTTGATCGGTTTTATTTGGGTTGGAGGGCTTGTGTAGATTAGATTATTCATTGAAGTAATTCTTTAGAGGTCAGTTATATGTAGTTGCGTTATATAGAACTAATGCATGTGAACTACATATATTCTTAAATTATGCCTTTCTCACCTGCTTTTCAAGTTCTGCAAGCGATGCGTAATATTTCGACCACCAATCAAGCTCCTCCTTTTCTGGTTCCTCCTCTTCAAGCTCCTCCTCCTGAACGGTCACTAATTTCAGTGGAGCCTGAAATGTCAAACAAAAGCATTCATACTTTTAAACAGGCCAGAAAGCAGTGAAGGAAAACTGAAAAATCCAATGTATAATGTTAGACCAGAATTTCTTTTTGCATTGAAAAACTGTGTAGCGAGGTTACTGGAAAGAAATCTTGTAAACAGTGTGACTTGTGGGGCTACACTCTACAGATTTTGTAACAATAGTACTAAACACAGCTACAACCCACTCACTGACTGACTCTTCATGGTTAGTATCTCACTTTTCAAACTTCTAATGTAGTTAAATTTTACTTATATGCTTGAGTTCATGAAATTCTGCATGTTTTGTGTTGATGTTGTGGGATTTGGAACCCTTTAGTTTGTCTTTAGTTTGTCTTTAGTTTGTCCTATTTTACTTTTAGAGATTGTAAATTACACAGCAATTACGAACCAATACCCGGTTTTCATTTCAAAATACAATAGCATAATGTAATTCATAAAAACAATGTTGTTGTAAAAACTGTGCTGTAATTTATTGTAAAATGACACTTTTTACAGTATAGAATCACATGTCGTCATGTTATCAATTACAAAAATATATTTTTTATGTTTTGTTCATTTTCTATAATAATTTTGGGTCTTTAGTTTCCATGACGCTAATTAGTGGGGTATAAGTTTCCGTTACTTTTTAGCTACATGCAGTGAAATGCACGTCCAGAGAAATACACTACATGAATACACTAAATTGGGACGCTGACCATCACACTAACATGGACCTTCATGAAATTGCATTCAAATACGGAAACTTTAATATGGAGTTGGTCCTCCTTTGCAGCTATAACAGATTCCACTCTTCTTTGAAGGCTCTCCACAAGATTTTGGAGTTTCTGAGGGAATTTCTGTCCATTCATTCTGTAGGGCATTTATGAGATCAGACACTGATGCTGGATGAGAAGGTCTGGCTCACAATCTCCATTCCACTTCATCCCAAAGGTGCTGGATGGGTTGAGGTCAGGACAGTGTGGGCCAGTCAAGTTCTTCCACACTGAACTCATCCCACCATGTCTTCATGGAGCTTGCTTTGTGTACTGGAGTACAGTCATGCTGGAATAGAAAAGGTTCTTCCCCAAACTGTGTCCACAAAGTTGGAAGCATGGTGTTGTCCAAAATGTCTTGGTCTGCTGAAGCATTAAGATGGTCCTTCACTGGAAGTAAGGGGCCACCTGAATTCAATAATTAAGAGGTTTGTCCCAATACTTTAGTTCATATAGTGTAAAACACCATGACTGCAAAGAACAGACAACACACACACATGATGGCGGTTACGTTAGAGTCTCTGCTAATGTGCTTGATGCGAAATGAATCAGCAAACCGAACAAAAGCACTGAGTGAACTCCCAGCTTCAGGCTACAGTCACAGGCCCAACGGGGGTTGATCGAGGGGGGCTGAAACACATGTGGAAACTACTCATTAGGAGCTATTTTAATTCTCCAAAGAAACCAACCAACGTCACTGTGCCCAGACTGCTTCTTTAACAGCCACCTGCTTCCCATGAATGGTAAAACTAAACGTCATAAATGTCCAGTCCCGAGCTAACCAAGTACATTCCAGTGAACTACCCTACCTTAACCCTTATATACCTCTCCATTACACTCCGGATTTTCACTAGCACCTGCGCTTTACCTTCTGTTTACTGCCACTACAGGAACATTATGTCGCGTTACTCAATTTGATAAGCTATAATTTACACTTACTCCATGTGGTTCTGTCCTGCTAACTGTTTCTGGGGCAATAATGTAAGTATGGTGCAATAATATGAATTATGGAAGATTTACATCCCTTTCACACTTTACTGTTACATTGCTGTATGGTCTGTTTATTGTATTATCTTAGCTTTACACCCCATTCACATTACTGTCACACTGCTATATTGTCCATTTACTGTATTGTCTCTGTCATCCTTTGTTCAATGCTGTAACTGCCCCCTGTGCAATACTATACCGTTTTATTACATTACCGTTACATAATTTGGTTTCTATTGATTATGTTATTTGTGTTGTTTCTGTCAAACTTGGATGTTGAAGGTTAACAATCTGTACACACACACACACACACACACACACACACACACACCCACGTAGTGTAGCCCTGGTAGAAACTGTTAACTTGAATTACATTTAAGTGTGTGAAAGGTCACACTGTTTAGATGACACTTTTTGCCACAAATTCACTGTCAATCCATTTAGCCCCGATTAGCTTAGTAAAATAACATTGCAAACTAAAATCAAAACAGAAATATCTCAAGGCATTTATTAAGCGGAGCTTAAGAAATTAGAGTTTTTTGGGAAAAAATCACACTATTTCCCCTATAGCATCCATGTCTATGTTGTTACTGATATAAACAGATATTCCAGATATTCTGTGGTTCAAAACAGGACAAAGGGACAAAAATAGATTCATTTATAAAACTACATATAAATATAACTATGTCTATAACATATAATGTTTTTTTTGCATTTTTCGTCCATTTTTTGTCTTTCACAAAGAGGAGAATATTATTTTCAAACATGGCCAAATATTACTTGCTGTTTTGATATCAATAAAAATAGAAAGATCCTAACAATGCCTAGCATTTTCTCATTAAAAGAACATAAATGCTTTATTGACATCGGGCTACAATATCTTCCAATCACTTAAAACACTCAGAATCAGTCTGTAAAACTCACTGTGACCAGATTGAGGGGGTTTACGGGTATTTTGGTGTCCATGAGTGGAAGTCCTCTCAAGTCCATGCTCATCACCGTCTGCAGAGGAGTGCTCTGTTTTGGTGGCTTTTTATCTGAAATGAATACAAATTTTTCTTATTATCAGTATTTGAAATGATACATAAACGCTCAGCCATAACGACAGGACACCATCACTGAAGTGTTCGGGTTTACAGAGCACCAACGCAACTAAAGTTACTGCTGGTAAAAATGTAGCTTCTCAACTTGATTGTGAAGGACAGTCAAAAGATTGGATTGTGTTTTGTCTCATGCCTCTAGCCTTGCCTATGATACTCCTCTTTCTGGTTTTTGACTTTTGCACTGTGGATTACATGTTCTGCCTCACCCCTGTGTTGATGTTGATGCTCATGTGAGACCTGGTGTGTCTTAAGGATTATGACTCTAGACTGTCTTTGTTATATCTGTCTACCTGATCTTTATCCCGAACTGAATGTAAGTGTGAAACCCAGTTTAGACAGTAAACCTTTATCTCCAACTGATCTCTCTCTCTGCAAATCATTACATTTCACATGAACAGAATACAATGCACTTCTTTCCAAAATTCTGTAAAAAGAGATGGTAATTTTTTTTTGACTGAACATATTTGAGGATATTGGTTTAAACATCAACAGACTGAGTTTTAATGAGTGTTGACTTCATAACGAGAAGATAAAACATGTGGCCTCTAAGGCAGCACTTTTGTCAGATTTTATGCTCTATTTAATATGTTATTTTGGCAGATGCGCTTATCCAAAGCAAATTAGAATCATTAGTTACAGGGACAGTCCCCCTTGAGCAACCGAGAGTTAAGTGTCTTGCTCAAGGACACAATGGTAGATAGTGTGCGTGTGTGTGTGTGTGTGTGTGGGGGGGGGGGTTGAACCTGCAACTTTGTGGTCATCAAGCTCACAGGCAAGTATTTTACCCACTAGGCTACAACCACCCTATTTAATATGTAATTTACATGACATTTTGAAAAGTCAGGGGTCCTGAAAGTGTATGTGCGGTGGTGTGTGTTGTTTTTTTTCAGCAAAAGTCATGGTGCCCTCTCCCATACCCTCTGGCTCATCCTTCTCATCGTCCTCCCACTCATCCAGCTCCTCAGGAGCGAACTGCATGAGGCTCTGAACGACATGTGTTCCGACCAGCACCACCCGACCGAACGCCCGCTGCTCCATCACAAAGATGGTGAGAGGAGGGTGGAGGTACACCTGCTCAGGAAGCTCCTGATCACATACAAACACAGACACACGTATTTTAATTCTGAATCAGAATCCAAAAACCTTATTGATCCCAGATGAAAATTGCTTAAATTCCTTTTTTAATTTAGGTTCACAATTTGTTGTGCAAAATATTAGAACCCTCAATGTCAAAGTGAGGCACAAAATTCATTCTTGCCATTCACTACTGTGTGCTACTATATAAAAAACAAAATGTTCAATGCACGGTAATGCAGTGTGCAGTGTGGTGTGCAGTGACTTATCCAACTTGTCATCCAGTTCGAGCCTGATTTAAAAGTCTCACCACGTCGAAGTGTTTAACAATCTCGCTGAAGTTGGGGTTCTGTCTGTAGTGCTCGATCTCCTCCGACTCAATCATCTGACCCGCGCACTCCATCCACACCTGAGGTTTCTCCACCTCGAACAGGTTCACACGCTTCAGGTCTCGCAGGCCCCAGTACAGCACCTGCAGGAGGGGGCTCGGGTTAAAAGCACCGCAGCACTAAGGAAAAAGCACTCGGAGGAAAGAAGTTCAACAGTGCAGGCACTTTAAAATTCACGGCACATTTCATCTGCACATTTTTTGTGTAAAGTTTGCTGCAGAAACTAGTATGGAGGGGAAGCAAGACACACGTCTTTAATAAACCTTGAGAAGTTTTATTCGTAATGTTTCCCCTTTTTGTAACGTAAATTCTATAAATTAAATGCAGCATCACACACAGAAAACAGGGAAATACTTTAAACTTTGGTCTCACATTACATTCAGGATGGTCTACATAGAGCACAGATCATGGAAAACCCAATTTTCTCACTTTCTTGACATTAAGTAATGTCACTTAATGATTTTAGTGGTGCTTTCAAAACATCCCGTTCATTTAATACTGTCCTATTATAGAAATAAGGTTGCAAAATAGCTACTTTTGAATGTATCTTTTTTGTGACATCACAAAATACAAGGTGGCTGGTGGCCTAGTGGTTAGGGGGTTGCCCCTGTGAAGAGTAGGTGTTGGGTTTGAGTCCCAGGACTGCTGAGCAAGATACCGTCCCCACACACTGGGGGGCGCTGTGCGTCGGGCGCTGTGTTCCTGGTTGCCCGCTGCTTCACTTGGTGAATGGGTTAAATACAGAGGAAGAATTTCACACTGTGTGTTGTGTTCACGCGTGACTTTAAGGGGCCACTTTAACACAATGCTTTTGCATATATCTGTCTATTAATCATACACCAGTTTAGTCTTGCCCACTCATGAGAATCATGAAAACTGCTTTTTGAATAGGGTACATTACAGGTAGCCAATCAAAACAGGTCATTTACATGCTGTCATAAACAAAAGTTTACGCGCCCCTGGTCAAATGACATTTTGTAAGTGAAAATAAACACACTTCCTCTACCGAGAACACACTGCTACACATCTTAATGCACAATTACAGTTATATGCTGAATTTAAGATACTGGGAAAATTAAGATATTGCAAATTTTATGACAACTTTTTTTATTTTTATAGCTTGTTATATTCACCAAATAAATTGTTAAATTCACCAAATCATTATAGCAATTATGCAATAAAAAGTTCTACATTGTTTGCCCCATGTAGCACTTACGGTTTAACCAGTGGTGTAAAAACCTTCGCATACAGTTGTACAAGGGATCATTTGTACCAGGGATAAATTGTATAAGGGATATAGTTAGGATGGAAGATGGTCATGTAAAAAGGATCAACAGCTGTTTTTGGTACATAACACTACACAATGGCTTTGTCACCACTGTTATCTTGGGGGAAAATTACAAGATGTGTAGGATGTGTAGGATATGGACCCTGTAATGGAATAAAAGCAGTTAAATTAAATTAATGAATTAAATAAATAAGCTGGGGGAAAAGTCAGAACCTAAAATAAATGTAACTTAATAATGTAACAATGTATCATGTAATAATGTAACCTAAACTTTATTTTTAAATATTAAAATATAATATTTCATTTTTAAATATTAAACTGTCTGCTCTTTGTAGTGTAGTTTTCTAGCCACATGTTTCTGATCTCTTAATATAATGCAGTAAGTGGTGGTGTCCGTGTACAGACTACCAATGGCAGTGTATGCACCTTTTTAAAAAAAAACATGGTTTCAAAAGCAATTCTGGACGTTGTGTGGCTCCGGTGTGTAGTAGCCTGGAAAAAAACATGTTTTAAGTCAAGTCTTTGTTGGTCCATGTTCTTGTTACGTACCTCTATCCTGAATTTTCTCAGTACAGGCCGCACTCCCTCAGGGATGATGTAATGCCTCATTTCCTCCAGGTACTGCGGTTCTCTGGGGTCCACAACCAGCGGCAGGGTTGGCTGTAGATATACACAAATTATTCACTCTGTACTGTATTAGGTGTGTATAAATAGGGTCTATTAAGAAGTGATTTGCATTAAAACATGACTGCCCAGCGTGGAAAGCTGCATCTACATCTGCAGTCCTGCTGTAGTAACACAGTAGACCAGCAGCCGCATGCATAAAACATCTGTGAGGACTGGCTTCACGTTTTCCTTTTACCTTAAGTGAGGTGAATTAAGGTGAATTAAAGTAATTTAGTCAGTTTAGTCAATGTTCATGTACTATTAAATGCCATAGCGTTCTGATAAGAACTGTATTCAAAACTTTGAGGCTAAAATAAAAACGTGCAGTCCTGAACCTACTGACAAAGTGGAATTTACTCTTAAAATCAACCGGCGGTAAAAATTCTTGTTTTCCGGTTATCTTCCATCAGTTCGTAACAACTTCGGCTTAAGTGTTTTGATCATGTGACTGTGAACTGGTGAGAGGGGAAAATAATATTCACCATTAGGAGTAACCAATCAAAACTGTTCTGCTACATCAAAACGTCCCTTCCCCATTCCCTCCCCTCCCTTGTTTCACCCATGACTGAAAAATGCATTCTGAGTCCTAATTCATGTTGACTTTAAGTGAATTTATAATAATAATAATAAACACTATTTTGGGAGGAGGAGTGGTTTTGACTGCCACTGTGTCTACATTAGCAGTACTAGGCATTGTAATAGTATAAGGAGTTTCTGACCTCCCCAAAGCTGGAGTAATCCAGCTCGATTAGCTCAAAGGCCGCCAGCAGCTCTCCTGCTTTGCTCTTCCCTTTGGTGATTTCAAAGAACTTCAGCGTGGGCTTCTTGTACGGCTCCTCCACAAATTTCAGTTCTGGCTCTGCGAACGCTCGACCCAGAGACTGTGGACTCCCCTTTGTTAAAATTCAGAACAAAACAATTTAAATCATGCAACATTTATTTTAAATAAGCACATAACTAAAAAATTACATTTACACAGTTTCCCCATTTACCTCAAAATTAGGTACACAGTCATGACGTGTATGATGTTTGCTCCATGAATTTTTGTACTGCAACTAGGAAGCTTATTACCACTGCATGCCTACTTCATACACTTCCTTCAAATCATGTCTCGATTAGTCAGTAGATGCTTATTTGGTTTCTGGTACTGTATGACAACCCATAGTATTGTATAGTACTGTACAAAAGTTCAAAAGAAATCAGACATCAACGTCGCTCCTCCAATACCTTTCAGATTTAGTTTATTCATGTACATCTGTCCAGTTGTAAAGTTAACATTGTGTCCTACAACTCCAGAAACCACATAAGCAGTCACTCCTTTAATGCTGGGAAATGCAGTGGCAGATAGTATTATATGTTTCTGTAAAACATTAGCCATATGACACCTTATACTGTTAGTGAAGTCTGTGTCAGTGTAATAGAAGAGAAGAGCTTACTAGTTTGTTGTAGTCAAAGATGTTGATGATGATTACTGGTGGGTCGTTCCTAAATTCATCCTTACTGCCCTCCATAAGGATCTGATCATACAGCAGCAACTGACACCAGGTGGGGGACAGAGTCTCCTCCATCACCTACAATACACACAAACACAAGGCATCAAATACCATACATACATACA
>JBBPCX010000141.1:15397119-15422133 GCA_037974365.1 Hydrocynus forskahlii
CTTATGACAAGAACTGATGTTAGTTAAAAACTTTATGTAGTAAAAATAGCAAAAAAGTATATAACAATATATAAAAAGTATATATAAATATATGGCCATTATATAAAATATTAAATAAAATTGCTTGCTTGGCCAAAAATGGATAAATTACATCATCTGGAAGAAAACACTAAAAACTACATTTCTCCAGTGTTAAGTTTAGAATGAAAGCATTTTAACCTAAATTTTATGATTAAAAAGTGTAAATAACACTCGTCATCTCAAACCTCGTTTATATCACTCGTCATCTCAAACCTTGTTTATGTGATTTCAAATGTTGTATAACATTATATAATGGAAGCTTATACACCACCACTGTACAATTGCCTCACGCAGCTATACATTTACATTCTCTCAAACCTTGTTTAAGTGGTTTCCAATACTGTATAACATTCTATAAATATCTATAGATATCGATAGAATTGGGGAAAAAAGTGTATCTAGCCAAAAACAAACAGTCGTCCTGAACCCAAATTTCATTCCACATTGTTTCCATTTTTATAGATCATAGGAGGTCAAACACTGTCAGAAAGAACATAAACAAGTTACAGCGCTGTTTGTGCAAAACTAACTGGTGGTTATTTGGCTTCCATTACTTTATAGTTACATTAGCTGGGGGGCTCAACTGAAAAACTGAAAGAACTTCAGACACCAAACATGTCTCGCATGGTTGACTACATATGGGGTAGGGTGGATTTTTTTTTGAAGTGTAACTTGTTACTGTTTATATTATACTATGTTTACCACTAAAAATTACATTGCCAGGTGTACAGGGCTATATCTGTAGGCGATAAAAAGTCAAAAAGTGGACCATGAAGGACCGTACCTGCTGGCCTGCGAACGTGACCTGCACGTAAGGGTCAATGAAAACCTTCTTATCACCCATCATTTTGGAGAAGCTGCCCAGAAATCCAGCATTCATGCTGGGCAGGTCCTCCGCCTTATAGATCTTTAGAAGGAACTTGGCCCATGGTCGCTCTGCTGGCATCCGTTTAGGAAGCAGCAGATTCCTGTTGGAAGTAAGAGCACTCAAATTAAACTCCATGAAACTAATGAACGGTAACAGAGCAGCACATAGTACTGATAACAGTAATGTCCATGTGGGCACCGAATTGGTATGTTGTACATTTGTAAAGTTGTATTTTTGGCAGATATTGCTTTACTTGCATAGCAATGTATTAAATAATTAACAAACTAAATGAATTAGTACTTTCTGCACACCCAGTAAGAGAGACTATTCCAATCGTTATTTGTCAGCTTTACTGAACACTGCATTTTAGTTCCATATTCTGTAGTGTGGATTTTTGTAAATATTTCCTTTTTTTATTACATTTTATTAAACTTTTCTATTACAGCATGACTGCGTCAGTGCACAAAGCAAGGTCCATCTAAAGGAAAGCCTTCCAAGAAGAAGCTGTTATAACTGGAAAGGGGGGACGAAGTCCATATTAAAGGCTATGTGTTTGAATGCAATGTCCCTGTTGGTGTAATGCTCAGGCGTCCCAATACTTTTGTCCATATTGTGTATTTCCTTGAGTTTTAAGTCATGTAATTATGCGAGTGGATCCAACTGTACTTACATAAGGGTAAACTAAAACTGATCAACATCTGCATTTACAGAATCTGTAAATCTTGTAACAGTGCGTTACCAGCAGCTGCAGTGTTGTTTTACGTATTGTTAAAAAAGACGCGTAAAAAGTGGGACCTAATATTAAAAAATTTCTAATAGTTGAATACAGCGGTCTGTCTTTTATAATGCCCCCTTGTAGCCACAAGTTACTACAATGAATATTACGCTATGCATTATATGCGTATCTGCAACTGTACATACTTCTACTCTATTTTAGAGGCCTATTGTCTAGAAGACAGGTAGCATTTGTGGTGACACCGACACCGAGAAAACATTCATTTACAGCTGAATAAAGTTTGTAATTATAGTGATCTAAAATGGGGGGAAAAGTGAAAGTACTGTAACAAGCACCAACAAGCAACATGTGTCCCCAGAATGATGAATTTCTGCTTTAATTAGGCTGTTAAAAAGCAATCATGTATTCAGTGGCCTTCTCACTTCTCAATGTCGTCGTTCTGGCTGGAGGCTGAAGGCAGGCTGGCGATGGCCATAGAGTCGCCCTTCATCAGTACACTCAGCGTGCACTTCACATAGCCCTTCACCCCGGAGCGGGTGTCCTTAGGGTCCGTGAGCGGAGCCCATTTCTGATAGAAGCGGTGATCTACACAGAGAAGAAAGCTTGCTCAGTGGCTCTAATAATTACAGTTAAAGTGCTGTCTCTATGGAGCTCTGTAATTAGCCTAAAGAACAAGCACAAGTGACGAGTTAATTACAGTCATTAAGGCAGCGGCACGCCATTATCATCTTTGTCCAAATAGGATATATTTTAGTGGAAATGGGGCGCAACCGACACACACAGATTAGTGCCCCTCTGTTCTTTTAGAGACTTTTTCTTCAAGGTCATTGCACATTAGGAACATGAACAAAGTGAAATGTGTTATTTGCTTTGAACCTGTTCCCACAGTCACGGTACCTGGCTGCTGGTAAACTGTGCTGATGTCTATCTTGAAGGTACCAATGCGCGTCATCAAAAAGGCAAGAGTCTTTTTGTGAACCACCTGAAATTTCAAACGGAAGTAAACGTCCTGACATCTCTTTTTCTGAGACTGTTCCAATGCACCTCCTCACAAGGTCTTTTGTAACAAAACAAAAAAAGAAAACAACTTACAGTGATTTCAACAACTTTATCGAAAAATACATCCTGCGTCTCCTGAAACTCAAACATGAAGTTCTGAAAGACAAAAGAAATCATTAAAAATATAACGTTAATTAGAAGTAAAAGCTGAAGCCAGTGTGTCTTTAAAAACATTCTATCCAGGACTCAGTTTGGAAAGGATTAATTAATTCTGAATTTTCATCAGTATCTGGAGTGAGCAGCACCAATGCATTTAAGAATCTTTTGGAATAAAAAAGATAAAGAGCACAAAGTGGCACAAAGTCCGTCACATTATCGCTCCCAAAAAACTGTGGGCTACCGTGCTTCTTGATTAATATCTAAATACTTTTGCATTTGAAAAATATCACTCCGAAAATATCTTAATATCAAATCTTAATCAAAACTACTGTTTAATTCAAACTGGATGTACATTCTGAGTGTTTCTATTTTATTGTAGTTTGACGTTTGTCAGAACTTATTGCAATAAAGTGGAATCATTATATACATAATTGATAGCGGTTTCAATAATATTTTACAGTATAATAGTTTTAGTCTTGCACAATTTCTGCAAAAACACTAGAAATGTTTGACATTTAAATAGAACTTCTATAAAACTTCTACATCTTGACCCTCCACACATTAAATTAATACACAGATGCAATTTAGCTTTACATTAAAAGCAAAGTTTTCCTTGTTTTTTCCTTTATTATTGAAGAAAGCAACAACACATGTTTCCACACTTTTGTATTGAGTTCCATCAGTATTAGAGATTTACATTAAAAGCGTGTCACATTATGATCAGGCATCAGGCAGCCCTTATTTGGAATGGTGTGTTTGATGGGGAAAAAGTGCTGAAGTTAAAAAAAGATCTCTGCTCTATTTCAACACTAAAAAAGGAAGCATATCTACAATTCGCCACAACCCTGTCCTGTGACTGGAGTCCACCATGTCTCTTGAAACTTTTCGACCACTGCTCCTACCTCATTGTAGAATGGACAGTTGGTGGACTTCTGAGTGACTGTGTGCTTCTTCTCGTCTCCCATGGTGATGTACACAGCTGGATTAATATTCACACCCACCAACTTCTGAGCTTCAATTATATTAACACTGACCTAAAGCAGGACATAACATAGTGGCCATATAGTTACACATATCCGTTTACTGAGTAATCTCAACAAAGTACGTGTTTGAGGAAAGTAATATACATTTTGCTCAGTTTCACTTTATTACACTTTATTCACTTCCTTAATGTAATTATTATTATTATTATTATTATTATTATTATTATTATTGTTTCTGTTATTCTGAAGTGTAGTCAATTTGATTCTGACTCTTGGCAAACATATAGACAGTGTTTTTCTGCGTTAGTCAGAATCAACTTGACTACACTTAAGAATGTATAGACAGACAGACAGACAGACGTCAGACAGATAGTATATCCTGTCTTCAGTTTTGGTCTTCAGGCTTCTTAAAGGCTTGTCCATGATCTGATCTGATTGTCCATATCTGACTGTATCCATTCCTCTTGTTGTCCTCCTCTTTTTTTCTCATCATATGTTCAAAATATGAGCTTCAGTTTGGTAACCTGGGCTCCGAGTACTAAGAGTACTAAAGACTCTAAAAAGTACTAAGACTTTATCTCGGGGATAGATTTAGGCTGCGATGCATGTAAATACACTTTTGCAGTACATTCACAGAAACTGTAGCAACAGTTATAGAAGTTTTTGGTGCTTCATTGGCTCACCTGGAAAGACTTCACCTTGGGGGCAGCCGCAAGCTCATACCTCGACAGAGCTCTAAAACGACTAAATATGGAAATAAAGACAAGAAGAAACAGAGACTATTCTTTAGTTATAAATATGATGTCATTTTAAAAGAGGCACTGTAAGCAACACACAGCCAGACATAAGTGAAAGGGGCTTGAGATATTCTAAAAAAATAACTTCTAATTTGATTTTAAACAGTTTGGTCTTGGCCATGGAAACACATTTGTTGAAATAATGGCTTTTTTCTACATTATTAGTTTTCAGCGAAGATGTGCTAATTCATGCTATTCATTTTATACTCCAACAGTTGTGGATTAACACTGAAGGGTATATTTATCATGTTATAATATGCTATTCTAATTATGTTCCCATTATCAATGTGCTATTGGCAGCTTTTTTGCTGATACTGATAAAACCACTGGCTGTCAATATCGGCCAATACATATTATACAGTATATGGACAAAAGTATTGGGACACACCTATTTTTCAGGGTTTGGGCTAGACCCCTTACTTCCAGTGAAGGGCAATCTTAATGCTTCAGTATACCAGGACATTTTGGACAATGCCCCCAAAGGGGGACCAACTCCATATTAAGATGTATTTGAATGCAATTCATTAAAGTCCTGTTGGTGTAATTGTGAGGCATCCCAATACGTTTGTTCATATAGTGTAAAATAAAAGATCGAAAATAGAAACTTTCTCAAACATAATAGAAATTCATGGGAGACTCACCTTAAGATGGGGGTGAATGTCACGCTGGTGCCGTCCATGTCTGAAAAGTCATAATCATCATCATAATCATCATCATCATCTTCATCTCCAGCTTCATTGTCTATCTTCATCAGGCTACGTCCGAGTGTCCTGGCCTCTCGATCCAGCTGCTGTGGGCGTAGATTTCTGAAAATCAAAGAGTGGATCAGATAACTATAGAGATTTAAGAGAAGACTGTATACCTAACAATATGAAATAAATACGAGAGAAATTAAAAATTGTTCTTCCATGTTTAACAAAATATTTGACAAACAACTTATTTTTTTAACTTGATAAGATGACAAAGGAAGTCCATATTTAGTATGGACTTTTTAGAATGAATGTACATACCCAGGTTCAAGAAAGCCTGTGTTCCTTATGACAACACCTGATCTGTAAATATTAAAGAAACAACAACAGACTGGTCCACTGAGGAAGTGCATTGCCTGTCAAGATGCAGACGATAGAAAATTGAACCAACACAATGAACAAGTGGATGGATGGCCTTTCACTCACTCATCGCTGTCCTCCATCTTAGTGAAATCTTCACTGCTCCATTCGCCAGCTGCACCTTGCACAGGATGATATCTCACATCCAGCTCCACATACATCTACACCCAGCAATGAATCACAAATACAAAATATTTGGACAAAATGCACAGGAACATGAACAAATTACAGCTGTTCATACACCCAAAAAAAAGGTACATAATATACTACATATGCTATGTGAACAAAAGTATTGGGACACTCCTGTTCTTCAGGGTTCAGGCTAGGCCCCTTACTTCCAGTGAAGGACTTCAGAATGCTTCAGTACACCAAGACATTTTGGACAACACCATGCTTTCAACTTTGTGGACACAGTTTGGGGAAGAACCTTTTCTTCTCCAGCATGACTGTGCCCCAGTGCACAAACAGTGGTCCATAAAGACATGGCTGGATGAGTTCGGTGTGGAAAAACTTGACTGGCCCGCACAGATTCCTGACCTTAACCCCATCCAACACCTTTGGCATGAACTGGAACAAAGACTGCGAGCCAAAGGGGGACCAACTCCATATTAAACTCTATGTATTTGAATGCAATGTCATTAAAGTCCCTGTTGTTGTGACGGTCAGGTGTCTCAATACTTTGTCCATACAGTGTATAGTCTAACAAACTTTAAATACAGTTTTTATTTGTATATTTGTCCCATTACTTGCTTTGGAATATACACTAAGACACAGATTTCCTTTCCTGGTCCACTTGATGGTCCACAGTAGCAGTGACTGTTGTGTGTGTGTTATCAGTGTATTTAGTATAGTATTCAGCCACACAACCATAGACACTGTCAAAACCTGCAGACACTGCAGCACAGCCGAAACTGTGTTTCGAAACTGTGAGCCTATTGCAGACGTGGACAGCTACCTCCTAAATCCTCCTCTATATAGTCATGATGATGTACAGTTTTCATCAACATGACCATAGACAATGTCAAAAACTGTGCCTGTAAGTCTAGTGCAAGCACTAGATTTGATCTTTGCCCAGGAAATCGACACTAAATTTCCCTAAAGAATTAAACACACCGTTTAATTAGCTTATACTTTTTGTCATTCTAAATGTTTGTTGCACTGTTTCTTGTTACACTGTCTTGTTTTACTTTTTGGCTTCATGTCGTATGTTGTGTGAGGTCGTCTGTGCAACTGGGACTGTAAGAATTTGGTTTAATCATATTCAGTACTGTGAATGTGGATGGATGACAATAAAAGCCAATTTGACATGACTTGACTTGAATTTGGCATTAACGCACAGAGCTTATATAATATCCACGTCAAATAACTGCTCATAAAATAGGATGCTCAGGGGTAGCTGCACATAGCTCACTGTGCCCAGTGTCAGTCACCGGCTCAAGGGGGAAAAAGTCCAAAAGCATTGTTTTTAACTGTAATGTGAATGAATGTAAAATCTGATTTCAAGTTATTTTGCATCAATGTTCACATAATGTAATGGACAGCTGAGGTTATTTTCCCATAACAGTGATTATATGACATGTCTAATGGTCAAACTCAGGAGCACATATGGCCATATATCAGATTTTCATATGATACCAGCCAACAGTTTCATGGCCTTCAGATGCGTGACGCTGCAGTGATGATTAATGAAAGCTCAGTGTTGCTTAATGGGAGGTTAATAGCTTCAGTAACTCACATCAGTCAGGCTGTAGTTGCTGTCTGTGAGCGGCTCCCTCAAAACCAGCCTCCCCGCTGACACCACATGCTGCAGACTGACCACCAGCTTCCCCAACAGCCTGTACGGCCACACAAGCACACACACACGCACATTTACCCACAGTAACCACGTTAAAAATATCTTCATGCAGCTACAGAATTTGAGCAATTGAACGATTAAAACCAAGGAAGGAATTAGATTATAGAATGAACTGTTAGGGAGACCCATGTTGTTGTGGTGAGTTGAATAAGTTAGTTAGTGCTGAACAAATGTATTGAACATAACTCTAATGAATACTGAATATTATTCTATACATGTCAAAATCAAGGCAGTTAGTTCAGTATTTTCAGACGTGCACCTCTCATTTTTATACCTCTGATCTATACATTTGTATGCTGAAGTTTGAACGTACTTGGTCAAATTACATTTTGTTGAATAAATATACATTCTCATCATTCTCGGCACTCATTTTAATGCACATTTACAGTTTATTTGCTGAATTTAGTACTTTGGGGAAAATGAATCCCATCATATGACCTGTGCAAATATTATGGCACATGTTTTATGCTTCATTTATCCCCAAAATTTTAACTCAGCTTTAATAGAAACTGCAGAAAAAGCCATATTTTAGTGGGTGCACTGAAGAATGTGCGTTATTGTATTTTCACCTAAACGTAATATGGCAGGGGGTGTCTAATTTATACACTATACCAGATAAAACACATCAACTGCAGTTTGGTTTACTTGAGTCCAGTCTGAGGTTGCCAAATATCCTGTAAACAGCAGAATCATCCAGTAATTGGAAACTTAAAGATGTGAGGAGCGAGAGGCTGTGGAGGATACATTCTCAAAATTCCTAATCCGCCAGGCATCTCCAGAGGCTGTGGTTCAAACTACTTTGTGAAAAAATGCTAAAAGAGCCTATGCATCACAGGTCATGCATTAAAAAATACTGTTCATGGGAAAGTGCAAGGAATTGTCGCTCTTCATGGGCCAAAATTGTTTAAAATATCAGTAGTTAACCACAGAAAAAAGGAAAAGATGTGCTGTATATCCACAGTACTCTGAACTCCTTAGTCCAACAATACCCATCCATACTTCTTTTTTAGGAAAATGGCAACACTAGTAATGCTGCCTGCTCCAATATAGTTTTTAACAAGCTCTCGCCAACTTCGCCTCGCCATCTTAATCCTCGCCATCTTAGTGCTATCTTAATATTTTCATTCCTTTATTAGCTTACGTGAAGGGCGCTAGCACTGTAAGGGCAAGGGATGAAGAGACCATGTGTAATTCTTTCAGCTCTATCAGCTCGTTAGTTTACAAAATAAAGGCTACACTTCTGCCAACAACAAAAAATTAAATGTAAAGTGTAAAGTAAAAATTTCCCAGGGCTCAAAAGCAATTATTCACAAATTTTATGTGCGTTAACTTTCAAATTAGATGACATGGTTAGCCCGCGGTCAACCTAGCCAAAGGCCAGTATGTTCTGAATAAAAATGAATGACATAAAAACTTAAAAAGATCACCTACAGAAACGGGAGGAGCTATCCAGTCTTATTGCCACAGGTAGAAATCTGCTCTTCTACTGTGAGTGGCCATTAGTATACCGGAGGGACACTTCCATGTGGTGAATTGAAATTAGAGATGTACTGAAGTGGACCTTCAGAAATCACAGGAAGAATACGCCTAGATGTGCTGACCTGTTCCTGAACATCTTGCTGCAGTTGTACACACTGATGGACAGAACCTCGTCCCTCAAGATCTTCCCATAGTGTGGCCATCTGAAATGCTGGAGACACAGAAACACGTCTCATTTCAGTAATTAGACCCACAGTAAATGACAGCCTGACTAAGTCATTCAGTTCTTTTTGCACAGCTGAAAGGAGGAGGATCACATGTATTAGCTGTGATTAGTTGGTTACTAATTTGGTCTTTTGCATGTGGTACTGTCAGGACATCAACCAGTTTAATTGTGTATAGAAGAGCTTGGTCATGTCTTTAGAATGTACATGCAGGGCACTTTCAGGAAAAAGAGAAAAGGCAATAGGTGTTCTGGACGTTCTAGATCCATCACTAGATTGCAGATATGAATTGAAGTCTAACCAGGTTCTCGTCAGACGGTAGAAAAGGAAAACTGAAAAAGCATTCAGTTCTCTTTGCTGAAGGAGCCACTCTAAACTGCAATGTACAAAGTAAAATACTCTATATGGACAAAGGTATTGAGACACACCTATTGTCAGGGTTTGGGCTAAACCCCTTACTTCCAGTGAAGGAGAATCTTAATGCTTCAGCAAACCAAGACAGTTTGGACAACGCCATGCTTCCTACTTTGTGGATACAGTTTGAGGAAGAACCTTTTCTATTCCAGCATGACTGTGTCCCAATGCACAAAGCAAGCTCCATAAAGACATGATTGGATAAGTCCGGTGTGGAAGAACTTGACTGGCCTTCCTAGATTTTTGAAGTATATTTAACCTTGGCGCATCCTACATACTACAGCCACAAGGAGCAGTAAAATTAGTGTTTACAATTAAGACAAAGTAATCTTACTTGGATAGAAACTGGAGGCTCTTTAAGCCTTTAGGCCTTTCCCTTAATAACATGTTAGCGTTTGTTAACACAAGTTAAAGGTTAACTGCTGGCAGAGACAGTGGCGTACATGTTGTAATTGTTAGTATGTTTCTGTGAATGTGGGTTGAAATGGCTGAGGAATGACTAAGCGCGAAGGGAGCGGTTTGTGAACACAACAAAATCTCCTCCCTGCCAGAAGCCAAACACTGAAACCAGTAAAACACAGACAAAGGAGAGCAGACGGCCAACCAAATGATGTTGTAGCCTGGGCCAGCACTGATTTCAGATGTTCTTAGAAAACTTTGTGTTTCCTTCTGACTATTACTGTATCGTAAGGCTTCTTTAAAATAGTCATTAAATAGCGGTACATTGAAAATATGCAGTCTACTCTCAAAACAGTAGTGTATATATATATATATATATATATATATATATATATATATACAATTGTATTGCAAATACAATTAATGAGAGTTAAACAAGGTTTTTCTAAGGATAGTCAACTGAGCTAGAGAATATATTTAGAGCTTGTGAAAGATGTTAACACATACACTATATAGACAAAAATATTGGGACGCCTGACCATGCCACTATAACATGGATTTGGTCACACCCTTGCAGCTAGAACAGCTGTAGAACATTTATGAGATCAGGCACAGATGTTGGATGAGAAGGTCTGGCTCACAATCTCTGTTCCAGTTCATCCCAAAGGTGTTGGATGGGGTTGAGGTCTGGACTGTGTGGTATAGCCCAGTTCCTCCACACTGAACTCATCTAACCGTGTCTTTATGCAGCTTGATTTGTGCACTGGGGCACAGCCATGCTGGAATAGAAAAGGTTCTTCCCCAAACTGTGTCCAAAACGTCTTGGTCTGCTGAAGCATTCTTCACTGGAAGTATGCAGCCACCTGAATTCAATAATTAAGAGGTGTGTCCAATACTTTTGTCCATATTCTGCAAATTAAGTACTCAGTGACAAGCCTAATTCATTAACATCAAATATTCAAAAAATGTATCTATGTACACTGTCGTACAATTAATCCATCCATTTAAAGGAAGAATTTCACCCTAGAGTTTACCGTGGAATTAAAATGCTAGTTAGGATGCATTTGTCGTTTCATGCAGTGCTCTTATTTAGGGTGACCAGATCTGGGATTGTGAAAAAGAGGACACCTTAGCGCAGACTTTCTTTACCAGTTAGTGGCGTATATTATTTTAATGTTTTCTTTTTTCCATTTTCTTACTATAATGGCCAGTATGCATTTATGGAATTACGCATACACATGAAGAAAACTGCAATTCTGTGTGTATTCAGCACAAAATGGCAAGTTTTTAAATTGATTTCTATTGTTTTTAATACCGTTTTAGATATTGAACAGATGCCAAAATGAGGTAAAGTATATAGATAGGCAGGTAGCCACCTGGTTATCCATATACCTGATTATCCAGGTAGTTTTTTAAAAACTGACCATTTTTGTTGTCCTACCTATGTAACGAGTCATCTCTGTCATTTGAATAATTTATTCTCTTCACTGTAATTGTGATTTGAAGTTACTATTTATACGGCTGCAATACGGTTTTAGGCTTCCTAGCAGTGACGTTATCTTCTGCATTCACCAGCGAACAAAACAATCCACCCCAAAAAAGTTGCAGGCCTCACATCTTCAAGATACTTATCAGAAGAGCATCTTTCTAGTCCTCAAACCTGAAAATCTTGCTCTATATTTACAAAATGCACAGGAAACAAACAAGCGCTAAATTAATCATTTGAACAATACGTGAGAGGTCTACATGTTGTATACCGCAATGCACCATGTTCTATGGTTCACAGAGTGGGTGTGGCCAATGGTCAGGGGACCTGTCACTCAAACACTGGGCCAAATCCTTCTTCTTCTTCTTCACCCACCATAACATGTCAAAATTCTGAGGTAAAAAGGCACTTTATAGTCACACATGAACACAACACAGAGTGTGAACTTCTTTCAGCAAGTGAAACAGTGGGCAGACACAAACGGGGAGCAGTCTGTGGGAACTGTACCTTGCTCAAGGGAACCTCAATGGCGCTACTAGCAGTCCTGGGATTCAAACCCATGACCTTCTGATCACAGGGGCAACTCCCTAACCACTAGGCCACCAGCTGCCCCGAAGAGTACAGAAGCATCTAAGTGAAGTGAACCAAAAAATTGCAACCTGCTGATTCAGTTGTGCTTTTAAGTGACCAAATATCGTTCAAACGATAAAGTTTGATTTTACACTTACTAATATTTAATTAACCCACAGCTTTTAACTTGAGCAGCAGTGCAATCTCCTCCTACCTCGTTGAAGATGGCGATGTTTTCGCATTGAAGAATCTTTGTTTTGTGTGTAAAATCTGAGGGCGAATAGTGTTTTCAGTCAGCACATGGTTCACAAAAATGTAAGAGGCAATCATTAAAAAGTAAATATAGAAATTAATAGTCTACAACAACATTTTTTAAGTAAAAAAGTTTCAAGGACTGATTAATGTGTGCGGCTTAACGTGTTTCATTTCCACAAAATACAAAAAAAGAAATACCAAACTAATTAACATGAATATTTTGCGAAAAGGTATAACATCTCTAACAATCTACCTGCTTTGATATGAAGTTTAATGTGTTTCTACCAACACATGCACACTTTTTACCCAGTTAAATCCAGCACTTTTCTGGAGCACCAAAGCCATGGTAGGGGAATTTACATTCTTACCTCTAAAAGACAATTCCACCAACCTATCGTACCTCCCAGGCAGGTTAGAAATCCTTTTCAGCTGGACAGTGATAGACATGGTTTAGTGATTGGAGTCAGTTATCTTCGGTTATCCTCCTAGTTCACATGTTGCTTCTGAAAATTCACACTGAAAATCTGAACAGCGCCCGGAACCTTTAGAAAGAGCAGCGATTTCCACACAGCCTAATGGTCAGATAGATTAGAGCCTTTAAACTCTAGAGCTGTCCAGTCTATCAGCCGCAATGGTGCACAGGTGTGTCTCCTGAGTGAAGCACCTTCAGGGCAGTTTGGCTCCACTGTTTGCACAGGGTAATGAGAACAGGTAGGAAGTGTGAAGAAATCAATAGAAGACAAACTGAACTTTCCAGGACGAACTAAAACATGTTTTATACAGAGGAACAGCTAAACAAAAGGTTTATATTGTGTATGTACACACAGGGCTTGGGCTAGGCCCCTTATTTCCAGTCAATCTTAATGCTTTGTTGGACAACGCCATGCTTCCAACTTTGTGGACACAGTTTGGGGAAGAGAGAACCTTTTCTATTCCAGCATGACTGTGTCCCAGTGCTGGTTCATAAAGACATGGCTGGATGAGTTTGGTGTGGAAGAGCCCTGACCTCAACCCCATCCAACACCTCTGAGATGAACTGGAACTTTGAATGTAAGAAGCTGTAACAAGACTTCATTCCAAGTCAGTCTGTATAATTTGTATTGGTCTGTTCATCATGACATTTTTAGATATTTGCATAATCGAGTGTTTGCAGTGGAATGGGAGTCAGTTGTGATCCCATTATCCAAAAACTGCTCAGATTGGTCTTTTTAAAAGCGGCTGTACTTAAAAGTACATATGCAAAATATGTACCAACTTTCATTTGAATTTTTTTATTTATCTATTCTATTTTATCGTGTACACAGAATTTTAGCTTTTGTTCTGTTTTTTTACCCTGCGCTGCATCCAATCTCATTGTACAACGACAATAAAGATTCTGATGCTGAAAGGAAAACCTGAATAAACTAGTCACGAACTGCATAAAAAGCATTTAACATTCTATCCCGGTGTAATAATGTTGGGAAGGCCCAGCTGGCCCTGATTTTGGATTTGGATGACTAGAGGAAAGGCTGCTCAGTTTGGACTGTGTGTTTTAAAAGGAACAGAGACTACAGTGACATCTGCAGTTTGACCTGTGGGAAAACCATCAGTGAACTGGGCTGGAAATTGGGGGTTGAAACATTCACAATCGTTCACATTCAGCTTTTTAAAGATTCTCTCGTTATTTCCAGTAACCACTATTCTATGAATTAATTTATTACTGAAGTGAGTATGAAGTATTGTTTATCAGCTAAACACATCTGTGGTGCCAGGAGTGGTCAGTATCAGCATCACTGGAGGATTTTGTAGCAGGTTACCCTGCACAGTGCAGAGAACTGTGGAAAAACCCAGGGGAGCGAATGCAGTCATACAAGTGGGACCTTACATGCAATGATTTAAACATGAAGTAGGAAAGTGAAGTATGACTATAGTTAGAGTTAGCATGCTATACTGCCCTGATATGCTTTAGTATTAGTATTATAACACAAAACCAAATTAGGAATGCAGATTACACATCTATAGTAAATGGAGCTTGACATAGCTATATATACACACGCTACATGGACAAAAGTATTGGGACGCCTGACCATTACAGAGACTTTCATGACATTAAAATACAGATTTGAATATGGAGTTCGTCCCCCTTTGCAGCTAGAACAACTTCCACTCTACTTTGAAGGCAGTTTCTGTGTTTGGAGTGTTTGTGGGAATTTGCGCCCATTCATTCTGTAGAGCATGCATGAGGTCAGGGACTGAGGCTGATTTCCCAGTCTAGGTGAGACACATGATGAGTCCTGTGTTTGGGAGCTGGCCCTGTTATTAGAAGGTTGTGGGTTTGAATCCCAGTACTGCTAGTGGCACCTCTGAGGTACCCTTGAGCAAGATACCGTCCCCACACACTGCACTGTGTTCCTGGCTGCGTCACTGAATGGGTCAAAGGCAGAGGAAGAATTTCGCGCTGTTCAGTGTGCTGTGGTATGTCCATGTATGACAAGTGGTCACTGTACATATACAAAGATTAATGGCTGTAATTACAGCAAATAGTGGCTTGTCTACGTATTCAATCCTGTCATTCTTGTTTTCCTTTTTTAATTCATTTTCTTGGCTGCTGACTTTTCAATAGTTTGATGTTAGATTTTGAGTTCTGACTGTATGACAAAGTAACCATTACAAAAGGTATGATGACTTTATATGCAATAAATAGGACTTACACAAAGTAGACAAGCAACAACTCAAGGCAAAAAAAGGGTTCGACATATTTATTTCTTGTTTCAAAAAAGGCAGTTGGCATTAAGTGTCTGGGAACATCAGTCCAGAAAAGATTGTGGGATACAGTTGCTGGTGCAAAAACAATGCAGAGGAAGCAGAAAGCAAGCTGCTCTCTAATTCAACAGCAGTATTTGGAGAGAGATGAATCAAACAATATCAACCCTTATTAACACAGAAACAGGAATTATTCTCCTTGTCGCTTTGTGGTGGTCCTGTAAGGCGTCATTGTGGTCATTTTAAAATGCTAACGTATCGCATTTAGGCTTTTGACAGTGTGAAAGTGCAAATTTGGCAAAAGAAAGATGGTTTGCTTTGTGTCTATTACTGTGCTGTTAACAGCATCCAGAGCTGCAAGCACACAGCAGTTCTGGTGAACACTGAAGAAAAGTGCAATGCGGACCACGAGTGGCTGGTCGGCGGAACAAAACACCTGAACATCCAGCATGTTTAAAACAAAAAAAGGAATGTCTCTCTAATCAACTCTGATTTACTCTAAGTTCCCACCAGCGTACCTACATGACTTCTCTTTATTTTGTAGTTACAAACAGCATTATTCTGTGAATCTGCACCAAAAGTGAAATTAAACAAAAAACTTCTACATCATGTTAAAACAGGAAAACTCATGCTCTCCAGTTGAGGGGACAACTAAAAAGTGGCTGTTAAAATCATGTAAACTCAAGTGCATTGTTATAAGGCATTTTATGGTCTTTCCTTCGGATCTACCTACTACAACATTTTTATGAAGTAGTGCGTTTAGCTGTTCATGCTCATGGTCAGTGCATTCAGCCCTGATACCATAAATGAACTAGAAAGTGCAAAAATGTTCATGATTGTGTCAAACATTTGCTTTCGCTCCACGGAAACATATGATTTTTCAGAACATCTACAGCATTCAACCTGAAGATTAAACATTGGTTACTGGTTAGCTCTCATGCTAGAAATCCTATGTGATAACTGGATATGGTCAACACTGCAATCACACAACTGCAACACAAAAATTATCTTTGTTATTAACAGCATAAGGCTTGAGGTGACTTTAAACTGACTACACTAAAGACGATGTACAGATGTAACAGGCTAATATGCACGGTAATAAAGATGTTTGATGAGGAGAATGACTATTAAAAGCATTATAGCTTTTTACAGCTGTTGAACATAATGCCTAAAATGAAATCTTAGGACTGTCAGCAGTCCCTCCCTTTTCTGATGAAGCTAAAAACAGAAGTTAATATGGCACATGTCCTAAGCCATAAAACATTTCAACGGTGTCTATAAAGGCTACAGAGCTAACTTGGCTAAATCTGTATTAGGATTGTGAAAATATGAATAAAACTATGTTTTGCTGCATTGCATTTTACCCAAATATGAGGATTTAGGTAAGATAAAAGGAAAGAACTGAAAGACTTGTCATTCCATATGTTAAAAATATGGAGCAGTAAGATAAGCAGCAAAGTCATTTGAAACAAGTGGTTGGGTGACAGACATAATGATCCATTTATGTGTATTCTTTCTCGTTTTCTGAGAAAGGAGTGCACTCACAGTAGAAAAGATGAGGGGCAAAAAAAATGGTTGAATCTATAAAATATGGCGTTTTAAAGTTAAAGACTTCAGCATGCATAATTGGTATCATTTGAATTATGTAATACAAAAGTGGTCTACATCTAAATAACTTTCCCTGTTAGAAGTCCTCGTGTGGTGTCTCCTTCTTGTGTAGACATCTGTCTCTACGTCCTGGGAGCAGGAGGATTCACTGGGTTGAGATTTCTCATCTTGAAGTATGACACCAGCTGATTGGGCACCTCAGCTAGAACTGCCTGGGCCAGAGATTCTTTAGGAGCCTGAGGAGGGAGTCAAATCAGAAAGGGGGGGAGGAAATGTAAGAAAAATGTAGAGATGTGCAATTTTAATGTTTCAACCTCAAATCTGATTTTACTGACATACTATAAGATGAATGATAATACAGATAACAATTTTAAACACTTCTGATGACCATGTATAACCGGCACTTTTTTTTTTTTAAACTGTAAATGTAAGTAAATGACCTACTGCTACAGTCTCCCTGTACAAGCACTTATACAAAGTCTATCACATACACCTCAGTTTCGTGCATATTGGAGCTTTTCAAAACTTTCAGTGGATCTGAACAATAATACTAAGTAACTTCAGTACATTTTTTATGTGATAGGAACTGTCCTGTCCATCCCAATCGAGGTAAACTGCACAACACCACCTTCACTTGAGTTTGAACAGAAGTGCACACTTACGTTGACAAAGTCTTTGAATGGCACAAACTGAACAACATCTCTGACCGCAGGCTCTCCACTCGGAGATTTGAGCACGCCGTTATCACCATCCAGAACCTCCATGGCCTTAAAATCAGCTTCTCCAACGCCCACTATGATGATGGAGATTGGCAGTTTGGAGCTGTTCACTATGGCCTGCTTCGTCTGGTCCAGATCAGTAATCTCTCCATCAGTTATGATCAACAGCACAAAATATTGCTAGTGTAGAAAGAGCAGGAGTGCAGAAACAAAAAGGAAGACAGAAAAGATGCATGAGCACAGGACAAACAGGAATTTGTTTGGACAGCTGTATTACCAACATAATGTACAACTGAGACCAAGAAACTTCATATTCTACCTTAAACTGGAGAAGTGGACCTTTTGACAGTGTGCCAAATGGGCACAGCATGGTATTTCCCTGTGAAATATGAGGACCTACACTACATCTGCAGAGCTAAAGAGGCATCTGTACTGCCTGTCCTTTACATCAGTTTACACAGATCAAAGTTCTCTGGAGTTCCTTTTTATTCCAGGTTGTCACTGTTTGGTACCCAATCAGAGGATAAAACGAGTTGACGCCATGCTAAGTGCAACAAAAATATCTGACTTCAGACTTTCAAAAAACAAGACGTTCAAAATGAGTGTTGAATTAGTACAAACGCTTTTCCTTTCAGTAGATTTCCTTTCAGCAGGGTAGCACGGTAAAGGCTGGAAACAGTCGAGACATGTCAGGAGTGTGCAGTGGCTCTAATCTAATACTATAAATTACCAGTAAAAGTGCCTCCTGTCAATGCAGAAAAAATGGATGCAGATCTGTAAATGTACAGTCGAGACGAGTTACCTTTGTAACCTATATAAAGGTGGGGGGAAAATACAGCCTGTTTTTTGCATGCTGTATTTGCATACAACTTGTTGGGGCTTAGAATGTACTATTTGTGTACTTTATGTATTGACGTACTATATCTGGGTCAAGTAGATGGAGAGAAGTTTCTCTCACGCACGCACAAGCTGAGGGCAAATGACAGCCACCTGGACCAACTCTCTGTCTTTTTGCCAGTGCACTGAACTACTAGTCCTTTCGTGCATATCTTCGCAGTGGGAGGAAACTAGAGCACCCAGATAAAAAACAGAATTCGCAAACTCCACACAGAAAGAGCCTTTCACGCCATGAAGTACCAGCTCTAACCCATGCACCACTGTGCTATCCATGGCAGAGGAAACTAACACAGCTAAGGGGAAACAAGTAATTGTTGTTATTCACTCACTGAGGCGTTTGGCTGCTGGGCAGCTGCGGCAGCGATGCGAGCCACATGGTTGATGATAGGGGAGAAGTTGGTGGGGCCATAGAGTCGGACTTGTGGCAGAGCCACGCGATATGCCTGCACAATTCCCTCTATTCCTGAAGGAAAAATCAAGTGTATTAATTTGACATGTAGTGTATGTTGACTCATCATGGTATTACATAATGGGCATCTAAATAGGGCATGTGTAGTCTGGAATATAAATTAAATAAAATACGTAAATAAAATACCTGTACGTCATTTTTTAAAACATTCAGCAGAATTTGACAGGGCAAAAATAGTACAAATTCCCAATTAATACGAATACTATCAGATTACTCAAAGAACTAACCTTGGCAGTAAGGGCTACTGGGGTTGAAGTTTAGAGCAAACTCATGTGACACCTGTGTGATGAGATAAAATGGCTGTTTAGAAAACCTCAAACTATGACAGTGTAAAGAAATATGATCTCTAAAAAAAAAAAAAAAAACAAACCTTGAAATCTGGAGGCACTTGAGCACCAAACCCCAAAGCAGGAAAGAGTTTGTCACTAATAAGAGAGATGAGAGAAAAGCACATCACTATACTGCCACCTAGTGATGCCTCACAGTAAGTGTGATCAAACATTTCTGCAATACAGTAAACCCCGCATTATGTTCCAAGAGCACCTGCATATAGTGAAAAACCGCAACGTGTGATGTGGTTAAAAAAAAAAAGAGGCCTAAAATGCCTATTTTATAGTCTAAACCTTAAATATTCCCCCAAATATGCTCCCAAAACATTTTAATTTCATTTTTAACTCAGCTTAATACATTACCCTTAAAGAAAATGTAAAGGTAAACCCATATTTGTACTGCATAGTTCACACTGAACTGTTGTCGCAGTGCTAGAATGTAAAATGCCAGTGTTCCCCTGTATACTGTACTGTAATTCAGGCACACGCGTTTTTCTTTGGTAAGCGCTGATGTTTTCTTTGATATAAGCAGGTAAATACAGTAATAAATTCATTTAATTTACAGTAATAAAAATACAGGGCTTTAAAAAGAACAAAACAAAAAACACGAGAACACTTGGAGAAACACTGGAGACGCTACACGGGAGAAATTCTGGACTGTATCTGCCAGAGATGCGTCACAGGGCAGGAGCCAATCAGCAGCAAGGAGAAATGAATTATGGTCTTGGATTGGATACTTTCATACCTCCTGCAAGTACAGGTGAATGTGACGTGCGGTCCTCCTTCAGGCTGTTAATATTTGGGCGCGGCGCTGAGCAGCGGAGGCTCATCCTGTTCATGTGTCCGATTGCCTTGGTAACCGCCGCGCCCAAACAAACAACCAGTCTGAGGACAAGGGGCGAGGCGGACGAGGCCCGGACGTCACAAAAGCAAAAAATGCGAAGCATATCTGCAGTTTCCGCAAACAATTATTAGTTCGGTTCTCAGAAAAAATCCGCCAGAGACTGAACCACGATTAAGCGGGGGTTTACTGTAGAACCAAAATTGCTTCAGGAGAAGAGGAAAAATAAAACCCACTAATGCACTTTACCAATGTTCCAAGATTTTATTCCAAGGAGGTTTGAATAATTTCTACCAGTTCATTCATCAACTTAAAAGCCAGCTAGCACTTTAAATGGTGACATGAAGCAAAACAAAAGATCTGATAGTGATGCGATTATATAAAGCTTATATATCTGAAGATAATAGCTCTCCACTTACGTGTCATAGTCCTGGATCACCAAGCCCACAGACCAGATGGCACTAAGGTACTGGTTCACGCCATTGGGACTGAGGTAATGCAGAGATTCTGGGGAGCGGGGATCTCCATTAGAGCCAGTGAAATCTATCCCTACCTACAACCATCAAAATGTAGACATTTGGTATTGAAAATTAATGTTGCACAAATCCAAAACAGATCATTCAAACCACAACATTGTTTGACTCAGAGTTTCTGCTGTGTTTTCTGGCAGTAATTTAGTCTAAATTATTGGAATAAGAAAGAGAACATTACAGAACAACGTTAAGATCAGTTAGGTACATAGCAGACATTCACCTTAACTACAGAAAGTTAGCTGGATAAATAAGTCAGAGAAAACTGAACCATATAAAGCTCATGTTTGTGATTAATAACATTGGATGTAAATATAATATATTAATGCACTCATTCACGTTATAGCTGTATAGCTTTGTTAAGGTTTTCTGAAAGACTTCAACTAAGTCCACCTCAGCAACCTAAATGGCTTGACTAGTTCCAAGGTTAGCTGTAGCATTAGCTCCTCAGATGGGGCAGCTTCCCTCACCAAAACCTGTTTATCATCATCCCCGGTCTGATTTATGTAAATACGGCTCCCAGAATTTTAGGAGGCCTTAAACAGTCCTCTTCTGTCAGTTCTCAAACATATGGCTACACTGAACATTGCAAAAAGCTAGTTTATGTCTGAATGTAACATGTTTCAAAAGTACTCTGCTGTGCGCTTCAAATTTTTCCTTTATCCTACTGTGCTTTCTGTTCTGTTAACACAAGAGTAAGTAGAAAGTCGGAAGACCAAGCAACAATAACAAAAACAGGACTTTCCCAGACCTTCTCAGTATTGAGAACCAATAACCACATTTAAGAAATTCAAACCACTTTAAGAAATTCAAATCACTTTACTTTTGATTGTTTAATGAATGAGAGTCATATTAATTAGAATTTCTGTCCAAAGTTAAACATTTTTAATGGGTCAGACAAACACAACTATCGCAGTACAGAGTTCAGAGTTTGCAGGCCATGTAAATAAGTAGTTGGAAAAATGATTAGTTGTTTAGCCAGTATCATCGTACCGTGAAATTAATTTGGCAGCCTCCCATCATGTAATCCAGGAATGTGTACTGTGCCTCTATCTGCAAAGTAAATGGTAACAGTTGAGGGTTTGGAATGGCATGCTTCCTCCTAATAGAGACATCACTGGACATTGAAAGTATTGGCCCCAGAGACCAAAGCTAATTATGCTCTGTTGGACTTGGCGCCATGAACTGGCGACAGCAGTCGCCAGTGAACTTGGTCATTGAACTTGCTCTCTCCTTACAGTAAACAAAAACTGACCGGCTCTACACAGTGCAAACATATATACCTTGCAAGTTTTAATGCGAACCACACCAGAATTCTTGTAGCCCTTTTTTTTCTTCTGCTTTTCGGGATGAACACAAGCAAACTCCACCTGCAAACACAAACACAATGCTTACCTTTTGAGTTACACTACACAATCGTACATGATTGTCTTGACAGGGAAAGACGGCCTCACCGCAGAACCACTGTCTGCTTTCAGAAACTCGGACACATTAGTTTGGAAAACGCCAATCAGATCATGTGAGCCATCGTTATCATAGTCAGAGCAGTGGACCTAAGAAGAGAAAGTCAAACACAAGACATTTAGACGAATATAAAGGAGATGATTCCTGCTCACCCCTTGGTCCTTTGCTTCCAGCAGATTGGCTGAGGTACAAGTGAACTCTCCTATTAAGTCAGAGCTGGTGTCCTCATCCTTATCATAACAAGCCACCTAGCAGTGAGACACACAGCATCTGACTATGCATTCAACACTTTGAAAATCATCATTTGAGCGCAAATAATACGAGACCATGTCACAGACAGTGCATGCCTTAACTTAAAATGTATCCAAGGCCTGGTAAATAGTAATAATAACAAAAATAATAATAAGTGTATTTTACTGTTACAGATGCATAACAATGACTTGATGCCAATATGATGCTTGCAAATTGGCTTACCTTTTTATTTTATTGTTTACATCTTAATATCTTTGTTCAAAATTGCCACTTGAAGAAATGTTAGCCATCTGAAGTGCAGTATTCAAAAAATAAAATACTGAAACCAATTAATCACAAAAAATACAATACAAATAAGTTTCTCTGGCTTCCTATGGGTCTCCATACCTTGATTGGTTTGTTCAGGTCGCTACTACAGAATGTATGCAGAGAAACAGTAAACTTTTTCCAGGATGGATTCAGATTATTCTTAATGACCTGAATGGCAACAAAGAGAAAGAAGGCAAAACATTCAAAACTAAGACAGCTACAAGCAACATCCAACAAAACCGTCAACAATGAGCAAAAGTAAATTATATGCACCTCTGTCCTGTGGACTAGCTGCCACTTGCCATCATCCTCTTGCTTGAAGAACTCCAGAAAAGGATCAGATTTGCCAAATAAGTCCTGCCAAAAACAATAACAGACTGCCCAATGAGAAAAGGCAGCTGCTCTGCTTCACTTTAGGGCATCATGTTAATGAGCGGTTGCTATTAGCCATGCAACAATACAAGATATTAGCATCCTTCTACCTTCTTATCCAGGTTTCTGGCTTCCACCTCCATCACTATGCCTCTATTATCCTTCACTTCCTCTGCCACAATCTAAGGGGTGAAAAAAATGCAACACATACAGAACAGATGTATTACACAATGTCTTACTTGCTGATATTACCATTACTACTATTTTGATTATCATCTGTCCAACATTTTTCTGGCTAACATCAAAAATATCAGCAACATGAAAGCAATTCACTACTTCAGCAGAGGGCAATAGAAATGCATTTTGGATCAAATGGAGCGTATACTAATATGGAACCTAATCAGTACTGTGAGCTATTCTTTTGGCTACACCTCTAAAGAAGGTGTACAGTCTTAGGCTGATTTTACACCTGAATCGATGCAGTGAGCCTCGCTGTTTCATGCCGCACACGACTCACACGCTTTACACTGATGAAGGGAAGACTGTGTGTCCATTTGTTTTTTCCAGTAATAGATAAGTTAATACAACCTTCAGTTATCTATACTGTTTAGCTATTAAATAAAGGAACTGAACGTACTGAAATGCTGTTGCTACAACTTGAGTGTGGTTTTAGATTGCACAATATATGTGAAAACACTGAATTCAGAATACAGACAGTGTGTATGCAGACAATGTTTCATGCTGCACGACTCACACGTTACACTGATAAAGTGAAAACTGTGTCCACGTTTGTTTTTCCAGTAATGGATAAGTTAATATAACCTTCAGTTATTTGTACTGACAACACTGAATTTAGAATTTACATTGAGTATGTCTGCAGGCGCAGGTGTGGATCATGCATGTGAAGGTGTGGCGTGCGCACGGTGTCTGGGGTGAAACGAGTCATTGAGGCTCACTTCAGGGATTATAGTCTACACTTGTTTTAAAATAAGTGAAGTTATTAGGCACTGGAGTCGATATCAGCTAAAATGTGTTTATTATTGGTCACCGCTATCATGCAAGACATCTCACACCAGTTCATCCCTACACATATTTACAAATAAAGTAAAAATATGCACAAATAAAGTAAAACACAGCACACAGACAATGAGGGAAAATGTAAGATACACTGAACACTTGTTCAAACAACCATGAACAATGCAAGGCATCTGCCTTTAGATTGGCATCTATAGGCAAATGCTGTCCCTTCAATTTGTGAAGAAAAGTCAACAATGTCACCAGGCTCCTCTTAAGAGCGGAACCTTAATTGCCTTACAGATAAAGATGCCACACTAAAACATGCAAATGTCCATAGAGAATTACCATAGTGTGCTTAGTGACTGCACGGCCTGCAAAAGTAATCATAAACGCAGTTGATTTAAAGTAGCTGAACATCAGTGCAGTGAAAATATCACATTATTTTTCAACAGTTTTAAACAGTAATTAAATAACCAACACATACCGTTATAGTGCCTTTGCCAGCTGGTTTGCCTTTCTTAAGTTGAAGGGGGTTAGTAATCTTCCTACTTGCTACAATCTAGAACAGAAAATATAAACAGAATAAGTAAGGACATTTTAGGAGATGCGACGAAACTTTTTTTTTTTTTAACATAGGCAATATTCTCAGTGGTGTAAGTCCAAGTATAGCCTGAATGCCAACTAAAATGGTTTTCAATGACAACAGTGACTACTTGTTTTGTAATTGCCTTTCTTGTATTTGCATTTTATAAGAAACTGTTCTTACCTGACCAAGGGTGCACTCAAAACCTCCCAAGTAGTCATCATCACCTAGGTCAACAGACTTGTTGTCAATGTCGTAGACACCCAGCTTTAGTTTCTGCACCTTCTCAAAATAATAGTCAATAGACAGTCTCTTAGAGAACTCAGGATCCTGGCAGTTCTTCACTCTCTCGGTTCGGTCCACCTGCAGAAAACCACATTAAAAAGAAAAAACAAAAATGCAAAATATATTAACTCACACACCCATGTGATTTTAATGAATGTTTGACACTTCACAGTTGACAACTGA
>JBBPCX010000141.1:15428641-15445034 GCA_037974365.1 Hydrocynus forskahlii
TCATATACAATACATTACACTGCCGCATTTACTGAATCTTGTTGATGCATTTACAGTGGGGATGGTGGTGGTGGTGTGGGGGGGGGGTAAGGGGGTTGCAATGACGCATTGGTTTAACATCTCGACTTTCTCACAGGTAAGCTTCTTCTCATATGCATTATGTTGGCAGCGGAACATGGACAAGAACATCGACATGCACTTACTGCCATTGGAGAAAAGCTGACCAGTGATAAAACATATGAACATGGGCAAACACACCATGCATAGCAGCACTGGGTGTACACCCCATCTGAGAAAGCGGAGAACACACAATATAAAGCACACAAAAGTGCAAAAAAAAAAAAAAAAAAATTAAAAACTTGATTTGGGTACAGAGTATCAACATATGATGGTAACTGAAAGTCAAGGGATAAGACATGTTTGCCAATACAGGCACTCCAGCACAAAAATCAGCCTACACTTGCACACACATACAAAGCAACTGTGTTCTTAGCAAAATTCTTAGGGTTTTTTAATACATACAACACCAACTCACATGATTTTGACTTCAGTTTCAAGCACCTCAAAGCTTGTATGAGAGATAGAAACAAAAAAAAACAAACAAAAAAAACTGTCCACTTTAAAACTGTATCATGCGCTAAAGAATCAATGCAGGCTTTCTCTAACCAGTCTACTTTACTGGCAAGACTAGTATGTTGTATCAAAAAGAGAAAAAATATCTACTGTTACACCACTATAAGCTCCGCAAACAAAAACAGTTTGTTTTGTCAAAAGACACCGTCAAAAAGACCTCAATTTTTTCATCCCATTGTGATCTTTACTTTCCTTGCACCAATTGGCCTATCGTTGAGGTCCATAACAGCAGCCATTGCTTCATCATGCGAGTCAAAAGCAACCATTGCTTCTCCTGTAGGTAGTCCTTTTTCGCTGAACTGCAAGCAAACAGAGCCGGGCAACACTTTGTATCCATAAAAGAAATCTAATATCTCATCAACCGTGACTGTGAAAGGCATATTTTGAATTTTGACAATGGTTGGCCTGGGAGTAGCTGGACCACTACTTGACGGCCCCCTGAGATTTTCAGAGGATGGTCCAAAAGCAGGCTGAGACCCTCCTGAGCGCCCCTGGCTCCCACTACGATTTTGACTTGTACCCTTCCTTGATGATCCATTATCATAAGGTGACATACCTCTCAAGCTGTCTGGTGAGCTAACGAAGGCGGGAGGTGCACTGCTTCCACCTGGTCTGAATACAGGGGGCTCCAGGACAGGCCCTGGTAAATGCCCTCCAACCATAGGTGGAGGAACAGGAAGTGAGACTTCACCCAAAGCTGTACCCAATGGTGGAAGAGGTGGCGGCCCCACTAGTCCATTACCTGGGGCAGCAAACGGATTGACAAATGGAGGGCCATTACCAAGGCTACCTACAGCATTTCGAAGAAAACTGAACTCTTCTCCAGTCATTCCAGGAAAAGCATGTGGTGCTTGAGCTTGGATCTGGGCCTGAGCTTGGGCCTGAGCTTGGGCCTGAGCCTGAGCCTGGGCCTGGGCCTGAGCCTGGGCCTGAGCCTGGGCCTGGGCCTGGGCCTGGGCCTGAGCATGTGCATGTGCATGTGCATGTGCATGTGCATGTGCAAGGGAATTGGCTTGGGATTTTTGTCCTCTTCTGGTCTGCGGTGGAGGGTTTCTCTCAACCTCCTTCATCTGCTCAAATGTGACCAAGTGGACAAAGGCATCCCTGCCATTTAACTTTTGCCTGTGCAATCGTTCAGCTTTTAGGGCATCCTCTTCAGATTTAAACCGCACAACAGCTTGGCCAAGGCCATTTCCATTGCCATCAACTAGTACTTTGAGGCTCTCCTCAAACAACTGAATGCCATCTAGAAACAGCCGTACGTCTTTCTTTGACACGTTATAGGGGATATTTGTGATGTGGGCACAATTCCTGGCATTCCGTCCTCCCTCAGAGCCACCTTTCTGATCACCCTGAGATCCCTGCAGTCTTTTGCGGATTCCATCTATCTTTTCAAACATGATATCCTTTGTGATGGGGTGCACTTGTATAAATCGGCTACCCATGTACTGCATGTGGCATCCAAGAGCAGTTTTGTAGTCCATTTCATTTCGGAACTCAACAAAACCCTCTCCTGTTGCCCTGCCATTGGGTCCATATGCAATATAAATACTGTCTTCAACAATGTCCAGGTTTTTGAAAAACTCAAATATCTGTTTGTTTTCTGCTTCATATGGAAGCCCCTTTAAGTATACACAAAATTCTTGTGTGTGAGGAGAGCGAGACCTAGCACGTTCTCGACCCAAAGGGGAACTTGATGTGGCACTTCCACGATGATGCCGATTCTGTTCGGAGTCATTACCCACTTTGCCATGCCCTGCACCTGATCCCTGACTCTCTCGCCAATGTCGTTCTGTAGCAGGAGATATTTCTACATACCTTTGACCAATCATCCCATTGTTTCGTTTCAGAGATTCAAAGGAATCCTGAGGTGTAAAAAACCTAACCAAAGCCCTGCCATTACTTCTGCCCAGATTGTCTCTGAGTATCCTAATAGAGTCTACCCCTAGTCCGTGGAAAAAGTCTCTGATTTCAATTTCAGATGCACTAAAAGGAAGGCCTTGAAGCTGTACAAACAACTCATCTGGGGTTGCCACTGCCGATTTCAAATGAGCTTGGAGACTGAGGGGATTTAGAGGGTTCAGAGGATTAAGAAACATTGGATTTGGGTTTCCAAGAGACAGTGGTGGTCCTGAGGCAGCAAGACCACCAGTCACAGGTCCCACAGGTGGAGGTACACCTGGATTAAAAGGAGGAATAGCAGAGATATGTGGCATGTGTGTCATGGGAGGGACTGGAGGCACTGAGGTGAGAGGGTTAACAGTTGGAACTGGGGGTAAAGTGGACACTGGTGGTGGAACTGGCATGGGTGGCATGGGTGGTAAGGTCGGCATAGTAGGCAGGGGGGGTATAGGTGGAGGTACAGAACTTAAGGAAGACATGGCAGTAGTCATTGTAGATCCCACACTAAGACTTGGGCTGCTGAAATTATTGAAGTTTGAGGGCAAGTTCCCCATTGTTGTGGAGGCAAACGTTGGGGCACTTTTGTTGTTTACAGGCTCATTTGTTGAGACAGCTGTGGTGGGTGTGGATGAAGTGGTATTACTGAAACCTTGTGCAGTAGTCGGCAAGCTACCCCTTCCACTTCCCCCGCTAGTGCTAGGTGGCCCTGACCTGTTGACATTTCCTGCAACCCCTTCTGTACTACCAGTTTCAAAGCGCCTGCGGCTCAACTCAATCATGTTTTGCATCTCAGTTTTGCTACTGAGCAACAGTGACACCTTGGAACCTTTTATTGCTCCCCCTGTACGCATCATTCCAAGTCTTGCATCTTCATCAGTAGCAAACACGATAAAAGCTTCACCATGTTCACCCCCTACAATATGCACACCACCATCCGGGATGGTCAGTCCGGAGAAGAAATGACGAATGTCCATGGTTCCCGCCACAATGGGAAGACCCTGCAAACGGATGACCACAGCCATGCTGAGGTGCTATAACACACACCTGTAGATGAAAGAAGGCAACGACCGTCAGGCTAGGGCAAGAGAGTGATTAATAGGACAAAGGTCACACAGAAGCAAGACTCTAACCACAACAGAGCAATAGAATGAGAAAATGGAAGTGGCTATTCACATAGCATCTTAGCAATCACATAAGGACCACAGCACAACAGATACACTTGTCTCTTGATAAGCAAAACAACAAACAGGGGTTTCAAGGTCACTAGGCTTAAATCATTAAATAAAATTACTTGTTTCTCAATCCAGAAGACAGTAACTCTTCCACATACAGTTTTCACCACCAGTAGTGCTTATGTGGGTTAACGATACATTCCAAACACAATTAACATGCTTCTCTTTTTCTTCCTTGCAAACAGCATTTCAGCATTAAATTTTGGAACTCACCTGAAAGCCACATGACTATGTAACATACTAAACCTCCCCCTTTGAAATATGTACTAAAAACAGCTAAGTAACAAATGGGTAAACAAACACCGACAAACCAACATTAAGCCTGACATTTCAGAAAAGGCTACTCAAAATCGAAAACATTAAATAAGGCATTTATATTGGTCCAGCAAGGCAAAGTACTGCAAAAGAACCAATTAATTCAAGTCTTGTTATAAACGGGTGCATGGAGGTTGCAGGGAGTTGAAACTGAATTTAGGTTTAAGCAAACATGTATGGTCTTCGCAATGCATTTATACAATCAACACAGTCTACATCACCATGTACAATACATGAATTCTACTCATCAAATGTTTAAGCATCAACTCAGTGTGTGCCGTATTGCTGTTAAATTAGATAGATATTAGTTGGAAGAAGATGGCAGGATCTTTTGATGTATGGTGAACCTGAAAATTAGCACCAGATATATGTAAAGTCAGCTACTGTAAGCACAAAATGCACTGCTAGCTGTTTGGGATAGCTGGCATTTAACACAAAAAGAATTGTGATGCAAATACCCACAGACAAAAGTAGTAAATATTTAATTCTAAATACTATTTCATTTTTGCTTGTTCAAAACAAGCAAAGAATAGCTACATAAATACTTAGCAGAACTTAATTATTGAATTTAACCAGAAATACCCCATTAACACTCCTGCTATCCATCAACAGAAGGGAGGAGGACACATTGACATCTATCGCCATGCCAAACCAATGCAAATGCCCCAGAAGTGCATAGTAAATTTTTATGCCCAATTGATCTTCAGAAGAAACACCAAATCTGCTTCTCACAACTGCATCTGATTACCAGTATGGTTCATTATGGATAGCAGAAAACAAATTTAGCAGAGCAAACACTTCTAGCCTTCCAGTTCATTCCGGATATGTCAAAACATATTACAGGGTGCGATGGACATGTGGTAACATTCAATAACAAATACACCATATATAACTTTACAGTATTTTCAACACACATTATTACGATAGAGGGCCCTGGAATTTATGAAATGTTTCAGCATTTTAATGAACCAAGAATTTATAGCAGTATTTAGAGGAAACCAAACAGCACGTCTATTAAGAGTGTTGGAGAAAAAAAAAAAAAACAGGATTTCAGAAATTAATGAAAATTGCTATGCCAGTGCACTTTTTAAATGGACTGAAATACCCAAAATGTGTCCATATTGATTCAAATAAATACATTACATGTCCATGTTTATCTAACACGTAGTGTTTTTTCTTAACATTCTGATAATAGTAGTAAACCATGTGAAAAATTTAAGTTATCAGATACTTTTCCTATATACTGGCACGTGTTTACAGTGTGAATACATGATCACTATAGCAACAGATTGGGCAATATTATTATGTATCTTTAAACAAATCTTGGACTAGCATGAAAAAAAAGTTCACCCAGTAAACCATGTGCTGAGGTGTAAGAAAACAGACAAGACAGTTTGGATTCTTATACAGATTAATCCTAAACCAAAGTCTACGCAGTTGCTTACCTGTATAATTAGTGGTGCTTCTTTACTAGTTGTGGATGAAACCCAAGTCAATCTCGACAGCAAGCATTTAAAATCAACTCTCGACTGTAATAAAAGAATAAATGGAGGCAAAGACATCAATGCAAACAGCAAGGTAACCAGGAACGCCCAGTATGCATCTATATACCATTCAGCACCAGCACTGTCCAGCTTTTAGTGCAATGTGGTCAGATTCAGCAATCAGTTTGGAACACCAATCAGTCCCACCAGACGTTTGACTAGCTGCAAAAGCCGCAGACGATTTTAAAACTGGTAAAAATCATGCATATGATGTATTTCATATTGAGCCCAGCATAAACATACATGTGTGAGAGCAAAACATTTTTCAATCAGAGAGATACCAATAACAGTTGGAATGAAGCATTTGTAGCACAAATCAGTAAGATATTTAACAAACATCAGTGTGTAAGGGTTCCTTGATGAATATTGCAAGAGAACTTAAATCTGAATGCTCCTGGATATATCTACTTTACAGTAGAACTGGGCACATGGCTAAATAAGGCACTCCTCGTACATACTCAAATATACCTACTGGGGGGGGGAATCACCTGTTAAAGTGACAATGCCTTATTCTCTTCATTTTACATAAACCACATTTTAAAAATCACTTAAGCTTACGCTGGGAGGAATTAGCTGAAAACTAACAACCAACCACCAGCAACAGCTTCTCCTCACTTCACCAAACTAGAAATCACAGAAAAACACCTAAATCACATTGCAAAACAGAAATCCATAGAAAGCTGCACCAGTAAAAGAAGAGGAGCCAATTATGAACTAGTCACAAGCCAAAAGAACCTGACAAGTATGATGTGGATTAATTAAGCATTTAAATAAATAAAAAATAAATAAATAAATAAAAATCAAGGCTTTGGACAAACTCTGAGTGCAGAACAGACTGCTCTTTCATCCTATTAATATTTACAACTGGCCAACAGGGCTGTATAAACAATCAAGTACCAAAAAAAAACCAAATATTGTGCCTTAATGCCTCAGGCTGGGACTGGCACAATATGTAGGTCACACACAGGATTAACTCAGCTACACATGTCAAAGCACAAGTTTAACAGACACTTATTCATCAAACAGGAATAAAAGTGTAAGAGAATAAATGTATAAATGTAAGGCTGTAGACGGTTTTTAACCTCAAAAACAAACCAAGTGTCCAGAAAAGAGAGTCAGTACATTACAAATGCAGGGTGAGCCATCCAGAACAATAACAAGAAAACAGGGGGAAAAAGCAAAACAGCTGGAGAATGAAAGAAGGAAAAGCACAAAATACAAGCCAACAGCATTGGCAAACTCTGTGCACACAAAAGCTTCCAATAAGCACAAGTCAAATATAAATCAAATTTAAGCCCAAAAAAGGCCATTCAGGTCCACACAGCAGCTAGAGGTCCACAACCCAGGAGGACAAAATGGCGTAGAGGCAGTTCTCACCCACAGCTCTATCTACACACAGAACAAAAACTACCACTTGACACAGAGCAACGAAAGAAACATGATACTCTCCAGACTCCAGTCTCTCTAGTGAAGCAAAAAAATGCCCTAATCTTCAGCTTCTACCGTGTTTCTCTGTCTAACAGAGGACCTATTCAGGTTTCAGGTCTCCAAATGGCGTCAAGGAGCTGCTAACATGAACAGTTTGAACAAACACTCTGAATTTCTGCACTTTGCATGTCCTTACCGAATATATCTGCCTTAACAGATCTTTAGATTTGTTTTTTGGTTATTTGTTTTTGCTCTACTAGCAGGCGGCGGGTCGTTCTAGAGCTCCTCTGGGTCAGTTTTCTTCTCCCTCCTCCTGCAGACACATCTCTCTGGAGCTTGGAGCAGTGATGGCGCCCCTGAAAAACACGGAGAAGACTAACCACTGTGCATAGCGCCCCCAGCGGCCGCCTCAGGAATCACACCAAGTTTCAAACTACCTCCAGACCCGGGGACGGATCTCTCTCGGGTGGGCGTGTCACTTGGACAACGCCCTCTAGAGGGGCCAATCACGAACAACCAGCAGCCTCATGGGCGTCTCACTAGAGAGAATTCGTAGTAAGAGAACTTGTAATGTGAACTTGTGGTGAAAAGCACAGAAGTGGGGCAGCTGCTGTGCCTAGTGGTTTGGGGGTTGCCCCTGCAATCTGAAGGTTGTGGGTTCGAATCCCAGGACTGGCAGTGGCACCACTGAGGTACCTTTGAGCAAGGTGCCGTCCCCACACACTGCTCCCCAGGTGTTTTGTTGCTGGCAGCCAACTGCTTCACTTGGTGAATGAGTTAAATACAGAGAATAATTGCTGTGCTGTGGTGTGTTCACATATGACAAATGGACACTTTACACACTTACACTAACTTGTAGTGAAAATCCGAGAACTTATTCAAAGAACCTCAGAGAAGCAGAACTTGCAACGAGAATCGGAGAACTGGGGCGCCTGGTGGCCTGGTGGTTAGGAAGCTGCAATCGGAAGGCTGTGGTTAGTGAGTATTCACTTGCAGTGAATATCAGAGAACTTGCAATCAGAGTAGTGAAAACAATCAGAAAAATGAGTAACGAGAAGAAATGGAAAACTTGCAAATGAGGAGAATCCCCTCTTGATAATGTTTTCAGGGTTGGGTGGATGCTAGGGCTGTTCCCAGGCGGGCAAAAAAAAGTATGAGTTCACAAGGAGCTTTTGTGCAAAATTGTAAATGCACTCACTCAACAAAGAAAAGCACATTTTTCAACACTATTTTAAAACACTGTTCCCCTCCAGTTAACAGGACTTTCTAACAGTGACTTTTACATAATAAATGTATGATGTCACCAGAACGAACAGCCAATGAGCTGCCCAGATTGCCAACCAATCAGCACTCAGTAATCAGAATGCTAACATCCTCCTGGCCGGTCTTATTATGTAGTACTTTTTAAAATCAATGAACGTTCCTGCGTTAAGGACTAGAAAAATATTTTATTAACATTTTTAGCCCCATTTACCCCATTAAATAAGAACTCCTTTTCAGTAGCTTCCAGGGGAGACCACAGTCCTTGGTCTACGGCAAGAAGGCCAGAAACTCCACTGAATGAATGGGACTAAACCGATGAACTCCTGTTATTATTGCTGCCAGTTCCAGCATCAGCAGCCGAACACAATGTGTGGTTTGTCTGTGTGGCGCTGTTGAACCCCAGCAGAAACAAATGCTTGTCTGTGGTACAGTCAATTTAAACACTGTACTGTCTCTCTTTTATTATTTGTAAATGTTTTACAAGTGGAAAACTACACCGCAATATGGAGTTTTACTTACGCTGAATCACTGTGCCTGTCACAGCTTTTGTAAAGTTTTAAGAAAACGATCAGTTAATAAATGGCTAAAGTCTCATAACGCTTGAACACACCACATCACACAGTGTGAACAATGTGAAATTCTTGACACACAGCACTCAAAGAGCGGTGTGTGGGGACGGTACCTTGCTCAAGGGTACCTCAGTGGTGCCACTAGCAGTCCTGGGATTCAAACCCATGACCTTCTAATCGCAGGGCCGACTCCCTTACCACTAGGCCACCATGGGATAGGCACATAAAAATTAAAATAGCTCAAACTATCAGTAATTATTCAGGTACTTTTGACTGGCTCCTGTCACTCGAACTCCGATACAGAATGAAACTCATTTGCCCCTCTCTACCTACTTTGCTAAATTCAACCTATAAAAAATAAACCTCAGAGTAGGAGACAAGCTGTGAGGCTGGGTGTGCTCACTTTACCTGTGTCAACTCGCCGTTTGACAAAACTTGTTTTATTCCCGTAAATTACAGTCATTACAATTTTAAATTACTTGAAACTGACTTAAGGGTGAAATCATATTACAGTTTAGCCATTCTTTGCCAGGGTCTGCAGTGATTTCCCACACAGCATTTGTTATGATACACTCTATAAACAAAAGTATTGGGACGCCTGACCATTACACCAACAGGGACTTTAATGATATTGCATTCAAATCCATAGACTTTAATATGGAGTTGGTCCCCCTTTGCAGCTAGAAGAGCTTCCATTCTTCTTGGAAGGCTTCCCACAAGATTTTGGAGTTTCTGTGGGAACTCATCCTGTACAGTATTTATGAGGTCATCTTGGATGAGAAGGCCTGGTTCACAATTTCTGTTCCAGTTCATCCCAAAGATGTTGGATGGGGTTGAGGTCAGGGCTCTGTGCAGCCAGTCAAGTTCTTCCACACCAAACTCATCCAGCCATGTCTGTATGGACCACTGGGGCACAGTCATGCTGGAATAGAAAAGGTTCTTTTCCCCAAACTGTGTCCACAAAGTGGGAAGCATGGCGTTGTCCAAAATGCTGAAGAACAGGTATGTCCAAATACGTTTGTCCATATAGTGTATATGACTCAGCTGCAGATCATTATAAAGGAAGTGGAAGACACGCCCACACAGCACAACCAGTACAAGAACTGAACGTTTGTGGGAGCTCACCCAATGCAATTTCACAGAACAGAAAGAAACATACTATAGCCATGCAGGGGCAGCTACGCTGAGAAACCAGGAAGGGTTTTTAAATTCCTTACTTCCTCCATTCCTATATTAAAAATAATAATAATAATGATAATGATAATGATAATGATGATGATGATGATGATGATGATTATAACAAAACACCAACAAAGCAACAACAATAATAACAATAAATAATAACAATAATAATTATTATTATAATAACAAAACAGCAGCAACAACTACAATACTCATTATTGTTGCTATTGTTGTTGTTGTTGTTGTTATTATCATTATTATTATTATTATAGCTATTCGTTTTACAATTCTCCCCTTATAAATGTCAAATGATAATAATAGGAGAATCATTTTCATTGTTAGAATCGTAATCATGCATGTCCAGCCCTGAATGCTCTGTAGTTTCTTCCATAAGTACCACAGTTTTGGTGTTTACGCTACTCTAAATCACTCGAGTCTAGTCTAGTGTAGTCCAGTCTAGTCTAGTGTAGTCTAGTCTAGTCAAGAGCAGTCAAGTCTAGTCTGGTCAAGTCAAATTATAGCACATCATCACATACAAAATGTCATTCAGTGTGCCTTACAGGAATAGAACAAAAAAAAATAGAATAGAATAAAATAATGGAAGAAATAATACACAGAAAAACGATAAAAGAAAATTAAATGTCCAATAGAATTGTAAATGTTTAAAAGAAGGTGGAGGAGAATAGTGCAGTTTTAGGAGCTTTTCAAAGCTACAGTTGGTGCAGATCTGATACGGATGGGCAGTTGGTTGGACAGCATAGTGGAGAAACACCATTTCCCCAGGTTTAGTTTCAGCGCTTTTCACTACTAGCTGAGCAGCACCTGCAGATCCAAGAGACCAACCAGGAATATATACATCAAACACGTCCGAGATGCAGGGCATTCAGGTTTTCCAGTTTGCTTGGCATGGCATTGGAAAGGCGTGCTTGCAGCTGAAACCTAGTTCAGAACTCACCCGAGGTTTACGCCCGATTGAGTCGCTACGTCCTACATCAGTGCACGACATAGGGAGTAATATCATCAGTTGTGTGCCCTATGTAGTGCACTATACAAGGATGTGGAAGGCGTTTGGAACTCGACCTCAGCCATGAAAGTGAAAATCATTTTTTAGAGAAATTCTATTTTCTGATTGGCCAATAGGTCGCTAGTTCAAAGAGAGCTATACGAGCTCAGAGCAGTCCGCCTTTGACTTGTTTAGGCTTTAGTGATTTCTGTGCGGCGAAGTTAATCATTTCTCGGTGTGAGAAATGCCATGTGTGGCGTGCGAGCGTGTGAACTTGCTGAGATGCGTGAGACTTGAGAGCACTGTCTGAGATGTATTTAGGGTCCAACCATTGAATGACTTGTACACAAAAGTATAAAAGTGTGCATTTGTCACACACCACAGCACAGCACACAGTATTAAATTGCTCTCTGAATTTAACCCATTCACCAAGTGACGCAGTGAGCGTCCAAAGACACTTGGGGAGTAGTGTGTGGTGCTAATGACAATCCTGGGATTCGAACCCACAACCTTCTGCAGGGGTAACTCGCTAACCACTAGGCCACCAACTGCTTTGAAATTAATTCTGTACTGAACTGGGAGCCAGTGCAAAGATCTGAGAACTGGAGTGATGTGCCCTCTTAAAATAACTGAAGGGAACCTTTGTTGGATTCAGCCTCTGCAGTGCAGAACTGCGTCCTCTAGTGACTGTTTGTTAAACCACACCTTCCGTCTGACCGTCAATCCTCATATTTGGCTGATGCCTTGATACTGTAGCCTACCTTATATTTTATCTTACACTAGCTATTTTAGATAATTATAACGTACCTATTAAAATCTATATATTTATGGCCATCTATTGAGGCTGTATGAGAGGCATTTCTCATGGCTTTAGGACTTTAATTTTGAAGTGTGAGCTCTGTACAGGAAGGAATCGGTTGTGTGTAAACACGTGTTGGAAAACTCGTGGATCTAGACTTTGGGATTTAGATCAAATTTTAAATCCCAACACTAGTTCATCTGCTTCTTTCTTTGAGCAAGACGGCCAGTGTTATAAAGATCCAAGGACGACATGGTTCGAGCAAGAAGGTATGATGTTTAAATCTGCACGATTTATTCCACCAACATACAAAATTTGAATCAGAAAATGTTCTTGATCCTGGAGGAACGAGCTTATGTTATGGCTGCACAGATACACAGAGACAATAACAATATAAAATATAAAGTCTAAATAAACCTACAATTTGTAGTTAAACCTTAATATGAAATACACTGTATTGTATACACAAACACTGGGTGTGAACAGTATAGATCAGTAACTTAGTATTAAGTGAGTTACTAATAACACAGATTAGTAGTTAGGAGTATGTTTTTGCACGTTGTAGAGATCAGTAGTATATAAGTAATATTGACATAAGTACTGATATTGCACATGGTAGACTATTGCACATCATAGCTAAAAATGCACATAGTGATACACATAAAGATGGTGATTTAAACCATGTCAGCATCTGGGATAGAACAGAAGTAGTGATATTCACATGGTGAGACTATTTCACATAAGATATTGTACATAATGAAATGATCTAACACCCATTTAGAAAACAGAGAGATCATCTTATTGCAAGCATTCATTTAGGATATAATTGCTTAAAGAGAGTATTTGGACTATAGTTCGTATTTTCAGAATGAAACAAAAGGATCGTTTTGGTTCATTCTGGATGCTAACATCAGATAATGGTTATACAAGTTATTCTAAATGATCATTTATCCTGTGATGTGGTGGATAACAGACCAGCCGTGTTAGTGCTCTCCTCCACCACCATCAATAAACAGATTTCCAGAATATCTTTTGGAAGAATTTGGTTTCATTCCTCCAGAGTAGACTACGCCAAGGCATGCTGAAGCTCTTCTAGTGGCCCAGCAGTGAAAATCCCCAAACACCATATGCTGGCTGTTCTTTTAATTTGTCAGTTTGTCAACAAGGGTGCCTCATACTGGGTTCTTCAACAAAAATGAATCCATAAATTGTCAGCAATGTTTTTGCCAGTGACTGACGCATCTGTTGGCCTGTCGTATTCCGTGTCACACTCATGCAGACCCTATTCACACACTGTTACACAGATAACCCTTCAGTAGTCCCACAAGTGGGAAATTTGCATTGTTACAGCAGCAGAGTGGACAGAACTAGTAGAAACAGCATAACCAATAGAATAACAGCTAATTTAAAAATACATTTATATATATATATATATATATATATATATATATACATAGAACATATGTATGCATGAATAAAGTGCATATATGTTCATGGACACATTGGAGTATCTTCGTTGCTGGGTAGCAGCAGACATTGAAAGAAACATTAATTACCAATAAACATTTTCAACTGGGTTTTGCCCCACAGAGCCGTGCGCAGACCAAAAGCGAGGCAGGTGGATGAGTATGACAGTGATGATCCTACTCGCTATAAGGATGAAGAAATCCCCGATAAGGTAACTAACGTGAGCCTCTCTTTATGATCCACTGTAATTTACATCAGCTGTCCTATTGCTAGAGTCCATTTGCATAACACATTCGCTACTGGTTGCTATTTCTCCCATCAGAAATCATCGAAGTATGTGAAGGATAAGATAGACGAGTTCCATAGTGAAAAGCTCTCGGTGAGTTGCTGCTCTAATTTGTACTGAGACTAAGGTTGGGCAAAATGTTATCGTCACTATAATTAAATTATAATGTTCTATGCATTTCTGAGTGTGTCCTGGTTAAAAAAAAACAACTTTATTATATTTACTATCTATTTTATCATGTATATTTAATTTTTCTTTTCCTGATTTTACAGATTTTTTAAAATAAAAAAAATCTAGATATCCAGTTATATATTTTGTATATCTTCATATATTGTAATTTTTTCTCCAAATGGCCTAAAAACCTTTACTTAAATAGTTTCTGTCTTTTGTAGAAGCTTTTGGCTCATGGGGTCCAGGGTGGCAATGATCGGGAAGATGATGCCGATGAGGTAAACAGAAAATAAGCTGGTTCTGTAACGTAGCTTTAACATGGTCATTTGTGATTGACCCATTAAAAGTTGGAAAATGCTACTGAAATTATAATGTTCCCTGCATCCCTGTTTTAGGTGGTGTTAGGGCGGCATGTATGCAAAACATCTGTTTCCTTCATTATTCATTGTATTTATGTCTAAAAATACAGTTACAGTTTTTATTTAGTTATGCCATTTCTTGTTATTTTGCTGGGGGGTTTTTTTGGTATTTTTGGTTGCACTATTGCACTATTGTCTTTTTTTAAAATCTTACCTTTATATTTTATATGACAAAATAATTTTTCTTGGGATTCAAAAAGTTATCTTTATGAAGTCCTGTATTGCAACAGTAGGTAGAAAAGAGGGATTGGTCGTAGATCTCTTGTTCTAAGATGTACATAGCCATGATGTTAAGTGATCGTTCTCACTCTGTTCAGGAAGAAGTTATGGCCCTGACACTTCAAGACTCGGAGGAGGAGGAGGAAGAGGATGAAGAGGAGGGTGTTAGTGATGAAGACCAAGAAGAGACGGACATGGAGAGTGACTTAGAAGGGAGACGGGATGATGGTAATTAACTGACATGCTTAATAGTTCATTTATTTTTGGCACCAAATTGCAATGTTTCCCCTCCTTTTTTTTGTGCTGCATTTATGCACGTGTGTCTTGTTTAAATATTTTATCAAACCTTTGTTTTCGTATTTTAATAGATCTTCCAAATGACATGGCCTGGGGGAAGAAGAAGAAAATGTTCTATGATTCTGACTACATTGCTGCAAGTAAGAATATTATATAATATACATTATTATTAGGCCTGTCACTATTATTCTATGCTGCTTACCTGGACCAGGACACTGCTGTACACTACCAGTCAAAAGTTTGGACACACTTCATTCAACGATTTCCTTCGTTTTTATTACTCTTGGCATTTTTTTATCAGATTCATGAGGAATCGATCTGGAATGGTAATTACTTAATCGGTGTTCTTCATCAAGAGTTCATTAATGGAATTTCTTGCCTTCTTAATGTGTTTGGGATCATCAGTTTTGATGGTACAGTTAGTGATCCTGTTCCACTACGGTTCTACTCCACATTATGGCAAGAACCACTTAACTAAGTAAAAAAAAACATCAGTCCATCATTACCTTATTACAAAACATATTCTGGTTTGTTTAACTCTTTTTTTGTTTAATGCATAATTCCATGTGTTCCTTCATAATTTTGTTTGTTTCTAATATTAATCTACAATGTAGAAAATAATACAAAGAAAAAACATTGAATGAGAAGGTGTGTCCAAAGAGATTTGTGACATCAGTGAGGTTTTCTTGGGTGAATAACAGGTTAGTAAGTAAGTAAGTAATAGATAGATAGATAGAAAGGTAAATAATATTAGTAATTTGGTATTCTGCTGATTATTATATGAAAATATCAAGCAACAAAATTGACAGTCATACAAAAAGAGTACTTTACTCTAAAAAGATTATCAAAAATGCTTTAAAAATGTATTACACAATGTCGAGAGTGTATAATTATATATATGAGACTATTATGTTCTAAAGGCCATAGGAGAATTTAAAATATTTATCATCATGATGCAAATTGTCATTTAATCACTGCTCATTTGTAGAGGAGACATTTTAATTAATGTTTTTTAATTGAGTAATTAATTTTAATTTGGGTAATCACGAAGGCCCGACATTACAGAAAGCTAATGAATGATTTAGTTTTATACTCTAATGATGCTCAGTCTGAAGAAAACAACAATGCGTTTGATTTGTAGAGGGAAAATCACTGGAGGAGATTGAGGCAGAGGATAAAGAAGAGGAGGAGGAAGCCAAAAACATTCAGAGACGACTAGCAGCCAACCTGAGCGAGGAGGACTATGATCTAAACCTGTTCCAGGTACGTTTCGAAAGAATGTAGAACATACCAAGCATTACTAGTTTATTAAAAGTTTCACCCTGGACATCCTCTTGATCTAAAATCTATTCAAGGGCTGGCCCATATAATAATAATAAATAATAATAATACATTTTATTTATAATGCCCTTTTCATCACAGAATCTCAAAGGGCTACAGGTTAAACAAAAAAGAAAAACAAATAGCATTTTACAGACTTGTAAGATTAGTTGTTATTTAGATAATTATTCTCATAATAACCTCATTTGTTTCATATTTAACCATAGTAAAGTTTTTTGAATGCTGTCGCCATATGTTGCTATAGAAGCTGTGCTTGTAGCTTCTTATACGAATACTTATACAATGCTTTCATGACCACTTTGTCAGAAAGGGTGCCATATATA
>JBBPCX010000141.1:15445134-15472467 GCA_037974365.1 Hydrocynus forskahlii
GCTGGGATGTCAGTTTCAAACACCCAGTTCTTATTAATTAGTAAAACATTTTCATTTACAGTGAATAACTTCAACATAGATGCACATAAATACAGATGTAAGCTGATCTCAGTAATTTTTTATCAGTTAATCACATGGTTTTCTATGCAAAATTAAACAATTAATTCAAAAGTAGTGTATTACGCACTTTTGTTTTTAAAATACTGCTATATGATCGAAGTGCAATAGCATTTGGTTTGCAAACACTTTAAACAAATAAGGAGCTTTTTAACAGCAGTGTTCCATTTAACACAATCACACAGCTGCAGTTCAAATATTTAGTTCAAATACTTAAAATGTAATGTAATCAAATCAAATACAAAACCAAAGCTATTTGATTCTGCAGGGCATTCACATTTTATCTAGTTTGTTATAGAAAAACAAGTTACTCATAAGAGTCCAGAGCATGGGGGGCAGAACCATTATAGCTGGTGCAAAGAAGGACCAACTTCATATGAAAGTCTAAATCTGAATGGAGTGTCATTAAAGTCACTGTTGGTGTAATGGTCAGGCGTCCCAATACTTTTGTCCATATAGTGTATGTTGACGTTTGGGCATGTGTATTGTTCATCATAAGACTTTAAGTTTTTTAGACATATGTTTCTGAAATCAAGAATATCATGGGGAATCTGTCCTCTCTTTGCTGCTGTACTCTTCTGGAAAGACTTTACACTATGGTTGAAACATTGCTGTGAGGATTTGATTGTGTTCAGCCACAACAGTAGGTAGCCTACTGATGTTGGGTGAATAGTTCTGGAACATGGGGGGCGGAATCATTATAGCAGCTGCTATAGCAACGAACTTTCTAAATAAAAGGATTTAAAAAATGTTAATATTTATTATATAAAATTATTTGTCGACGTTAAGTAAATATTGCGTTAACGTGAAAATTATTACTTATATTACTTATATACTACTGATCTCTACTACGTGCAATTACTGACATCTGTGTTATTAGTAATTCACTTAACTGCACGTTATTTATCTATTCTATTTATACCCAGTATTTGTGTATATCAAAGTGTATGTGTGTATATCACAGTGTGTTTGTGTATATCACAGTATATCACTCTATAGGGTGTGTGTGTAGGGGTATAAATGTAAATATCATAGTGCATTTCATATTGGGTTTTTTCTATAGAGCTTTTTACTGGATTTATTTACATTTTATATTGTATACTGTTGTTTCTGTGTTGGTTCTACTGTAACTGTTAGCTGTGCTGGGGTGTGTTCACATATGACACTTCACACTTATATCATAGTTCACAAATACACTTATGTCAAGGTTCCATTTCAAATTGAGTTTTTTTTTGTCTAACTACCATCCATGTCATTGGTAATTTACTTAGTAAGTTACTCATTTAAAATATGTATTGCCTCTTTGACCAGAAGATTGTGGGTTTGAATCCAATGACTGCCACTGGCACCCTGAAGTGCCCTTGAGCAAGGTACTGTCCCCACACACCGCTCCCTGGGTGCTGCATCACTGGCTGCCCACTGCTTCACTTGGTGAATGGGTTAAATACAGAGAAAGAATTTCACACTGTCCACACAGCGCTGCGCTGTATTCATCTATGACAAATGGACATTTGTGTAAATCATAGTGCAGTTTTTTAGATGACCACGTAAGTTACTTGTCTATATCATTTATATCTCAGCATTCTTGTACTCTATTTCATAGTGCATTTGTGTTTATCATTGTGCATTTATATTTATATATATATATATATATATATATAACGTATTTCATATTGAGTTTATTCTACAGATTTTTAAAAATGTATTTAGACTTTGTCTTTGTCTCTGTGAGGGCACGACATAAGCAGTCTATGAAGTTTACTGATTCTGATTAAAAACTCACTACTCTGTGAATCGGTTCGCCCTGTGAGTTGTAGAGAGCCGAGTTAGTTGAGCCGACTCGTCCGTGAGCGGGCCTCTCTGGAGCGGGTCTGGAGGCGGAGGCGCTCGGAGCCGCGGACACACCGGCGGAGCCTGCAGCACGACGGACACACGGCACGGCGCTCCCGGAGCACCACCGGGGACCTTATTGTTAGTTTAACCGAGAAAGAAGGGGAGGGGAACGGTTTAAAAACCGGGCTGCCTTGCTCCCAAACAGGGCAGCCGCAGCTGAAGGAAAGAAAAAGAGAAAAAATCCCCGGGTAAGTGTGAGTGGGATCGAGCTAATGCTGCTAAGCTAACGCCGCGGAGAGAAGTTGAGAGCGAGGCCGGGGTAAGGGGCGAGTCTGGCGGCGTGGGCGGGGAGGTTGTGCCGGTGTGGGGGAGTTCGGGTGGAGGTCAGGGAGGGTGACTTTTCTTTTTAGCTCAAGCTGTCAGAGGCGAATTCTGTCCTCAAGAGAGGCAGATAGAGGAACATGGAATTTAGACTGCAGTTGTGGAGAAGTTGGGCTGAACAGAAGCCAGCTGTCAGAGAAAAAGCAGTCTGGCTAGCTTAGCATAGCATAGCCTTAGCTTAGCCTGGCCAGAGCTGCCAGAGTGACTGAGCCCAGGCAGCCACGTCCTGCATGGTGCTCCAACTCTCAGCCCTTCGGAGGCTCCACAGACTCATAAATCATGCATGTGACATAGAATGCCTTTTTAATCTTTCAATTTTACAAACCACATGCTTGCAGAACATTTCTCTCCAGTCAAGGGAGCTTCATCTTAGAGGTTGAGGCCATGTCCCCCCAGCTCTTTTTGGAAATAACCTCACCTTTAGATGGGCTGTCATGAAGAGGCAGCTTCACTTTAAAGCCAGTTTGATCAACTGACTTAATCTGCATCAGACAGGGCAGTCCTAACAAAAATAACATGGTGTTTTTGTGTATTCCAGATATTCTTAACACAACGCAGTCACAAACTAACCTACTTGCAACTTTACTTGCAGAAGCTGAAGTGAAAGATCTTGACCAAAGCTCAGTTTTGCTTTTGACAGGAGGGAAAATGACACAAGTGTGTCTGAGCTTGCTTAGGGTTTGCAGATTGCTGGGTTGATGCTTCTCTGTTAATGCAAAAATGACTTGGTGACTAAGATCAAGCCTCTAAATAATTTCATTTGGAGCAGAGATCTGTCTTTATCACTAATATAACAGTTCTGAAATGCCCCTGATAAACTGCTTTTATGTGTGACACTACTCTAGTTGTGATATTGTATTATACTTAGGAAGTGTCTTCCTGAATAGAATAGAAAAGGGCCTGAAAATAATTGAATTTGGACCAAATATCTCCATATTACTGATGTCAGTTAACAGAACAGTTTTCTGTGATGCCTCTGAATGAACCTGTTCTACATGTGTCACTATTCTAGTTGTGATATGGTGTTATATATAGTAAGTGTCTTCCTGAATGTGATATTTTTTTTATGCGTTAGTGGTGTGTAGTCAGTTGGGCCATGTCCCTCAAGCGTGTGTTAAATGCTGACTGGCCGCTCTCTACACTTTGATGGTCCATATGAGTGCACACGTTCAGGTCACCTTTGACTAATCTGTCTTTAACCGCTCCTTACTGTTGCTCTTTTGCTGAGAAATCTCTTACTGTACGTGCCTGTCTGCAGTGAAGAGCTCTCTGTCTGTCAAGAAAAATAAAACGGACAGTTGCGGGAGTTCCCCTCGCAGGATATTCCCTCGCAAGATTTGTGATCTTAATGACTTTAATGTTTTTAAGGATCCACAGCCAGGAACTGTCTCTGTATAAAGGCTGTAATATCTGAACTATCTGTAAAATTTGACCTCGTTCATCAGTAAAGAAATTCAGCATCGCCTGTGAACTATTCCAGTTAGCACCAGACCTGTTTGTCTTCAGCTTGTAGATTCTCAGAAAACAGAAAATGATTGAACCGTCATTTGCTTGTCAGAACATGCCTGGTAGTCCCTCTTTGAAACCGCTGACTTTTTGTATTGAAGTCTTAGCGCTTTAGCACAGTTTTTAAAAAGTCTATTTTTGAAGCTTCATATGTTTAAAAAAATAATAATTTAAGGCTTTCATTTAATTTGGTTTGTGTCCTGTGGTTGTGATAACTAAATGTCTCATAATAGCTCTGTTGAATTGTGTTTGGTTTTCACCAGAAGTCAAAAGTGTTATGCTTTTATGGCACTTTCTTTACATTTATTACAGTTGACAGGACTGAAATCTCTTCTTAAGAAGTTTATGCTGGTCTTTTTCCACATTTTTGGTTATTTTGGCTTTATTCTGTTGTATGTTTTAGCACCTTCTCAGCTGTAAATGATATTTATTGACTTATTGAACACCCATGGTCTTTATTCAGCTTGAGTTAGATATTTTGTGTTGTTGTTTTAACATGGGACTGTTTTGCTTTCAGCTCTAAGGCCTGCAATGGGCAGTGAGTTTTCTTTACTCACCTTTTCTCCGTCTGATCTTCTGGCTGTGTTGTGTGTTAAATGTGACAGAGTGGAAGCTGTAAGCCGTTTGTTGCAGTATGTGGTAATCATTCCCGTGTCAGGATGTTGTGAAGGTTTTTGTTACAGTCTGGCATCCCTCATGCCCGAAGGGTTTCCAGCTCGCATCCTGCCGCTTTGCCGCTAAAAACTTACCTGGAAACTGCTGGCATTTTGCATTCCTCTCACTTTACTCCGTCTCTGCTAAATGGTGCCATAGGCTAGACACCAGATGGGCTGGCATCGTATAGCAAGATCCTCTTCAGCCTCGTCCTTTTGATGCTTCATCGTCGTGTCTCTTTGGCTGTCTGTGCACAGTGTGCTTAATGTTGATGAGGATTGTCAGGTGATATACAGTGAGTACAGTGTTTCTCTTAGGTTTCAGCACTAAACCATTTTTTTTTCTTCTCTAAACCGTCTTTTTCACCGACTTGATTAATGATCTTACTTATAGTTAAAACTTTCTCCAGCTGAGCTTTGCAGGAACATAGATTCGCTTAAGTTGTACTAAACCTAGTCTCCCGTTTTCTGTTTGGCCTTTTTGGTGTTGATATTTTGTTTGACCTTTTTAATGGTGAAGACGACAAATAAAGTCGACACTGTCCTCCAAATTTTAAGATGATTAAATTCCCTCCAATATGATATAATGCTCCAGATTGATATTTTTTATCTGTACCTTTTTTTTTGGAAGTACCTAAATCTGATAAAATCTGATAAAAGTCCAGTGTTGCATGTTTGGGACTGTTGCTGTCAATATTATGGAGTTAATGACTCATAGGGGAGAGTTTTTGAGTTTTAAAAAGGATAAACAATAAAAATAAACTTAACTGAACAGTAACAAACAATACACTGGCTTGGGTGCGTCCACTTCTCAGTGAGAGAAGGAGGATAATTATTTAAAATATTTCAAATATTCGTGTCATCTGGGACTCCAAATAATCATTACAGAATTGGGATTGAGCAGATAATGGTTAGTTTATGACTTTTTTTAAACCGAGTTATCAAATTTTATTCGAGTGCTTATGATAGCCCTATGTGTCACAGTGTTTGACAGCAAAAACATTTTGATGAATTATTTATTCACAAATGATTGTGATTTGTGACAGAAATCACTTCTTGAGGATGATGAAGTTTATGCTAGTCTTTTTTTCACCCCTTGCTGGATGTTTTGGGATAATTTTGACCTTTAAATGGAGTGTTTGATGTAGGTTTAACTCACGTCAAGTCAAATAGGTTTTTACTGTTATTTCGACCATATACACACAGAACACAGTGACACGTGCCACCAGGACCATGGTGCAACACATGAACAGAAACAGACCACCACAAGACAAAAAGTGTACAATAAGGGCACGAGAGCAACAATACTGGACAAGAAGACAACATGTAACACAATCTATGGTAGCTACAGCCAGGATGAATACAGTATCTTGACAGATACTTGACAGATACTGTATTCTAGCAGCAATATTCTAGTTTAGTATTCGGTATACAGTATTCAGTATACTGTATTCTAGTGGACAGTTTTGTTGTCAAATCAAATTCCAGCCCAGCATTTAATTGTATTCGTGTCGTTTGGTTGTGATATCTAAATGTCTTATAATAGCTGTGTTAGACTTTTGAATTGTAACTGCTTGATTTTTCACTAAAAGTCAAAAGGATTGTTCTTTCATATTTTATATGTACTGATTACAACTGAGAGGACAGAAATCTTTTCTTAAGAATGATGTTTATCCCTTTTCACCCTTATTTTGGGATTATTTGGACCTTTTAAATTGAGTATTTGATATAAATGTAACTCTTAAGATTTGTAATGGAGAGTGTTGATGCATTTTCTCAGCTGTAAATTATGTTTATTGACATTTTTTAACACCCATTTCTTTATTCAGCTTGTTAGATATTTTGTGTTCATGTTGTATTAAACCTTAGTTGAACGTATGTAATGATACTAATGGCAAGACACTGAAAGAGTTTGCAGCGTTCAGGATGTGAGATAATGGCCCTGGATTAACGGCGAGGTGCGCACGGATTTGGCGGACTGACGTGGAAGACCAAGAGACAGCCTCCCCTTACCTTTCGCATACCAATAGCTTATTTGTGATTCAACCGTGGCCCTCTCCCTGGCCCTGTCTCACTCAAAGGCTTTTTAATTTTTCCCCTTGTTGAAGTGATTATTCAAATGGCCGTCCGTGAGATGGAGTTATCAGACCCCTGTTGGTAAATGGGCTCCAGGCTAGCTTAAAGCATCGCTTCCCCTTACTCACCTCTCACCCATCAGGGAGCCACTAGGGGTCAACCGATATACCTTTTTTATTTTTCAGGGCTGAATCTGTTACAAAATTGTATTAATCAGAGAGATTGATAACGATATTTGGAAAAAAAATTGTCCATTATTGCAATAAATATCAGATTTATTTAATATTTGAAAACATTTCTTCACAGTTTCACAATCTGAACAGGAGGAAAAATCGAACTGTATGTGAAAACCAAATGAATAAAACAAGGTAATGGCCTGATGGGCTGACACCCAATCATGTCATTTATGCAGTTACCAAAACTCTGGTTATTGTTTTTGTTTACAGGCTCTTTGTAATGGTCTGTTTTGTGATGCTTGCACTTTGTTTATTGTTTTAGAAGTACTGATGCTACCCATGATATTCTGAAAATGTTCACTATAGAGCACTGAATCATTGTAAAAATAACATGACAGTGCACATTTTGGAAATAATAAAATTTGATACTTTAAATGGATAAGAATAAATGTCCTATATAGCCCTCAAAATGAAAACTTTGAAATGATCCCTGAAGCAGAAAGTGCTCCTCTTAGGAGGCAGCAGCCTCAGTGTTTGCTTTAGTGACTTTAGTTGAGGTGATGGTGGTATTTACCGGTGACCTTGCGCACAAAGCACAAATTTCACAGGCTGTGAAATTTCTGTTCTGTTACACCAGTCGCAATATGAACCAATGTAATTGCTATATGATGTCCATTTATGATCCCTATTAACACTTAAATTTTTTTTTCCAACCTGTGTAGTAACAGCAGGCTTGCTTTGAGTGTTTATCTCCATACTGCTCCTGGAAGACGGTGGAAATTGGCCTGTATGTGATTAGTCAGTGCAGTGACAGCTTTCTGTGGCTCATTAGAGCTTGATTTTACATTATTTTTGATACACTATTAAATGTGTTAATTGAACCTTTTTGGGATTATCCAGCCTAATTGATAGGGCTGCACATGTTTGGAAAAATGATAATTGTCGTCTTAAGCGATGCTGTGATGCAGATCTGTTCATGTGTGAGCGTTGTGTAAAAGTGCACTGTATATATTATTAATATGAGACACCACTTTCACCATTTCAACTGATCTACTGCTAGGGATGCAACCGTGTGGGATTTTGTGTGCCGATGCCCAGTATTGTTCATGAATACATCTGCTAGTGGCGATACATAAATACTTAATTACGTAAGCTTACAAATTAGGTAAATTCACTTAATGGAAAAAAGTATTGGGACACACCTCTTAGTTATTGAATTCAGGTGGCCCTTTACATCCACTGAAGAGCAATCTTAATGCTTCACCATACCAGGACATCTTGGACAACGCCATGCTTCCAACTTTCTGGACACAGTTTGTGGAAGAACCTTGTCTGGCCTGCACAGAGCCCTGACCTCAACCCCATCCAACACCTTCTTCTCCACCATCAGTGCCTAACCTCATAAATGCTCTGCAGAATGAATGGGCACAAGTTTCTACAGAAACGTCCCAATACTTTTGTCCATATGGTGTATCTGTCTGTTCACTCTGCAGCAGGTTAGTCCCATCCATTTGCACTGAAGTTATAAGCAGTCTTTTAGGCTGGGCTATAATACACGTAGCAGGAATGCTGTAGTAATGTATCATATAATTGCTTTGTGAACAACCTTAAACAGTGTATCTCCAGAGTGGATTATTTAGCTGTGTATGTAAACGCATCGCCTCCGACCTGTTCTTCTATAGCACATATTTTAATACGTAAATGTAAATGTGGTGATTGCAATGCTAGCACAGCTAGAGCTCATCCAGTGTAGATAAGTCACAGTCACTATTTAAAACACAGTCAATATAGGAATAAAAATAAATATTGAAAACAGAGTCGTGAGTTTGAGGATGAGGCGTTCCCTGATTTTTACCTCAGCAAGAGGTGCAATTTCATTGACTGATGCCAGCACTGTCCTCGAGTCACGACCACAAAAGTGGAAAACTTCAACTCCAAGGCAGGCAGGCATACGCTCATCTCAGGGTCGTGAGCATGATGGTTGGGATCGAGCCCTTCTGCATTGCGTTTTTTCTGAGTTCTGATAAGTGCGGACAGAAACAAGCCAGAAGAAACATGCTGGAAAGAACGCTACCAAGTACTCTGAATACAGATGATTTTTATTAAACGTTTCTGGTCTTACGTTGTCGTCTGTTGTATAGTCCTTGCAATAAGTTTCAGATTTGTTGTGAAGTACTTTGTAGCTTTTGTTTCGGAAAGTGCCAATTAAATAATTTATTTTACTTACTTTACAATAAGCACAGGTTTTTTAAGCAGTGATGGGAGCATGAGACACAATATGGACAAAAATATTGGGATCACACCATCAAGGAGTTCTATGACATTGCATTCACATAGACTTTAATATGGAGCTGGTCCCCCTTTGCAGCTATAACAGCTTCCACTCCTCTTTGAAGGCTTTCCACAAGATTTTGGAGTTTCTGTGGGAATTTTTGCTCATTCATTCTGTAGAGCATTTATGAGATCAGCCACGGATGTTGGAAGAGAAGGTCTGGCTCACAATCTCCATTCCAATTCATCCCAAAGGTGCTGGATGGGGTTGAGGTCAGGGCTCTGTGCGGACCAGTCAAGTTCATCCACACCAAACTCATCCAACCATGTATTTATGGAACTTTGTGCGCTGAGGCACAGTCATGCTGGAATAGAAAAGGTTCTTCCCCAAACCGTGTCCACAACATTGGAAGCATGGCGTTGTCCAAAATGTCTTGGTATGCTGAAGCATTAAGATCACCTTTCACTGGAAGTAAGGTGCCTATCCCAAACCCTGAAAAACAGGTGTGTCCCAATATTTTTGTCCATATAGTGTATGTTCAGAAAAGCTTACTAACATGTAACCGTCTCAATGTGAAAACAATGTGACAATGTGGGTCTTGTCAGTGTTAACCAAAAACGCAAGTTTATCCGTCTGCTTGTCTTTTAAGTACCTCACTGTGTGACCTCACACCAGTACTGATATTTGTATGAATCAAGGTTTTTAAATGATTCAGCAAATATAAATGATTATATATAAATAATTTCAGCCTTTAACTATGTTAAGCACACTGTTGGCTTTGTAATATATTGCTAGGCACATTGCACTCGCAATGAAATCAAATCATGTTAGTATCTTAGAGTAAGGGTGTAACAGTACATACACATTTGTATGAGTTTATGATCCTGTGCTGTGTATTAGTACATTGGTTAAAAAATAAGTGCCTTTCATTTTGTTGTCCTATTACAAAACTAATACCAATTTTTCTTAGAATAACATTTTAAAAACAGGTGTTCTAATTTATTTCAGTGCATCTGCAGCATTTCACAGTCTCAGTTGTAAGCATGCCTTGAAAATATTTGAAGAATGGATGAGAAGTTTGAACATGTACTTTAATCCCAGTATTAAGTTGTGCTTGTGTGAAGGGGACTGGAAGAGCTCAGTCTTCATTAGCAATGCTGCGCATCACTAGCATGCAGATGAGCTATGAACCCATTCGTCTGCTGGAAATGCTTCCCTGATTCCAATTTGAGTCTTGTTTGAAGTCACATTGTGCGAGGCCACTTTTCTGTGTAAGAGAAGTCTCTCTATGTGAAAGATCAGAGAGGATAATTGCACTTAAGCGAACCTCATTTAGAACTGGCTTGCAAAAGACTAATTGCACTTCTAGGCAGTTTTTTGGGCCTCCAGTAAACGGCCTTTCAATCTGGCAGACCGCCGTCAGATCAGTAACGTTCAGCAAAAGACTGAAATGGCCAGAAGGAAAATGGACTTTTATGCTGGTTGTCATATTGTGTATGTATTATATATATATTCCATTTATTTCTTAAAATCATTATGTTTAAAGTGTTATTTTAGTAATTATTACAAATAAATTATTCTCAAGGTTCTGTAGGTGAAACTGAGCCAACGCGGTTTCTTCAGGCGAAGCCTCTGGGGATTTTGGGCAGCTGTTTTATTATTAATGTTATTCAGGAGCCAAATTTTGAGTTTTGCTCAGCTGGGTGCTTTAATCTATTTTTGCTGTAAATTAATGAATTTTTAAAGAGCCCCTCGCCAGATATGGGTGAATGTAGGAATGCAGCATTGGTTCAGTTTTTCACCATCCCCACCACCCTCCCCTTGGGAAGGGGAGCACTATACTTTCATTTTTTATTCATGCTGAAATACACTGCCATGAATCCACCAGTCTCTCCATGTGCGAAGAACTTTGTCAGATGTTGGACTGCATCACAGCTTCGCAAACTTCTTGCACTGAACAACCCCGTGCTGATATCGGAACCAGACCACTTCAGTAATGATTATGTTTTGGAGCTCTCGCTTCACTAATCGCTGGGGGGCTGGAAATTTGAGTCTCCACTATAAAACATTATTGAGCTGCCTGAACCAATATATGATTGTTGCCTTTTTTGAAGATTTGTGACATGCTGAGTACTTCTAAGTACTTAAATATATGTTGTAAAAACATATATGGGCAACTTATAAGCGGAAGGGTACATGGGTGCACTAAAACCTAGTTTACACACATCAGTTTTACATATTCAAATATCCCTACTATACTGAACTGATACACAGGATTAATGGGTGCTAATAGCAGAAGAACAGATACATATGCCTGTTCTAATAATCAGCTAAAGAAACGGAAGGCGAATGAGCAGAAGACCATTTTGAAACATGGACATCTAACATGGATGTTGTTTTAGTTTGGGTTTTTTACAGTTCTATATTCTCAGAATTGCCGGAAATGGTGTAAAACCTTAACCTCACCATGTACCCAGGGGGTACATATGTCCAGTCTTAGGTTAAAACTTGCTGTCAGTCCTGCTTTTACTAGATGTCAGTGATAGAAATTGAGAAATTGTAACTAGGAAACATTTGCATATGTATCCCTGTTGAAACACGAACAACATATTCAACATTTAAGAAGACTAAATAACAGATCAGTCAGTGTAGAGATTCAATATTGTTTGTCTTATTTGGAAAAGAAATGCTAAAAGGCTTGCGGTGAATGCTAGTGAATTAAAACATTGTTATATGCATTGAGTTGTTGGACTTTATTTACATTCATTCATAGATTTTGAAGACAATTTAGGGTTACTTCAGTTAGTTTTAATAATTTGTATGCAGTTTGAATGATAAATAGGAAATCTTCAGATGATTGTTTGGCTGAATATTTTTCCCCCAAGCACTATTTGCACATTATTGGAAGGATTTACTGTAAAACTGTAAAAAAAAGACAAAGTAAAGAATATACAGCTTGAATGTATGTTAAATGCGTGTCTGTGTTAAACAAAACCGCTGACTTAAGTATTTTCAAACCCTGTGTGGGAGGTTACTCTTACACGTACTCTGGTTATATTTAGTGGTACTCATTTTTGCGGTTTGGTTCTTTACGAAAATCTTATCAGATTGCTAGATTACTTGCTAGAGTAACTATATAGTATACAGTGACATTTTCAAATTTTTTTACCCCTGTACATGAGTATAAATTTTACATTATTTCTGTTTTGCTTGGTTATTTTGAACAGTGGTTGAGTCTAAACTGTCAAGTTTAGTCTGTTAACCTAGCCTTGAAATCTAAAGCCGAAGTTAAAGCTGTTCTTCGTGTGGTTTTTGGTGTGTAGTGTGACCTGCCGCTCACTTTCGTTAGCCAGACCACGTTACCACTTTGACTCTGCATGACACGCTACACCACAGCCATTCCCAGAAAGCTTTGGGGATACACCGTATTATGCTGACGTTGCTTTCAGTTTGACTGCTGGAAATTTTTCTTCTTTACATCTAAGCATGTAGACCTTAACGAAGCTTTCTGCATCAGCAGTGACACGCAACAAAGAAGCAAAGATTTTTCACATTTAACCTCATGCTTTTAAGTTATAAGGATTCTATATTCTTAAAGGGCATGTTTATTTTATTTATGTGTTTTATGTATTGCATTTTATTTTTGTGCATCGATAATTGACATAAATGTTTTTCATAACCGTTTTCCAGCCTCTTCTAATCCATTAGCATCAATAATGCTGTTTTTTGTTGCTGTTCATTTAAGACTGTCAGTGACCTGTGTTGTGACTGGCTGGTTTATGTTTTTGTTCATTCATAATCCTTCATTTAAACCTCAGTGTGATGGTTGGTGCAAAAACATTGTTGGCTGAATAGTTAGATGTATCGTCACTATCGAATCAAAACCTCATATTTCCCTTTTTTTTTTTTTTTTTTGACTTAACTTGAAAATACCTTTTATCTCAATATTAATTGCCACTAATACTATAAGCATTTAAAAACAGTTAACCTTCTCCTGTGAAGTTACCCTTTTCTTCTAGAATATGGAAGATGGAATTCAAAGAGACACTGCTAAATGATGGCTGATAAAAAAAATTGTTAGAAGAAATTAGTGATGGTTGAAACTCCAAGCATCCAAAGTCTGAGCATCTACTTCACCCTTGAGCTCCAGGCATGCAAAGGATCAAACCTTAAGCCATTGGCTGTTAACATTGTGATGTTAACATGTACGTTTTTAATGGGGTCTTGTACTTTTACATTTTCCATAACAAATCGCATCAGGTCTCCCAGAAGTGTAAGCTTCTTTTAAATTAATGGAACGTTCAAATACTTTTTGTTAGTTATACATTTTGGAAGTTTGACCTAAATGTAATGGATCTAAATGTAATATTTTTGGCAATTCTTTGTACAGGTGTTATAAGCCTCTATTTAAGTTTCTATTTTTCAATGGATTGGGTTGAAAAAGAATAACATTTCCAACACGTATTCAAGTAAATAGTTGTTACTGAATGTTTCATAGTAATCAAATGAATAACGATAAATGTTTCTACCCAAACAAAGAATCTTTCATTTTGTCATAGCTTTTCAGTTTCACAGCTTGTAGTGACTTGGTTTGTTGCAAAGTAGATGGTTGTCTTGTTCTGTATGTTTGGGCAAAATATCAATCTGAATTCTTCAACTTAATCAGCACATTTTGCAATGTCAAACTTTCATGAAATAATTTGACATAAACTAGTAGCATTAGAAAACAGTATATCAAGTCTGGGCTAATCCCTCCTGATAATTGCAAAATGGATTGCAGCATACCCACACTTATATAAAAGAATGCATTCATATTTAATTTATTCATTAATCAATTTAGTGAGATCATGTCTCCAATGTGTAGCAGGAAGTGTGACTAACCTGTTTTCATACTACTATTAGAAATCAGATTTGCTCGCAAGAAAGTGAAGATATATTTTTGAACATTTAATCTTTGTTTGGCTGGAAAAAAAATACTGTAAAAAGGCCTTGGGTTTTGTTGCTACACTGCCTTGGTAGAAATGGAATGTTTGAGGGTCTACCAAAAAAGTTACTGTAAAATACCTAATAATTATTGTCATTGGTCACTTTTGTCACGATTAGTCGAATTTCCTTAATCAAACCTGTATACACATGGAAAAAATTTAAATAAGTATGTTTAAGCTGGTCCAGTTGAATATATTAAAAAATCATCCACACACCGTAGACCCTGTGATTAATAAAATGTTTCTACATTTTTTACTTATAAATACTGTAAAGGTGATAGACTGGATTCCTAAAAACTGTATTGCTGCAGCTGGGCTTCAGCCTCACTGTTCATGCATTGTTGCCAACTACTGGAAACATTTTGAACTGCGTTAGCAAATACTAAATTAGGGCTAATCGTGAAACGCAAATATAGGGTCATTTTGAGAATGGGCACTGGATACTTATTCGGAAATGCCAACAATTTGTCATCCCTAGTATTACCCTTTATTTAAAAGGGAAAAATGTGCAAATTGTTTTTTATGAAATGCGCACTCATTTTCAGTTCCTGGAATGGAAGGTCACGGCCATCCGGTAAAACATTTGGAAACATGTTTTTACTCTCTTCTCTCACAGATGTAGATAGCAGCAGGCTTTATATTCAGTTCAGACTTGCTGGCTGTGTGCAGCGAAAGGATTTTGCTAAGCTTACACAGCTTAAGTAATGATAATCAAGCTCTCCTAATACCATTTGATATCCATTTTAATTACTTTAGCTTAGTGCACACTCAGCTGTAGTTGAAAATACATGTCTTAAGAGACCCAGCTCTAATAACCCGCTAAAGATGGTCAATTATCTGTGCTCGGCACTGAGCAATTTCTGTCCCATTCCCTCTGTTCTCTTAGAGTTTTTGGTAAGTGTCTCGGTGGTTTGTGCTTTAGCTTACGAAAGTCAAACAGAGGAAGTTTAATACGAACCCTTGATTAACAAACTTAATTGGCTCGGAGCAAGAGGATTATCCAGAACAAAGAAGGCTAGCAGAAGGCTAGCACAGTAAAAAAGGTATTATTTTGATATCATATGCTTAGACTTTACCAATCCACGTTGCTGATACTAAATAAAAGATTTATGTCTGGGCATGTCCCTTTACACTAGCGCCCCCTAAAGTGGGGTTGGTACAAAGTACTTTTTAGGCAATGGGGCAAAAATTGTTTCACCAAAAATTACGAAATTTCTAAGCTGGCCTCTTTGAGATGCAAGGCCCAAGTAGCCCCACCTACTGAATAATATGCAGAAGTCTAGCGCTTCACTAGTCAGTATTTTGTGAAGTTTCAAACTTGTCTAAACACCTGTCAAATCATTTAACCTCACGCTCTTGGGCCAGTTCTCACATTCTGCTTGGACCCCGCTGATTGCTGCTAATTCATTCAATTTCTGCATCATTTTACGGCAGCAATTCAGTACATCTATTTATTTTGGTTGTTTTTTGCTGCAAACTTTAGAGGATTTTGCGAATTGTACAGTCAGTTGACATCAGTTTAATAATATTAAATACGTTAGGGTCTTTTCAGTTTTGTTTTTTAATGAACTAATGTAGAGGCAACATACAAGGTGATTTTTAATGTGTTGATTAGATCTCATTTGATTAAAAGGAAATGTATATACAGTGTTATAAGGCATCTTGACTTTTTCTCTGGCTTAAAGGGTGTGCATAACTAAATTCAATATAAACTGCTGCAGAAGGATTAGGGCTCGTTTTGTTTTTTTCTCTTTTACGTTTAGAGTTTATGTAGCAGGGCTGGGCAATATGGGCTCTGGATTAAAGTGCTATATGTCTAGGCCTCATTACTGTGTATGATATATATCTCAGTATATTTAGATATCCTCTAAAGCACTTTGATTTGACCATTTGCAGATTTTCACACCAATGTGGTGAATCTAGTAGTCTCTGCAACATATGTCTGAATTAAGACATTCTCTCGCAATAAATTTAAACTGGTATGTAAAAAGGACATGCTCGCCCTGTTCCTCTAGGAGTTTATGTTGCTCCATTTAGGGATTCTCATGTCTTTTCATCTGTCACCAGTACCATTTACAGAAAGGCAATTGCTATTGTGTGATGCCAAATTAACCTACAGAGATGATCACAGTGATCACAGTTGTCAATACTAAAACCCAGTGACAGCAACAGATGATGCTTGTTGGAGGGAGGGAGGGAGTGAGGGAGTGAGACACTTTGTATATAGTTAATAGTTCTAGCTCGTCTGTGATTGTAAATACTGTCACAGTTAAAGGCCTTGAGGGGAACTGGATCTATCCATACGTTCCTCTCGAGCTCTGGCCAGAGTAGTCTGTTGAAGATGCTGTAGGTATTGCTTTAAAAGTCATTTAAAAGCTAAATTTAAAGCTATGAATGAAAGAGCAGCAATAGTATATTCTGTAATGAAAACATCAGCATCTTAGCGCCAATAGTAATTTATTGCATTATTGCATTATTAAAAACTGTCCATAACTACTATGATTGGATTCCAAAAGTTAACAACCCTAAGGACATCACTGATTGGTCAGCAGCTCACAGCACAAAATATTCTGGTTGGTTTTGATGGCTCATTTGCATATTGCGGTCTTCTGCTTATAAAGTACTGTCTAATCCTGCATTGTGATAATGAGTAACAAACAATAGATTGTGTGATCATGGCCTGCATTGCACAACAGGTCTGAAGAAGATATTTATTTTCAACCGAGTAAATTGTTTTAAACATTTTTCTCAAGGGCTATAATTCTGCGAGTGTGATTCAGAAAACCCCAGAATGCAGCCAAGGAAACCCTCTGTGGAGCTGCAGCTCTACAAAGACGAAACTGACACTCTGAGTGATGACTCCCCTTACCCATAAACCCCTCCGCCCCCCACAGCCTGTCCTCTCTTTTCTTCTTCTTTCTCTCTCTCTCTCTCTTTCTCTCTCTCTCTCTCTCTCTCCCACTTTTGGACTCTTACAGCGCTGCATTCACAGTCTGCTCTTCACTTAACAAACAAGCGCTCTGTGGAGATTTCTGAAGAATGCCTCATGTTACTGAAATGAGTCATATTTCCTTTGGACTGAGCGCGCTCCCTGTGTGCCGAATGGAGGAGGGGCTGACTCATCCCGCCTCGACTGTACTGCTGCAGAGAGTTGGTCACTTCCAGTTCTATTGAAGCGATTGTCCGGTCAAAAACGACTGTTCCCCAACACCCCTAAATTTACTCAATAAGACGAAATTTGCTTGCTTTTGCACAGGGCCTGAATTTTGTTAGTCCAATATTGCAGATGTTTTAAGATTCAGATATCGCACACAAGGAAGTCTGTTTGAGATTACTTAAACATGTGGTTTACTTTCACAGTTTGCACAATGCTAATTGATGCGCATAGGATTCTATTATTTGTGAGCAAATAGTATCCTTCTAGCTGTATTGTAAAACTAAAGACATAATCCTCAGACGTTTTTCGGTCGATGGTGGACATTTGGGATAAGGCTGAAATCTGTCGTTAAGATAGAACTGCTGTGTTTGTGATAGGACGGTAGAGTTGTGTTGTTAATCAATGGAGCTATATTATGGCATATCCCTCAGTGGTTGACGCTGGGCTGGACTGGCTGAGTCATCTCCTCGTAAATAGACCGGCTGGAATCCTGGGCCTTGCCGTGACCCTACCAGCGGCTGCTTTTGGACTCCTCGGCCGGTCTCCTGGAGAAAGCTGCACCTGGTGTCTGAAGGCATTCATACTTTTCTGTAGATATTACTGGTGGGTGTTGTCTTTACTGGTTTACCAGTATGGTGTCACACTGTGAGGCTGACTTTCAGTTTAATGAATCAAACAGTGAGGCACATAAATGTTAATATTCCATTCCATAGAGTTGTGTTATCTTTTTAATTCTGTTGTACCGTTTACATATGGTGTCAATTAACAAAATTAATTGCAGTGTGTATTTGTTATTTGTCATTTTGCAGGGTTTTTTCTAAAGAGCACACATAAATATATATATATATATATATATATATATATATATATATACACACACACAATTGTTTTTTGTAGTGTATGTTCTGTCAGGTTACACTGAGCAAAGTGTGGTGTACTTTTAAGAATAGACACAAAAAACAGCCCAAAAAAACTACATGAGAATTGTGGGGTGAAACAGAAAACCACTTTTTTCATGCACATGTGATAAAAATTATTTAATTATTGTCTTTTTAAAAACAGATTGCTTTGCATTGCAAGTGGCTAGACACGCAGATGATGGTGCGCGCACGCACACACACACACACACACACACACACACACACACACACACACACACACACACACACACACACACACACACGCACACACAAACCAACAAACAGCAGTTTTTTCTGCTGACAAGAACCAGTAACCCTGGTTGACTTAGTAGTTTGGCTTCACTGAGCGTTTTCTAATAAGTTAGCAGCGATCTGTTATGCGTTCTCAAACTTTCAAGTCAACCGGGGTTACTAACTTTAAGTTAAAATATCGAATACTTTTTTTACAGTTTGCGATGGATCTTTGGAAAATATTATGTATTGTATTTTATCAATACTGCCCAGCACTAGTAGAAATATGGAGAAATTGATTGGGACTCCTTTTCAGGCACTGAAACAGATTCAGTTCTGGAGTAACTTTTTTTTTTCTTTTCCTCAGAAAATGCACTGTCTCTCTTTGCCTAAATACTCCTGAGTACATGCTGGAGACCTAGTTTTACTTTGCACCATGTACTATAAAGAAACCCATAAGTAATTAATGTCCTGTGCAGGAGGAGGTGCTTGGTTTGAAAATAGTAAAAGTAAATAAATAAAGTACTACTGATTGAAATGGTGAAGACGTGACCTCTTTAAGAGCTCTAGTCAGTAAACTTCGTGCCTTCACTTTACCTGAGCTATTTGGTTTCGTGCCAAAGTTGGTGAGTCACCGGAGACTCAGTGACCTACTTTTAAAGTCTTCTAGGAGTGCCAGAAAGTCTTTTATTTGCTGAATGATACAGTGGATAAATCAGGGTCCAGACCCATTTTGGACTGGCCAGTGACCACATGTGTACGTCACATTAGTGTGAATATGTCCAGAAAAAAAATTTGGCCGTTTATATTTTATATTTGAAATGATACTTCCAACAGTCTGTTCAATAGTCTGCTACTTTACTGACAGTTTTGCTTGTTGCTAATTAATTGTCAAACTTTTTAAACTCACAGCAACACTTAAAAAGTCTTAAATAATTAAGTCTGAAGCAATAAATAATGTAATGCTGGAGTTGGAGCTACTTAGAATCGTTTGCACCTTGAAGTATCTGTTTTGATTAGTGTTTACTTTTCACCACTTATCTTCATATTGTTTCTATTATACTATATTATCCCAATACCAGAGGTTAGATTTGAATAGATTTTACATGGTTTGTAATTTTAACCATCAGTTCAGTCTGTAATAATGTTGGCCATCTCAGTAAGACCCCATTCGTCTTAAAAGGATGCGATGTTTTTGATGTTACTCTGATTTCCATGTCAGAGGTTTGCTGCAATGTGAGGCGGTGTAATGCTTTATCAGTTGGACTTTTAAAATGATATAGATTTATCGGTCATACCTTAGAAAAGATGACATTTGTATGTTTACACACCTGGAATGCCTGATGAAAGGAGATGTCTAGCTGTAGTCAACCAAGGTTTTGGTCTCAGATGTTGCATGTGAATGGAAATAAATGACAAAAGTGAGGAGATTTCCATGAATCATCTCGTCATTCATTTAAAAAATGAAAGCTGGCGTGTGGAAATTTGGGGTAAAAGCAGCCACTGATTGTGGTTAACTTTGGGGGTAGACGATAGAAACCATCAGACAGCATCCAGTCCGCTCTCGTTTTAATCGGAAATGATGGCGCTTTTTGTCTGAATGTGGACCAAAACGCATCTCAACTTGAACGTTTATAGCCGTGTTTTGTCATTTGTTGTCTTGCACCAAAGCAGAGACGAATTAAAGCTGAATGTGGCTTCTTGAGCTGCTCTTTTCCCCTTTTACAAGGCACTGTGGCTTTGATATGTCAGTTTGTTCTGAATCTTGCAGCTTTGTCTGACATGAGTGGTCCTGAACAGTCCAATCCCACAGAAACCCCCCAGTACGCTCGCTCCGGGGTGTGTGTTTTGTTATTTAGTTTGCTGTCTCTAAAATATTTTTTGATGCTTCCAATTCCCCTGTCTTGATTCACCCTCCCCATTAACATGCAAAAGAGAAAGTTGCTCATAAAAGCCTGCGTTCGGTAGGGGGTATCCGACTGTTTTCATGGGGAGTTTAATGGCCAAAGAGAGTGACCACACACCCACCCACACACACACACACTCTCCCCAGCAGTGCTGTAGTTCAGTTTTTTTCTTTTTTGTTTATGATCACTAGGAGGAAAAAAAAACCCAGTTCCACAGAGAATGAGCAAATCACAAGCTATTTTTTGACCGACACCGCTAATCTTCTGTCATCATTTGTTTCATGCACATCTGCAATTTTAGTTGACAGCCTTGAAATTTTTTTTTTCTTGTGCCTCACTTTTTTTTTTCTTCGTCCTCGACTATGCATTTGCAGGGTGTGCAGTGAGAGCTACATGAATACTGCATTTCGTGGAATTGTGACTAGTGGTTGCTTCCAGCTAGTGTGTTAGCTTGGTGCTAACATTAGCTTGTGGCTTGTAGCTATGGTGTGAGATTGGGACTCTATAAAGCACAACTGTTGTTTCAGATATTGTTGTTTTTTATATAATACTGAACACTCCAGCTATGTGTAAATGGAAATGTTAACATGATATAATTTTTAGCCATTCCTTATTTTTGCTTAGTAACATGTAAAACAAAAAACACTGCTGTTTCATTTTAAAATGAATTTTGTGAAATTCCTAGTTTTCATGTTGCTTAAATCATGCAAGCTGATTAACAGTGTTAATATTGTTTGCAACTTTGTTTAATGCATCCTGCAGTGTTGCATTCTAGGTTTCTACTGTAGGTTTTCACTCTTTGTTCCATTCTAGCTCCAAGGTGCAAGGTCTTTGACGTAGTGCCTGCTGTTTGTTGAAAACAGTAGTTTTGAGTGTGTTACTCTTTTAGGCTTTATTAAGTAGTAATCCAGAAGTATAAAGCTGTTGATTTTTTTTAAGTGGTTGAGCTGCTGCAAGTTTTGAATGTTGCAAGGTTGGAAAGCTATCAATGCTAATATAAGGCTCCCGCTGGACGATAATGGCGGGTCAGCACTTTGCACCAGAGATCCTCTGTTCTGAATGAGTCATGCTGCCTGCCACATGACGTGTGACTTCTGCCAAGTGAGTCATCCGAAACAAGAGCAGTTCAGAGAGCAAGGCCTAGAAGGAACCAAATGTTAAGGGTGAGAGATCTACAAGATTTATGCTCTGCACATCAGTTATGCTGAAACCTTGCTGGACTTTGTTCCTACAATGCATAAATTGGTGTGTTTGTTTTTTTTTTTCTCAAATTAAAGTCTTCATTAAAACCATTTTGTATACTGGGTAGCAACCTGGAATGAGTCTGCAAATTCCTCTCCGAGACCTTGGCTTTGTTCTTTCCAGTAGTAAATGCAGTTAAATGCAGTGTTTTTGTCTCCATGTTATTTCCTGCTACTGTTATTATAAAATGCATTTTAGCAAAGAGCTCAATGTGATGATCAAAAATTAACCTCTGAAGCTTTGAGGGTGTGCTTTTTGATTTGTTCTTCCTTGCTTACCCCCCCTCTGATACTTGAACTTTTCAATAGTGTACCTTCTGAGTTCTGAGGATTGTGGTTGCAAAGATTTTTTTTTTTCACTTCTCATAGAGAAATTTCCGTTGAAGCCCAAATCCAGGTCAGAGGGCCCTGCGTTTTGTCGTCATTCAGATGAACCCGGCTGGAGCTCATTTGAACTGAGTCTACTGATGTGTTGCGGAACCGGGCGTGTATTGAAAGGAATCTGTCGCTGGAAGTGGTTCAGGGGTTTCCACCCCCACCGCTGGCAGAAGTAGTAGCTGTGTGTGGAGCCGGGTGGTGCCTGAAATGAACAAAATACTATACAGAGGTTACAGTGCTACATATTGCTGTTAGGCTTTATAGGGTATCACGTCTCAGGGTTAGTCACCTTGTGAGCAATAGCAGCTTCCTTAACCTTTTTTCCTTTTGTTTTGCCTTTTTTCTGTGAACATACACACAACAGTAGCTTTCTTCACCTTTTTTTGCATGAACATTTATTTGTCATTGGCTCTACTTTTTATGCTTTGTCCTCTTTTTTTTTTTTTTAGCATAATTAGCTAATCATGTCAAGTCAAAACTCCATATTTTCCTTACTTGTATATTAACCTCTGATTTTCTCTTTGACAAGGTTTGTTTAGGTGTGTAACTAAGCGGGCAGTAATTTGGTTAGTAGCAGATGTTGATTTAAGCTTAGTTTCACAGGTATGTAAAACAGTTGTTGACTACTAAAGCACTGATGAACATCACTCTGAAAAAGAGTGTCTGCTCAATGCCGTAAATGTAATTCTTAAAAAACAAAACAGTAATTTCAGGCTTCAGCATTTCTTGTAAACGTTAAGAGTAAAAAAAACCCATTAAAATACAGGAAAAGTAGCATTTCTAAAGTGCAGTATGGTAATAAGGTCCACAACAGAGACGTCGTCATGCTTTTTTGAGCAATTCTTCGGTCTGACCACATCTGGGAAGAAACTGTATACTGTGTTCATTTTACATACTGGTGTATTATGCATATCTTCCTTCCTCACTAAAAATGAAGGAAGTTGTTGAAATCATTTTGAGAAATAAGTTGTAATATGTACAATCCATGTGTGAGTAGTGATTTGTCAGCCATGTTTATTGGTGTATTGTGTCTGTTCCATCTTCAGAAATACTGGATGTAAGATTGCATCACACTACTGTTCTTAAGTTTTCTTTTTGTTATTCTTTTTGTGACCAAAATAGACGCCGCTTTTCGGAGCTCATGCTGCATTTGGGAACTTCTCCAATGTCAAAATGTCGGTTAATATCCATAATTGTGCGCTTCTATAAAACTTCGGTTGATCAGAGGCCGAGTATTGATCTTTTAAAAAATGGTCGAGAGGTGTGTGAATTATATCGGGAGAGAGAGAATGGTTGAGAGATGCATATGGAAGCTGAGGACAGAACAAATGGCAAAAAAGACAAACATACAACACGCTTAATAAACAGACTTCCAGACACTATAGCTCAGGTCAGTTATGTTAAAAATGACATGTGTGACTGTTAGTTGTGGTTTAATTTAAAATAATCAGTCCATGAATGCTGCTATCCGTTCAGCTGTTCCGATAAATGGCTTGGTAAGAGCCATTTGTCGGAACAGCTTTTTTGCCCATGAAACCAATGTTTGGCTGTCTCTAGACACCAGGTTTTATAGCAACCACACAGTCACACTTCACATTTTAGCACAGAACAAGTAGTGCCAAATAAGAAGAAATTACAATCAAAAACTGTTAACGCAATGATTTTGTAACATTTCACTGTGCTGCACTAAATCAAATCAGCGGTAGTTATGCTCTGTTTATAAGAGAACTGACGTTATCCACGGAATTCTCAGAAAAGCATAATGTGATTTTAATATTGGCTCCTTGTCCAGGTGTCACCATGTGTCTCTCCTTCTTCTGACATTTCAAATTAAAAGTCGTCTACAGAGTATAGCTGTAGCATGTCATGAATTTCTGCGGTGCCAGTAAGACAGAAAAGCTGCCATTTTGTAACGACCAACACTAGGAAATAGTATTGTACGCGGTTTGGTCCTGGCCCATAGATATTAGATCTGATTAATAAACGGTTGCCAAAACCTGTCCAGTATTTCTGTAACTATTCCCAAATAATATAGAATACAGCCCTTAGCTCAGGAGCACAGCTGGTGAATGGTTTATTAACCTCTGCTAGCTTTTATTTGCCCTTGTCTATGGCTTTTTTTTCTTGGTTGTAATAACGTCATTGATGAGTTGGGATGAAACTGGCGCAGAAAAACAAGACAAATGATGATGATCCCAAAAGCTTGTTCTTTTGGAGGCAATGGAGATTTATAGCAGTCTGACAGGAGCCGAAGTTTTTAACGCACTTGTCAGCTGGAGACAATGGCAATATGATTGATCAGGGATAGTGAGTTTTTGCTTTTTCTGTAACATCGTACCATAAGACTACCCAATCTCACCAATTTCCATAAGTTGTCTGTGATTGGTTGCCAGTTTGCATTCTGTTAATCCGATTTTTATTATTCCTGCTTCAGTAATGAGCAGTACCTGGTGGACACACTAATTTATTTTTTACTTTATTATGAAGTATTTATACTTCTTGATAGTTATTATAAATAAAGGTTGCCTGATTGGGCAAGAAAACAAGGCAAAATTTCCTGTCTGTCTGTCTGTGTGTTGCAAGCATATTTGGAGTGCGTCATACTGTGCTCAGACAGTTTCAACATATTCTAGCTGATATCTGTCGATGTTTTGCTTATGTATATATAGGAGGAATGTCCCCAGTTTTGTAGAACTCCGATTCAGTCGTAAAGTTATTAGAATTATTTTCAGACAAATGGAACAATAAAATGAATGAATGAAATATTGCAATTTTACATTACACTTTCCAGTAAGCAGTTACCTTCTAGCTAGAAACCAGTCACTAAAACTACAGTTATTAAGCATTACAGTTAAAAATCATTATGCAAAATGTATTGAGCATTTCAAGAACTGTTTGAGGCATGTATTTGCTTGTTTGTAGAACATGAGAATTATTTTTTAATGTACCAAACAATAGATGCCAGTCTCCCCCTACACCTTCTTAAGTGAACTGCAATATGTCATTCTGTTCATCATAAAACATTAAGACCATTTAAAAGGCATATAGTGCTTTAAATTGATGTATAAACGAAAAATGAGATTTCAGTATTAAAGTGATATAAACATTACAGAGCTTTACAGAGCGTGATGTCTTTAAATATATAAGATATATAGTGCTTAGATATTCAGTTTTTTGCCTGTTGTGCCATGTTTTTTGATGCATCATTTGCTATTGGTCATGGAGGCTGACAATGATACAGGATAGAGATCGACGGATATATTGGTCAGCCGATATATCGTGAAGATATTTTGCATTTTTTACGGTGTCAGCATCGGCCGATATCCGAGTTTAGTATGCCGATGTTCAGGCATCTCTGCGGACAGCCCAGTTTTGCTGCGGTACATGTCATCCATGCTGCCGCTTCTGTAGGACCCCAGCCAGAAGTTTTATGAGTTGTGAAAAAAGGGTGTGTTAAATTCTGATACACACACAGTACGTGCCAAGACCACCCGCGTATAGTGCAAAAACGCGTTGCTGTGTTGTGGTAAAACAAATGCCTAAAAATGCATATTTTTATAGTGTAAAGCCTAAATATGCTCCCAAAACACTTTAATTAAACTTTAATTTCATTTTAAGCCCAGTTTAATGCATTACCATTAAAGAAAATGTAAAGGTAAACCCGTATTCACATCTTTTAACTTAATTTACAGTAATAAAAATACTGGCCTTTAAAAAGGACAAAACGAAAAACAAAAACACAGAGTCTGCACTGGGGAGATTCTGGTCTGCAGCTGCCACAGACGCTGCAAACGGCAGCAGCAAGGAGAAATAAGTAATCAGAATCAGAAAACTTTATTGATCCCAGTGGAAATTGCTTAAAATCCGGGTCGTTAGCATTAGCAGCCTGCAGCGAGCCAAAACAGAGTCATACACAAAAGAAACGTTGAAATAACTCTCTCTACCCACATGTTTAGACAGGGCACAACTTACTTATACTAAATAAACTGAGATAACTAGAAAATTAGGAAACACTAAAAACACTAAAATACGAAGACAAGACACAGAGCAGTCACAGCTTGCTGCAGCGGGCTCGTGCCTGCGCACTACATAAAGTTCTCGCATTGGCTACTTTCAAACCTCCCGTCTCCAAGTACAGCGAGCGTGGGGATGCATCAAACGGCAGCAGCCAATCAGCAGCCAGGAGAAATAAATAAAGTTCTTGTATTGGCTACTTTCAACCCCTCCACCCCCCGTCTCTACGTACAGCAGTATTTTACCATCTAAAGACGTTGCCTTCTGTATTTATACAGTTATATTAAATGGAAATGTAGCTGAATTTACGTTCATATTACAAACCTTTGTGTTTCCTGCACGACAACCTGCAGCTCTTAAACTGATACTAAGAACTTTCAGTGAGGGATGAGTGAGGTGAAGAAGACTCAGGAACTGGATTAAGAGATTAAAACTAAAGATGATTTGCACTTTCCTTTTTGTATTGTTGTTAACAATTTTATCTTTCCTCAGGAATAGTTTGTAACTTGAAAACTTATTGTTCACAAATTATTAGTCAAGCTCAAATGTTATATATTTATTTATTTTTTAGACATTTAGGGTTGGTTTCCTGAACAGGGATTAAGTTTAGTCTTGGACTACCCTTTCCGTTTCAGTGGAAAATCTCTATTCACAGCACTGCATAATCCAGGACTAGACTTAATCCCTATCTGGGAAACCGACCCTTACAGTTTTATGTTATTTATGTTTATGTTTAGTCAGTGTTAAATAAATGTCAAGTTGAGAAATTTCGCGTATCCTTTGTTATTATTAGTGTGATATTTTACTACACAAACAGAGGGAAAATGTCTAATAATTGGCCAAAACATATTGGCAGCATATATATCGGCCATCGGCTGACCCTGACTTCTAAATATCGGCTTCGGCTTTAGAAAAACCCATATCGGTCGACCTCTAATACAGGAATTAGTAAAATTCAAGTTTGTGAACTGTTTTCCACTGATATTAGCTGTTGACTTTGTGGAGTAATTGTTGCTGCCCTGTTAGTGTGGGGCATTTATGAAACCATGATTTGTTTGCTCTTTTTTTCTCCCCTTTTATTTTGAGCCGTGTGCTGGTAGATGAGTGAAGGAGGCAGCCACTGGGAGTTCTGTTTCATCTCTGCCTGCACTGTTATGTAGCAGACATGCAAATCCGAGGTAATGAGCGCAGTCTGTTTCGTGTGGGGGGCCAAGGCTGTGTTGAGGAATTTTAAGTGGAGAAGAAAGGAAGGTGCACTCTAGACAGATTTCTGTAAAGAGAGGGAAGGGAGCGAGGAGCCAGTGCTGGTAGATATGGGATGTGATGGGGAATCCATGCACACTCAAATCAAGTATTAATTAGCTGACTGGATTTCTGTTCCACACTATCCTTTTTTGGTGAGATGATGAACAGATCCAGCAACAGAGTTGTTCTAAGTTCATCTGAGTTATTTGAAGTTGTGGTTTTGGTTGGTTTAGTAAGCAAA
>JBBPCX010000141.1:15480795-15496264 GCA_037974365.1 Hydrocynus forskahlii
TTCTGTGAGAGAGTGTGTGTGTGTCTGTGAGAGAGAGTGTGTGTGTGTGTGAGAGAGAGTGTGTGTGTGTGTGTGTGTGTCTGTCTATATTGTGTGCTCTGAGGACACACCAACTAGGCTGCCAAGCCTTATTACTGCAACATGGCTCCTCCAACAGTTGACATGAAATCCCCAACATATCTGATATTCTGGTGTAGGCAGACTCAGAAGAAGCCCAGCCACTCACAGACCTGGAATCAGCTCATGGCTCCTCTGTCAGATGGCCTGCTGCAGGCAGTAATAAGCTGAGCAGTGCGTTTGGCTAGCAAGGGGAACAAAGCAGTAATTGACACGTCCTAAAAACGCAAGTAACGACTGGGTTATTAATGTTCTCATCCTAGGGGTGGTTTCAGCGGAACCATTAAGCCTTTAATGGAGAGGGAAGACTGGCATTAAAAGCCTTTGCCATTTACCTACTTCTGAAGAAGAGCTGCGCCGCAGAGTGACCAGTGACATATGATTACAGGGGCATAGAAACAGAAACACAAAAGTGAGCCGTTGCTATTTTTGTATTTCTCGTTTTTTTTGTTTTAAAAATAACTCAATAAGCCTTGTGCCTTGGGGCTGGAAAAAGTGAGGAATATCCCTTTGACTTAAGGGCAGGTAAGAGGCTTTCCCACCCCACCCGGTTTTTCCCGTCCTATGATCACTAAGACAACACAGGGCGCCTCTCCACACACTCTGAGGGAAAAAAAAAATGTTGTTGATATGGAAGGTATGGCCCGAGTTTCGGTTACGAGAGGAGATGCCAAGGGCTTGTTACTAGGTTACATCACTGTTGTTGTTGTGAGGTGGTGTGCCAGATCTTCAGACAGTGTGGAGGGATTCACAGAGAGCAATTCCCCTCTGCAGAAGCCAAGTTACAGTCCTCCAACAGGGCGCTCTCCACCACACCAGTCTGTTTACTAATGCATGCAGGCACACACACGTACATGTGTGCACCCTTAATGTCAATATTTATCAGACGTTGTTTTGTTCCCGCCATGAGGCTGGTTACACAACGAAATGTGCACCTTTCAAATTTAGGGCTGCAGTGGAAATATATTTTTTTTATCTCAGTATTAGAATAGTGCCACCGTGCGCTTTGCAGTAATATTTTTTAAAATATAAAACATCCTGACACTTGAAGGGGGGGGGTGTTTGCCGAGCATGTATATACATGTATAGATCTGGAGACATGTTGAGCAGGTTGACTTGCAACCAGAGACCTCATTTGATGGTTTTTGAATTTGGGGGTGTGGCTGGATGGTTGGATATGCATCCGTTGATGTTAAGGTTGTTCTTTGCACTTCTATTTTTTTGGGCGTATCATTATTGAACTTCATAATTCCACGAGGTCCTTTGCACGAAATCATCTGTTCATCCATAATATGGACCAAAAAAACCCTAACCTATTTGTGTATTTTAACATTAGCTGTCTAATGCAATTTGCTGTGCTGTTTACTAGCTTTCTAACTGTCTTAAGTGTTAGTCAACTTTCTAAAATGAGATTTTTTTTAAGTTTATGCTATAAAATATATTAAGACTTAATATAATAACACCACTGGGTAATTTTTTTTAATCGAAATATCAATAGTTTGTTACCCACCGTGAGACTTGATTACATTTTTATTATAATTTCATTCTTTTATAAATTCATTACTTGAGCCCTAGTCACTTTGGAAGTTTAGGAACATTGCAATAAGTTGATCAACAAAGATTACTGGCAACAAAATTACTGTGATATTGTTGCAAATATTGTTTCTAGAAGTTTGATCATTGATTCCAAACCTTTAAATGCTGCTGTACATTTGTTCTTAATTGCAGTAAATATCTGAAGAGACTCGAAACAGAAGCGGTGTATGATGCCAACTTGGAAGCGTGAATTGCCAGTACGTGCCAGATGATACTTGAATTAAGTTACGTATCAACGGTATGGGAACGAAAGCTATTGACGGCATTCCCCCGTTATGAAGTAGCTCTGTTTCCTCTGTGTTGTGTCAGTAGGCTGTAATATGGGTGATAGTATCTTCCTTTAGGGTTAGTTCTGCTCTGCCTGTGATGATTAACACGGGTTTGGCAGGTGCAGTATGTTACAGACCAACAGTCACAGTGACTCAGTTTTTCTTTTATATGATAACGATCAGTGCTTTACAGTGGGATCACACTGTAAGTAACACTAAATTACATAGTGATGTAAAATAAAAGCAATCATTACGAAACCACACACAATGTGTAATTGAAATTATTATAATACTTTGTACACTTACAAATGTCTATATCTATATATTCATATTTTTTGTATTAGTTGTAAAGTGTACTTTTTATTTTATCCAGTTGTGTTGTATACCTTTTAGTCTATTGTTTTTGCTGCTCTTAACTTTGTGCTGTCCACTTTGTGCCGTAACAATGCGAATTTCCCACTTGTGGGACTAAGGTTTATCTTATCTTGTATATTTTGCTTTAGATATTTGATAATCTGCTGATGCTTTCATAACAATTTGAGCTTTAGCAGAAAGGCTGCAACCTAGGAGACTATAAAACTAATGTTACCGACCTTATTTCCTAACCGCTACATCCCAGAACAAATGAAAGTGGGGGGCCAGGGGGGACCCCCAGTGTTTTTGAAAAGCGGCACTGCTCTTTTCCAGAGCAAACAGAGCTGCTAAATCAAAGCACTTCCATGTGTTTGCTGTATGTAATCTGCTCCCGAGGGTTTGCTGGCTTTAGTGGGTTGACCTCCGTGTTTGAGCCGAGTGCCTGCCAGGCCTCTCCATGTCCCGTGCCAGCCGACTCTTGCCCCCCGGTGCCCTGCTCCGTCAGCCGGGCCTCCCTCAGGCCCTGCCCAGCTCTCCGGGCCTGAGCGTCTGCAGGCTGGGGCCTGTTAGAGGTGCCAGCACTAATGAGCGGAGATGCAAGCTGTGCTTTAATGCCTGCCTCTGCAGAGGTGCACTAATTAAGATACCACTGCCTCGCTTCAGAGATTTCCCCTTTGCATCCGAATGATTTGCATGGGGTCAGATTGCAGAAACCATACTGGGTAGAGGGTTATTGGCTGCCTTTAAGGACTTTATTTGGAGAGGATCACGCTCTGGTCTCAAACCATGCAGAGATTTTAAATGTTCTCCAAAAGATTTTTGCTTTCTGACACTTTGTCATACTTTTAAATGTACAAGGAAACAGAAGTGTGGATAAAATTCAGTCTTCAAGATGGCTGCTGATATTATTTATAGCTAACTTTTTTCAATTTGTGTTTGTTATATATGTGTTAACCTCCTGGTCTGACATTCTGTTCTTTATTTCCAATAATAAGTAAAGAATTGTGATTGGACAATCTACATTTTATCATGTGGATACATGGATAGCTTGTTAATAGTACCTTAGAAGGGAGCGTGTGCGCTTGGCAGTAATCTTGGCTGTGCCCCTCAGGCAGTTAACAGTTATACAGGATCTTTTCTCTTTTCTACTCTCCTTTGTGATGTAGTGGAAAGGAAAGTATGTCCTTTTTCCATTTATTAGTCTCAAAGCGTGTTGAAAAATCAGTGAATTGGATTGATTTTTAAATTGAAATAATCTATATGCTTGTCTCTCTATTTGTATGTCTGTCTGCCTGTCTATATGTCAGTCTGCCTGTCTGTCCATCTGTCTGTCTATTTATCTGTCTGTCTATCTATACTGTAGGATAGTCTGAATCACAACAGTAGCAAATAATTCAGACATTTCTAAAAATAATACAAATAATTCACCAATTAATTTGAGCATAAGGCTTTTATCTGGCTATCTTGCCTATTTATCTTGCCAGACACTTTTGATGCCTGTTCTTGGACTTTTTTAGCCCTTGGTTATAAATCTGAAACATTTCTGATACATTGCATATGAGGTATGCATTGTAAATAATTTCAATTTAATTACCAAACACTTAAGGTTTATACCTTTTGTCAACATTCCTTGCATTCTGCATCTTTAACAGTTTTTTGCCACCTGAAAGGCTTTAGAGGCTTGTCACCTTCCTTCTTTTTCATGAAAATCTTTTAAAATTAGAAGGTCATGACTCACCTTTATGGAAATGACAGGAAGTGGAGAAAAAAAGAAACAGTCGCTGTCATAGCGATCTCGTTTATCAGATTTCAGTGGCTTACCTCAATCTCACAGTCACTCTCCTCCATTGTGGAGAAATTTCAATAAGAGTGTCTCTTAGAAGTCCCCTGAGGATTTAGAGATATTTTTACACCAGGATTGTCAAAATATTACATGGGATATTTCCCTCCCTGGTGGCGTTTTTTTTTTTCTTCTTTTTTCTACATCCATGTTGTCGTCTGTGTGATAAGGGTTTCTAGTGAGCAGGTTTTGATCGCGCTGTCTGACTGTGCACCTAGCTATGCCTTTGACGGGCCCCCTGCTCTAGCTGCTATTTTAAGAGTGGAATAGGGCATGGTGCCCAAAACACAAGGTTGTTTGTGGGTGTAGGGTGCAGCCACAGGCTGGAACAAGTGCCAGTGGACGCCGAGCTCGGCACGAGGACAGTTCTGTGTCTTGTTTACAGCCTAGTCGGGGGTGGGGGGGTGGGATTGGACGAATGGAAGAGAAGGCAAGGAAAGGCAAGGAAAGGAAAGGAGAGGGTTGCTACTCTCAGGAGAATCGGAATTCCTCGTGAGCCATTCCTCCATTTGGCTGGCAGTTGTGAAAACAATTCCCCAGCATTTACTCAGTTTGCAGCTCAGATTACAGCCGTGTGAGTCAGCGTGCTGGAGGGTGCAGGCCAGAGGTAGACCAGGCGGCCTTGCTTATTTTGCCCTAGTGTGCATGTGTTTCTCCAGATCAGCGCCTTCCCAGAGCCACAGCACAACTTGCTAGAACGCGCTGATTAAAATGACATTGTGGTGGCAGCCGGAATGACTTTTAAAGAGATAAAATCAAAACATACACACTTTCCTTCCTAACCCCACATATAGTTAATTAGCCAGGACGTTTTTGATGTATGAAGTTTAGAAGTTTGGTTTCGCAGACGATTTATGAGACTAATTAACCTAAAAAGTTTATGTAAAATAGGGCTGGGCCACAGAGGTTGTACTTGGGTGTACCAGCATTAATTCACTGTATTGATTTTGGCAGTTAATGGTATCTTCATTACATCTTCATTAATGGATTTTTCTGGGACACGTTAATAGTTGTTCATTGCTCTAGTATGAGATCATTTACAACATGGAGCTTTTAAAAAATATTCTGTGTGAAGATAAATAGTATTTCAACTGCTCTCCTTTTAATCGTCGACTCTGAGGTTCACAAAAACAACTTCATAAGGGTTTTTCGAATTAAGCAGGCCAATATCTGTAATTTCAGTTTTCACCCGTGCTGAACAGCTGGCAACTGCGGTTTGTTTTTGGAGATGATGTGTTAAAATGTAAGGAGAAGGATGTAAGAAGCAACCTGTGAAAGATGGTTGAGATGCTTGCCGAAATGAAGGTGATAAACACTGGAGAAACTTTACATATAGAGACTGGACAAAAGATACAGAAAGGAAGCTCTTTATCGTTCAACTTCGAGGCCTGGATTTTTCAAATAATTAAAAAAAAAATGTTGATTCTCATCATTTAGTGTAATACAGTTCTTTTAAAATACTTGTTAGGAAAAATATTTTGACTGATGCTGCACTGGACACTAATGACGCTGCGTTAAATAATCTCACCCTTGTGGCAACTGTTATTAAAAGTGGACGAAAGTACAGACAGAATTCAGTCAGTGGGTTAAGGAGAAGACATACAATTATGTTAATTAGATTTGGCAACAAACTGACTGTGTGTTCCTTTCTGCAGGTTTGTCTCTGAGCTTTTGAGGCACTTGGGCTCCGACATACTCACCTCGGCCGCACTCCACTCCCCCATCACCCCCACCACCCCCACCAAGCTGCCGCCATGACCTCAGAGCTGGAGAGCAGTTTAACCTCCATGGACTGGCTGCCACAGCTGACCATGCGGGCGGCCATCCAGAAGGCAGATGCCCAGAATGCCCACGGGCCTGGCATGGCCAAGAAGAGCGCCCTTCTGGACCCCAACACCACACTGGACCAGGAAGAGGTTCAGCAGCACAAGGACGGAAAGCCTCCTTATAGCTATGCCAGCCTCATCACCTTTGCCATCAACAGCTCGCCAAAGAAGAAAATGACCCTGAGCGAAATCTACCAATGGATCTGTGACAATTTCCCTTACTACAGGGAGGCAGGCAGCGGCTGGAAGGTAAGAGTGGAAGTCCATAGCTGCTCTGAAGTGGAATTTTTGATTCGATACTGATAACTGAACATTAAATCCTTGCTGTAGCAGTTAAGTAGTACATTCATTTCTTGATGCTGCAAAATCTTCCACAATGGTGTCAACATAAGGAAATCAGCAAGTTTTTTTGAGTTTTTAACCTTTAAACCATTTCACTTCCCTTAAGAACTATTTTTGTAACTTCCCTGAAGAACCAATTAAAGGTATTAAGACCCTTCACACAATGGAAATGTTCACACAAGAAAGTTCTTTTAAATTGAAAAAGCTTCTTCACGCTCTCGCATCTCAAATACAGAAATGATTTGTCTGTTGAAATGCTCACTAGCTAAAAATGACGGTTATTCAATTAATTCGTTTCTACTGGATGCTCTTGTATACGGGGACTGAGAAGTGAAAAGTGAATGTAGCGTTACGAGTCAAGCCTAGAAACCCTATGTAACAGTAACGTTTTAGTGGTGTTCTTGCCTGGATCAGGGATCAACCCATTAATGTTCCATGTGTGTGACAGTGATGTTCTCCATGTATGCAACTGTCTAAGCACTGGTTTTGTTGTCAGACAATTGTGAACTCCCCAGCAATCCCCATTTGTGGGGCCTTGCCAAGCCATTCATAGGTACGGCTAGACCTGATTGGTTTTTCTGGCTTTTTGTCCGTCCTTGGCACCTGTACATGTATCTCTCTTACAGACATTTTAAAGGTGTCTCGACCACCACCTCTCTTTCTCCTAATATGTTTTAGAGGTCTCTTGACCATTTTTTAAATGATCAGTACTAACGGACGTTTTGACATTGGAGCAGTACCAAAATTCAGCACAGGTTCTGATGAGAAGCGGCACCTATTTTGGCTATAAAAAGAAAACTTAAAGGGGACATATTATGCAAAGCTCACTTTTTGCTTCCTTTTGTCTTTCCAATTGGGTCTCTACTGCCCCTATAAACACTCCAAGCGCAAATAAAAAATACATCCATCCGTTTTCTGTGAATCAATTGAAAGGAAACATATGCTTCTACGAGCCGTTTGGACGGCTCCCTTATTCTGACGTCAGAATAAGGAAATTTGCATAGAACCACCCTTCATCTGTCGAGCACCCACCCACCAGATTAGTTGAAGATCCGCCATTTTTGTCTGCTGGTTTTACGAGCACGTGCATAAGACGCCGAGCGCTATGGCTGCTGGCAAAGGCAAGTCACTCATGAAGTGTTCTGTTCATCTCACTCTGGGTCCGACTCGGGGTCGAACGTATAGAGCTGGATAGCGCCTCTGTTTCACGTGTGGTAAACGCGCTGCGTAAGCATGGGATGGGTGGGGCACGGCCAGCAACAGTTTATTTGCATAAAAGTGACAGAACCCTTAAACAGCTCATTTTGAAAAGGACTGAAACTGTCAAGAATACAGCTGGTGAGATCTCTTTATGAGAGATTTTGTGCAAAGAACTTCATCAACATGGTTTTGTATAGTCCATAGACCTATTATAACTGAAGTGAGTTTTGCATAATATGTCCCCTTTTAAGAACAGTAGTGTGACACAATCACACTAATTAGCAGTTTTAGCACAATAGTCCAAGCAAGTTAAGCTGTGCTGCTTCATATGACTGAAGGAAGCACATGCTAGCCCATAGCCTTCCCATCTTATAACTGAACATAATTACATTGCAAAGAAAGTCAGAGCAATCAAAAAAAAATTGGAATTGGCACTGCTACTGAGGGACGGATAGTATGATTATTGGTTGCAATTTCAATATAAGCATTTCTGTTAACCTTTTAATTGAGATTAATATATTGTCCTCCGATATATCGAGCGCTCCTGCATGCAGGCAGGCCTGAGTAAATTATTTGTCGTTATTTACTTTCTGCCCGTCAGACCCATTTGCATGCATGCAAGTGACATTCCCCTCCACTTAAATCCAATCAGTGTACCAAATCAGCCCTGAATTCAGGCAGGAGGAGATGGCCAAGGTTAATGTGTGAAATTTTCATTTCTCATGCCGTCAGGTTGTTTTTGCTGAGGATTATTTTGCAAATATAAAGGTAGAGAAGTTATTCACAAGCTTCACTTTTTATTTCTTGTAAAGGAAAAGTGTTCTGTTCTAGTTAGGAGCATTAATATTTGACACAAGTCTCTTGTATCTTTAAAAAAAAAAAACATATATAAAGAAAGAGAAAATAAAGGTTGTTTTTCAGACAGAAATGTGAGCGTGGAGAGTGTTGATATTCAGAGAGGCAGCAGACCTAGCTGATCAAGCCGTAGACAAAATCTCCTATTCATGGATTGTATTATTCATGCCAGATGCTTTGATACAAGTCCATTATGTGTGAGAGAGCCATTGCTGTGTCATCATCTCAAGGAGCATATGATATACAGAGATGAAGCCATGCTGATTGCCTTTTAAAGAGCGGAGATGGAAATTGATATTAGAATGAGCTTTCCAATCAGCTGACATTTATTGCCAATAGAATTGGTACCGCGGCTTTATTGCAGTCAAGACAAGATGTATGCAGTTCATATCCGTCAGAGACATGGCGTGCGCGTGTGTGTGTGAGCATGTTTTCACCCCCTCTTTTTTCTTTTCTCTTTTTTTCCCTTGCAAAGCAGATGTTTACATCCATCTATGCGAGGCTCTATAAACTTATAGAAGTGCAAAGATCAGCCACTCATTAATTTGACTTTTTTTGATGATCTATTTAAAATATTTATTTCCCTCAATTGATAAACACCAAATCACAGAACACTGAAACCTCACATAATGACTTCATTGGGCTTGCTGTTGCAGTATGCAGTTGTTTGTAAAGATTCGACTTTCTTTTTGGCCATTTTTCATACATAAAAGTGAAGTTGCCACTATGAATAAAGGCACTGCAGAAATGTCAATAAGATTCTTATTGAAATATTAGATTACAATTCTTTACTATAAGGCACTACCAAGTGTTAATCATTGCTGCAAGCCAGTACTACAGGAATATGTGGAAAATATCAACTTTATCATCAATATAGTCACAAATTTGTATGATTATTTTTGCAGTGAAATTTGAGCAGTATAATTTTTATTGTGAGGATAAATTACAAGACAAAATAAGTGTTACAAACAAGATAAATGGTCTGATTTGGCCCGATCCCACAGAAGAGCTACTGTAGCATAAATTGCTGAAAAAAGTTCATGCTGGCCTTGGTAGAAAGGTGTCAGAACACAGTGTTCAGTGTTGCATAGCCACAGACTGGTCAGAGAGCCCATGCTGACCCCATCCTCCACCGAAAGTGCCTACAATTTGCATACCAGTGTCAGAACTGGTTAAAAGAGCAATGGAATAAGGTGGTCTGATGAATCTCATTTTATTTGTATGTGTGTTGCTCATCTGGGGAAGAGCATTATGGGTAGAAGACAAGCGGGCGGAGGCAGTGTGATTCTCTGTGCAATGTTCTCCTGGGACACCTTGGGTTCTGGCATCCATGGAGATGTTTGCTTGACATGTACCACACACCTAAACGTTGCAGACCAAGTATGCCCCTTCATGGCCACTGTCTTCCCCTAATGGTAGTGGCTTCTTTCAGAAGAATAATGCACAGTGGCACGCTGCAAACGCTGTTTAGATGGTTGAGGAACAAGGCAGAGTTCAAAATGTAGACCTCCAAATTCCTCAGACCTGCTGGACAAGCTAGTCTGATCCATGGAAGCCCCTCCTTGCAACTTTCAGAACTCAGAAGATCTGTCAGAGAAGAACTGTGATGTGTCTTGTATTGTGAAATTTTCCTGAAGCCTATTATACATCCCTGTAAAATCTTAGTTTCTTAATGTATTGCTCTCCTTCCTAAAGGATGCTTTTAGAAATGCAGTCATGATGCTTTTGAAAACGGCTCGTAATTTCGGAGAGGTGTGTTTGGGGTCAGCGAGATATTAATGCTCCCAGAAATCTATGCTGCCAGATTGAAACATTGGGTTACTTGTTTGCTCTTCTTTCATTCTGTGCGCTGCTAACATATGTTCGCATGCTCTCTCGGTACAACCTGAAAAATGCTTGAGAGTTAAAATTCTTTTTTCCGCTTTAATGTCGTTTGTGACATCCGCCCGTATTCTTTTTTTTTTTTTTTTGGTCCCTAGCCTACATTGTGAACTGACACAACAAATGGATTTCAGCATTTTGTATGCTGAAAAAAGCGCTGTACAAGGCCACTGCCCCGACTCGCTCGAGAACCTTTCACTGGGAACATTTCTCCATTTTCCCAGAATGTAACCTCAGCCACGAAAGCACCTAGCGTCTTTGAATAGCGCAAAATAGAAGGAAGTACTGCTAGTGTACCTTCATTTCTCATTTTGATGGACACTAATTAGCACGTTCCTCCTGGATATCACCTTTCGTAAGTGCGCACATAAGCATGCGATTGACGGGCATGTTGAAAGACTGTCGTTATGCTGCGAAAGAGCCAACAAGTTTTTCCTCTTAACGTCAAATCCGATCAGCTGAATACACTTTTGCATTCAGAAATTTGTATAGAAGTTAATTGATATTTCATCAGCTGGCAAATACTATTTTATAAGCATCTCATGTTACAATCCTGTCCGTATCATCAATTGGGGAAATCAGAGATGTCATCTGGGAGCTTTTTTTTCCCTTCTGCATGTAATTCTGTATGTAGAAGCAGCTGTGGTATTTACCCAGTGGTGGCCGCTGAAATCAAAGGTAAAAAGATGCGCCAGTCGGGCTCTCTGAAGGTTTTTTTTTTTTTTTTTTGCTTTTAGATGCACAGTGTGAGGCAGAGGGAGCCGCTATGGTGTCGGAGTGCGTAATGCGAAGGAGAGAGTACGTGTCTCAGGCGCAGAGGCAGGGAAAGGAGCATGTTCGCACCAAAAAGATGCTGTATTGTTTGGAAATAGCGTGTTGAGATTAGTGTTAAAAGTCATACAAGAACCGAATGAGCAGAGAGGAGAGAGAATCTCACCTGCTGCAGTCAGAAACCCCTTATATTCAGCTGGAAGCCTTTGTGTTGGTGCTATATTTATTTGCTTTATTTTTGCACGTATGTATTGCGTGTGCGAGTGTGTGCGTTTGGGGTGAATGTAGGTCGGGGTGCAGTCACCACTCCACCGTTCCCCTGGAGATGTCAGTGGCAAGAATTTACGACCCAATGCACGCACGCGTCTGTTCACTATGATAATGCAGGCTGTGCTGGGGAGAGATGAGCCATCCGGGCTAATCCAGACGCCACTGCAACTCATTTAATCATCTCAATAGAACTCCATTAGCTGCTGCTTTTAAGAAATATCAATAAGTGCTGTCAATAAGAAAAGATAATTCATCAAGGTCAAAAATTATTAATGTCGTTTTAGCGGGAAGCCGGGCTATTCTCCATGAGCATCCAAGAACATGCAATTAGATTCCTTGGATAGAGCATTATTGCATCCTCTTAAGAGCTTCAGAGCCGATTTTAATACATTTTTGAAATCACAATCCTTTTCGTTCTGCAGAGATCCCGAACAAGGTTTTCAGCTTCGGGAAGCTAGAACGGGAAACTTTTTTTTCAACGGTTGCCAAAACAAGGTGCAATATCTGTTCTCCAGTGGTTTGATAGGACACATCAATCTATGCCCATGTATTTTTCGTTTTTCACTTCAAAGAAAGTACACAGTGCTAACCTCTAATTTTATGTTACGACGTTCCTTTTCTATATGAATCTGGAAAAAAGTGGGTTGTTTGGGTTTTTTTCTTTCCTCATCCAAAAGATGATCCAAAAATGTGCCAGATAACGCACTGTAGTCTACAGATGTGATCAGTTTGGTCTCTCTCAGGTTGAGAGACACACACTTTCACCTGTCAGTTCTACTAGTGACTGGCAACAGGCTTAGCAACTGTGCTTTTAGACCATGCCATAGCCGTTTATTATTGGTTTAGATTCAAGGGTCCAGACAAACTGCTTGACCGTTGAGTATTTTTGTAACCTCACAGCTAGGACAATAATTTATTATCATCCTGACCTTGATAATGACTTTTGTGGTTTAGACTTCACAGAAGATGTTGATACTCAAATGAAGTGTGTTTGGGGAGGTTGCTTTTAAATATAAATAACTATTATTTTGTTGTTTTTTAAAAAAAAGATGCTTAAATCATGTCTCATAAACGAATTATTGAGTGTGTAACACATTTACAATACAATGTAAGATGTGTTCCATTTGCTGTATATAGAAATACTAGTATGTGGATTTGCTCTCTTGATGTTGACAGTGCAGTGCAACAAGTCTAAACCTGAGTTTAGCAGCTTTCAATGTATGGATGGTAGCAGATTATCATGGGCACAGGCCATGTGAAAGCTCTTGTTATCCTGAGAGCTTTAAAATCTGTTTACAAAACACATTCATAATCCTGCTGCGTGCAAGCCATAATCTGATCAGGCACTCTGAAAGAGTGTGTGTGTGTGTTTGTGTGTGTGTGTGTGTGTGTGTGTGGTAAATGCCAGTATACACAGGTGCAGTATTTCTTAAACCAGTTGTTTTTATGTGTATTAGGTGAGGGCAGTATAATGGCATTTTATTGTCATTGTGATAAATTATGTCACACTGCATTGGTATTTTGTGGTTGTCATCTTTGTTTTCAGAACCGCAGCTACTATGTAATCGCTGCACAAATGGCATAGGGAGAACTAATTGATGGGATCTTTGGTTTATTCATTTACTTCTGCCAATGTCCTCTTGCATTTAGTTCTGGTTTACTTTCACATTACATTACAAAAGCTCTTTCTTTCTTTCTTTCTTTCTTTCTTTCTTTCAGTGTACATATTTTGTAGCACTACAGGCCCACCACGTGTGTGCGTGCCTGCATATGTGCTACACTTAACCCCAAATGCCTGAAACACTTTTGCTTTAAACGCTGGCCATGTTTTTTGCGTCACAGCTACACGCAAACTTACAGCCCCAATCTCAGAATTGACTGAGTCACAGAGGCGACATGTCTGAAAAAGCCAAAACGTCGTGAAAGGAATTCCCAGCAACTTCTCTTTCGCAACAAGAGCAGGGATGCCAAAAAAATCCTGAGCGGCTCTCAACCGGTTTCGAAATGGTTGAAATGTTTGTTCCTAGGCTTGATCACTCAAAGTGGTTGTTGCTTCTGGCATGTTTTTTTTCCCCCTCTGTCGCGACACCTGCATGCAGCAAAAGGCAGGGAACAAGAAGAGGAAGGAGGCATTTGTGCTTTATTGCCTAGCAAACATTGCCGCTGCTGACGTTGACCTTTCGAATGGATAAACGTGGTTACCCAGCCTGAATCTGCCGCCATTTAGAAGCCGGCGTGCACCGCTGCCTTCTGTAGGGGCCTTGGACCTCGCTTTTTGATCTCATTATGAAATGCAAATAGCCAGCAACCTAAACAGATCAAAGGTTGCTTCCACTATTGGGCAGCCAGCAGAGGAATAGGCACCTGGGGCGCTTTGCTCTTTTTCTATTAAGTGATTTGGGTAGCTGCTGCACCCCTCCTGGGCATTATTTACTTTGGAGATAGTGTTCCTGCTCATAAGTAACTGAAGAAGTCAGGCTGCTGCCTCCTGCAGCCGTTATTTAAATGTGGCGCCTGTGACGGCAGCTCAGGTAAGAGCGTCTTGCTTCCACTATCTCTTGCGCCCAAGCTTGAGTTTTGCCAGGCTTTTTGGATTATTGATGTAAAAAATTGCTTCAGTTCCTCCTGCCTTCCTTATTACTCCATCTGCTCCTCCAGCCTAGATCATCATTACGCCGTTAAGCAAGCATTTACATTTTAAACACTTTTCTGACATAGAGTGCACATTTGGAGCAACCTTTTTTTTTTTTTTACAAATTTATTTATTTATCTTAAAATATGGTGGTCACTTCCCAGAACATCAGATCCAGTCGTGTGAAATCTGCTGCAGGATTATTATCTTCTGTGGTTTGTTTGAATATTTTTAGCTGCGCAGTCTCTCTCAGCTCTGCTCTCTCCAGATTGCTTTTAATTGTGGCAGCAGAAGTGGCCGTGTTGGTGGTGGGAGTGGTGGTGATTCATGCCGAGCCGGTTTGATCCTGCTGTGAGACAGCTCTTGTGTCAGGAAGCTCCCTCCTGGTCTCCCGCCCACCAGCCTCACCTTGCCCCATCCCACTCGTGCCCCTGCACCCGCTCAGAGTGGGTGGGCAGCGAACCGAACGCTGCAGAGCGCCAGGTAGACCTGGCACAGACACAGAGCTTTCTTAGCGGAGCGAAGAAACTGACATGGGCGAGGCTAAAACAGGCTTATCAACGTCCTCTGCAACTTTGTTCCATTTGACTATGACACTGGTGCCTTACTGTCACTGTTAAAGAGAGAATGCTCTAAAATAGTGCTTATTGCTCCCCGTCACAGAGTATAGAGATTCATTTTTTTTACCTACCACTTCTGAAAGGTTTTGAAAAACCAGCATCTCTTTTAAGGTGGTTTGGTAAAATGTCATCTTGTAGGTGGCACATACAAATAAATTAATGGATGAGAGAGGTATAAAACGAATTGATGAATCATTAATGATTTTTGGAATGTTAGAACTGGCTATTACAATTTGGTCAACCAGTTAATCAAACTGATACAGATTCTTTAATTTTTCTCCATCCAATTTTTCTTTCTGTGCAACAAGGGATCGACTGTTTTGTGGTGCCACGAGATATAAATAGAAGCCCAGAGCCCCCTCTGCATTTAATGTCGTTTACTGTGTTCTGTCAGAACGGCCTTGTGTATCGGAGGAATGTAGTCGGGCATGACTAAAAATCAAGTGTTCTTTAAAGAGAGGTTGTACCAACAAAAAGAATTTTTTTGTTTCTGATTGGGTGGTGGATCCTTCAAAGTTGACCATATACGGTAGCATCAAACAGATGCGAGGCCAGGGCAGTGTCATTATGTTCATTATAATTTTTGTTATTAAAACACAGTTAATACTCATGCACATTAAAATGCTTCAAGACCGCTCCTGTGGAGTGTTGGGGTGGTGGCTTGGCTTTGCGTTGCTGTTTGGTGGAGCATCGGAGGAAGGAAAGAGTTTATTTAGCATACGTAAATAAAAATGTGGAATGGGATCTGCGTCAGTTGCGTGAGTGGCCGGCCCTATGTACAGACTTTAAGAAGTTTAATTCTTCTACACTGCGTTCCAAATTATTATGCAAAAAGTGTTTAGGAGTGATAAGGTAAGAATTTTTTTGTTCATCAGTTGAACTCATGGATGGTGATG
>JBBPCX010000141.1:15500772-15515205 GCA_037974365.1 Hydrocynus forskahlii
GTGTGTGTGTGTGTGTGTGTGTGTGTGTGTGTGTGTGTGTGTGTGTGTGTGTGTGTGTGTGTGTGTGTGTGTGGTGTCGCTGAGGGTATGGCACACCGCCCAGGGGTTCCATGCCGAGTTCCCACAGCAGAAACGTTGCTGATCTGCCATGCTTTCCCTCTTTGGCTTTCGGGTGACTAAGGTTTCTCTGTGCTGGTGGCAGGATTTTGAAGCCTAATGAGTTGGCAGCATTTTCTTTCTTTTTTTTTTTTTTTGGATGCAGCAGTTAGCTGAATATCTGCAGAGTCAAACATTCGGGAGCTTGGAGACTTGGAGACACTTGGAGAAATTACATGATCCCCTCTGCTTGAAAGGCTACTGGAGAACTGAATTATGTTTTGAGATTTTTTCTTTTTTTTTTTTTGCCCAACCAAAACTTCTCATTTCTTTATTTGCCTGGCTCTGACGCAGCATGCCGCACATTTTTGGTGTCATCTCCAGTTGCCTGTGCTGCGTAAGGGTCTGCAGTTTTATGGGTGGATTCTGGGATTGCAATCCGAGAGTGCAGGGCATGCTGTCCTTACAGGGGTCATCTGTCTGGGCGTCCTGATGATGGATGGTAGGATTTTATGATATTGACAAAGTACTGCACTGTGGTTAAATTGCAGTATTCTAGGACAGCAATATCCATTAACATACACTGACCACTTTACTAACTACACTTTCCTAGTACCCTTTTACCTTCAGAACAGCCTTAACTCTTCATCGCATAGGTACAAGGTGCTGGAAACATTTCTCAGGGATCTTGGTCCATATTGATATGAGAGCATCATTCAGTTGCTGCAGGGTTGGCTGCACATCCATAATGTGAATCACCATTAAACCACATTACAAAGGTGCTCTGGTGACTTTGGAGGCCAAACAAATTGATCAAATTGATCAAGAAACCAGTTTGAGATGGTTTCAGCTTTGTGACATTGCGTGTTATTGTCCTGGAAGTAGCCATCAAGATGGGTACACTGTGGTCATGGTCAGCAACAATACTCAGGCAGGCTGTGGCATTTAAACAGTGTTCAGTCGGTACTAAGAGTGTGACAAGAAAATATCCCCCACACATTAACACCACCTCCACCAACCTGAACGGTAGGTAAGGGGCAGGATGGATCCATGCTTTCATGTTGTTTATGCCGAATTCTGGCCCTACCATCTGAATGCAGCAGAAATCAAGACTCATCAGACCAGTCAATGTTTTTCCCATCTTCTGTTGTCTAATTTTGATGCAAATTGTTGCTTCAGTGTCCTGGTCTTAGCATAAAGGAGTCTCACTTGGTGTGGTCTTCAAGGTCTGATGTGTTTAATGTTCAGAGATGCTCCTCTGCATACTTTGGCTTGAACCAGTCTGGCCATTCTCCTCTGACCTCCGTCATCAATAAGCTGTTTTTGCTCAGAGAACTGCTGCTCACTGGACATTTTCTCTTTTTCAGATCATTCACTGTAAGCCCTAGAGATGGGGGGTGTGAGGAAAATCCCAGTAGATCAACAGTTTACACAGACTAGCCTGTCTGGCAGCAGCAACCATGCTACTTTCAAAGCCTGGTTTGAACTTCAGCAGGTTGTTTTGACCATGTCTACATTCCTAAATTGCATTTAGTTGCTGCCATGTGCTTGGCTGATTATACATTTGCATTAATGAGAACAGGTGTACCTAATAAAGTAGATGGTGAGTGTATTATCAACACACTGGTTGAGACTTTAGAGTGTTATGTTTAAAAACTGGCCTGCTGTTGTTGTTTTTTTTATTATTAAAATGATCTTCCGCATTTCTTCTTTTACCTCTAGTTGCAGTCAGGACATGCTTGGGGACCAAATCCTGCTTCGGTTCAGTCAGAAAGTGTTACATAGTTGTTTTTGTGTCTCAAGAGTGATATTTTTTGAAAATTATGTCACAGTCTCATGAACCCCCAGCAAGGCCACCATAATTTGGAAATCCTGCACTGAAATAATGAAGCTAATGTGGCTAACAAATAATTGAAGCGTGTACCCCACTAGTTAGTGTTATGCAAGCCACATGTCTAAGTCGTCTCATACTTCTCTCAAACCCTTTGGCATAATACCAAATACTCATGTGGATTCTGAGAGCGTATGACCTGCTGCTTTCTATACAAATGGCTATGGTTTAAAACATTAGTGGCAGCAGCCACCTCTCCTTGTCTGTCGATATTGATAGGCACAACTTCACCGTCCCCGAGATCATTCCGGCTAAATTGCGGGTCGCAGCAGTTATGGATGTGACACATAAATTCCTTGTGTATGATTGGCCTATTTGTCAGTGTCAGAATTTTGAATGAAATTTATTTTCTGCTTTTTTTTCTGCAGGGTTCAGTTTTTGTAAAAAAAAAAAAAAAAGAAAATGTATTGCAATAATACGCGAGAGTAGCTTACATAAGCACAAATACCTTCTTCTCAAGGTGACGTGGGCTTTCTTAAGCAGTGGGGACTGTGTGGGGTCAGTCTGACAAGCTGGCTGTGGTGAGTTTGATGGGTCTAGACAGAGAGAGAGAGAGAGAGAGAGGAAGAGAGAGTGAGAGAGAGACGTTGCTGTTGGCTGATGGCCCTTTAGCCTCCGTTCTTCGTATCAGGGCCAGCTGGCCGCAAGGCCACAGCCTCTAACCGCCAGCTAATTGCCTCTGAATTAGACAATTAATGTGGGCTTGTAGAGGGCTGGAGTGTGTGTGTGGAGGGACAAAGCGGAGCTGAAGGGTGTCTGGCCTTTCCTCACCTCCACTATGTATTATTTATGGGTCATTGTGCTTGACAGTTTTGCATTAACTTTGCTAATGGACTGTATAGAAGGCTTTGACTCCCTTTTAAATCAGTGCTAACCTGAATACAAATTGCCAAGCTCAGGGATTTTTTTTTGCTATCATTTTTCATTTTTCTGCAATTTTCTCGCTGATAAACTTGTATTTTCCAAATAAATCATCCTCAAAATCTATTTTCCATATACATCATTCATTTAGTTTGCTGTATCAGATAACATTTAAATTTCCACTAATTTAATGCAGATGTTTTGATGGGCCCTTTTTCCCTGTGTTTATTTTTTTTTTAAATAACGATAACCTTATGCACTATTGCTAATGTTAGTGCATTTAGTTTGTTTTCTTGTGTTTTGAACTGTTTTCAAGCCAAGCATGTTACATACACTGAAGTTTTTATCAGTGCCTTTTTAGCTAAATTGGTGACGCCAGAAAGTTGTTTAGAGGGGCACCCGACTTGGTTCCCGTCTTCAGTTCTTCTTTATCAGTCTCATTTTTGTCACTATTAACGGTCACACTGTCTTCTCTGTGTGTGTGAAATTCCTCTGTCAGCACTGTTACCAATATAGAATTAGTTGAGTTTTTGCCCATGCCATTTTCTCAACACTGTAGCCTTTTTTATCCATCAGTCTTTAATGTGAACCATTAAAGCAGTAGTTGACTGAAAAATCACATTTGCACTTTTCCCTTGTACCTCAAATGTGGTTGCTCAGCCTAGACATGTTTAGTTTCTGCTTCTTTCATTTTGCATTGGAGCTTTGAGGCTAATACCAGCTTTATGGAAGCTTGTGCCCCCATTAGCATCATGCAAACTGCACACCATCACGCTTAGCTCGACACGCTTTCATATGCAATGTAAAATAGCCTTGCTTATGTGGTTTCTAACACAATTTAACATTGTTATCTAAATCAACGCTATAGAATATGGTATTATGCACAGTTATTTTGTGGGCTTCTTTGCAGCCTTTTCGTAGAAGTCAGCCATGCACTGGATATTTGAAGCACGTTACTGCATTGTGACTTAAGGGCCCGCGCGCTTTGAGAGAGGCTAATTGTGGCCGTTTTGAGACAGATGTGTTGGGTTTAACTGCGTTCACAGCGGAGTGGGCAGGTACTGAGCGAACTGTAGAGATTTTGGCTGCATTGTGCAGATGGGAGCTGGATTGTCACCTCTGCACCCCTCATTAGCTCCATTGGCTGTAATAGTGGTTATTGACTGGATGGGGCTTTAAGCACCTGTAAGATTAATGGAAGCCCTCCCAGCTGCATGGCAGGAGTGCCGCTTCGCCTGGCGCTTTTGAGGATCCTCTTCTGCATGTGCTTCATCAGCCACTCATTCGTAGTGGCTGTTCCAAAACTCTGTTTTTGTGATGACCCTTTGTATTTAGGCCTGCTCCCCGATTGGGAGCTGTTAAAAGTACCAGTTCAAAAGCAAAGGTCTTTTCGGGAACATGTGTGCACGTTTGTGTTTATTCACACTAATGGCTTTGTCTTAATGCAGCCTTTAAACCAGCATTATGCCACTGACACACGTCTACTAAAAACAGATGTATCAATGTGGGCAAGTAATGTGATTATGTTGGTATATATAGCAATCATAGTGCATATGTCAGACACACATGAATATATATTATTTTTGATTAAATAATTTAGAGTTGATTGCTTCAGTAACTCATTTGGATCATCTGTGATTGGTCAGGTTGCACAAAATCAAGAAATGTTTGAAATGTTTTCAAGCGTGATGTTTGAGACCTAATTTGTATATTGCAACCTTCTGCGGTATCAATATCCCTAATGGCCAGTACTGCAGTAATGATTAACAAGCAGTATATCATGCAATACTACCATAAAATACAGAAATGAATGTGATTGCCAGCAGGAATTGCTCATATTGCATGCATGTTATGTCAAGACTTAACGCATCTGTTTCTAATGGGCTCATCAGCTCGTCTGATATGCAAATAATTCAAATGCTATATCAGCAAGGGCCTTCAGAACTGTTATTGTTAGGGATGTCACCTTTTCCAATCCAGTACCAATCAGGTCCTCAGGTATCTGCCAATTCTGTGTAATGATACCAGTGCTAACTAATAGTAATGACACTGGTCACACTGTGTGCTGTGGTGTGTTCACGCGTGACTATAAAGGCCTTTACTTTTCTTACTTTAAACAAAGGTCTGCACTCAGCAGCAAGCAGTATGTGAGCAGCTGGACTAAAACCTGCCTATTAATGCATATTTTTCACACAAGATGTGTGTTGAACTGCAGCATTAAAAATACTTGAGCCTGTTCAAAGCCAGTGAAATGTTCTTGCCAGCCCTAAATGACAAACGTCCCATCAACAAAAACAATTAAAGCTGTATTTGTGGCTGTGACCATATAGCTGTGAAGAACCTCACACTGCTTTTGTCCTACTTTCTTCGAGTTTTTAAAAATGTATTTAAGGGAACTACCACCCACACATTCTTCACTGCTGCCCGCAGACTATCCATAGTGGTTATAATTGTTTTCTTAGATTTCCTAGCGCAGCACCAAAAAAATAAAATCAGCGAACCTAAAATTGTGTCAGAATTTCACTTGAATGAACTGTGTGACATTGCATTGTTGCAACATCCATCGTTTGTTGTGGTTTTCCTCCTGTAAGTGAACAGACAGGCTAAACACATCAAAAACAGCGTGCGAGCAATTCTTTCTGACTGCCACTGTAAAATAAAACACTGATAAGCTCTGCACAGCACATTTAGTCATTCTGGGATCTGTGCTTCACTGGCATGTTTGGCGTTGCTGGACCAATTAAAATGCACGCGGTCGTGCCGCATCTGACTGCTGACTTCTGACTGGTACATAATTAGCATCTTTATGACATGGTGCAGTAAATGCAGAGGCCTTATTTCAGCGTTTTATTTATCCAGTGTGTATATCAGGAATAATTGAATGCCATTTTGACTGCAACCTTACACAGAAGTACTGGTTCAGTTCTTACTAAGGTTTGGACATCACGTTTTGATATGAGTTCAGTAGAACATTGCAAAAAGCAGGAACTACTACAACAAAGAGACCACATTAATAAGGCTGGGTCTCTTTTCATTAGTTTGAACATACACTTGCATAGGTCACATTTTTATGTAGGGCTTATAAAAAAAACAATAGGTCCCAATTAGAAACAGCAATAGGTCCCAATCAGAAACAAAACTGGGGCCGCTGGTGACCTAGTGGTTAGGAGATAGATTGATAGATATGTACTTTATTCATCCCAGAGGGAAATTCACAGTTTCCAGTGGTATACACAAAAGCTAACTTAGATTAAAGGCACAGAATTAAGTAAGATTAACTAAGAGTAAAAAATATCTTAAAAGCAGACATAGTATATACATTATAGACAGAGCAGACCTCGTACACACATTATAGACAGAGCAGACCTCGTACACACATTATAGACAGAGCAGACCTCGTACATACAATATGGACAAACATGGTAAAACTTAAAAGGTAATGCTTGTGTGGTGTAGATTGACAGTCCAGTGCAAATCAATTTGAAAAAAGTTAGATACAAACAGGCATGTACAGTTAAAGTGCGTGGTGTGCTGTGAGTGGTGCAATGCAGAGCAGAGGGCCGGATCTGGATGGGTAACCCTAGGAGCTGCCCCTACGATCAGAAGGTCGTGGGTTCGAATCACAGGGCTCCTAGTGCACCACTGAGGTACCCTTGGGCAAGGTACTGCTCCCCAGGCACTGTGTTCCTGGCTACCCGCAGCTTCCCTTGGGTGAATGGGTTAAATACAGGGAAAGAATTTTGTGATGTTCACACTGTGTGCTATGCTGTGTTCACATATGACAAATGGACACTTTCTTTACTTACTTGCTAACAGAAGTGTCTTAGGGTTAGGGTTTAGATCTAAATAAAACTTGTCCATATCAAGCTTAAGCTCAGCCCTCCTCAAAATAAAACATTATAACAATAAAGAACTAAAACCTTTTCATTCAGATGCAAACCAGCTTGCGCTAAGATTAGTATGGCATGTTGCTAACGGCTAACAGCATAGGGTTTCGAGGTGGAACTCGCTGTAGAGAAATTTGCTTCTGCTTTATGTTCATCAGTCTTTGCACATAGGCTAGCACATATTCTCCAAACAGCTGAATGCCCTAAGCCAAAATGTCCCTGCTGTCGTGGTTTAGGATGAATACATGTACCGTTACACCCCCTGCACTGGATATGTGTGCGTAATCATTTGGCTGAAATAATGGTTACTCAGTGATGCTTTACATTGAAATTATTTTAGTTTTTTTTTACTTTTTCAGAATTTCCAATGTTTTTTCAGTTTTTTTTTTAAATTTTATTTAAATAAATTGAAGTGCAATTACATTTAAAAACAATTCATCACTAAGCACTTTGAGTGACATGTTTGAAGGACTGACATCAGCCAAGCTCATTATTTTTATTGTTATAGTGCAGTCGAGGAGGGAATGGGGGGGGTCCTGGCTGCAGATCTTGTAAATGTGAGATTTTTCTAACAATCGGCGAAGAACTGCAACAGTGAAATATCTGAAGCATTTTGTCTTCGTTGCAAACACTGTGGTTATGAGAGTTTAATACAATGTACAGGCAGAAACATGCGTCCTCTTCCGCATCTATAATAGAGGAATGTTAAATTCAGTTTCTTGGTTTTAACTCTCATGTATTTTTCAAGCCAGTACCTAGGCTCAGGGAGCAGTGCAATTTTGTCCCCTACTCTGATTGCTTTTATATATTTTGTTGTAGCTATATAAGTAGACCAAATGTGTTTCATCAGAATGCATTTATTGTAGACTTTAACAAGAAAGTCATGTGAGAACAGCCTCCACTGTTCATCACTGATGTCCAGTGAGGATAACAGTGGCTGCATGATCTTATTTTATCTGTCTATCTGTCTATCTATCTGTCTATCTGTCTATAGGTAGTCTATCTATCTATTGATAGTCTATCTGTACATACACACACATGCGCACACACACACACACACACGCGCACACACACACACACACACAAGCAGACACGTACGCCGCTACTGCAAGACAACCTTGAATCTCCAAACTGGAAACTAGGCAAAGAAAAACTCATTTTTTTAACATCTGCTGATGTCTCTTAACAAACATTCAGAAAGGACTAAGCTATTTCTTAATTGCAGCTATTAGCTATTTTTAATTGAAACTGCATGTGAACAACATTGATAAAATGCAATCCTGTAATATTTTCCAAATATATTATGGTAATGCTATCATCACTAAAATGAATTAGTTAGCATAAAAAAATTGCATGCCAACAGAATGTCTTACAAACCTGACATCTCGTTGTTGAGCTTTTTTTCTTTTTTTTTTTTTTTTTTTTTTTTCAGGGGACCAAGTGGACCTTTTTCCTTATCTTTTTCTTCCTTCCTTTATTTAACTGCTGTTTTTATGAGTGTTAGAACATAGATTTTCTATCAAATATGTTTATGAAATATCAGTAAAACTGAACAGCAGTATCATTGTATATCATCGTAAAAGCATTGTGCTTATGCTGCTCGTACAAACACTACTAACGTACGAAAATAAATGTATAGCCAGCAACAGACAAAGCAGCATTTTTTAATGAATTAAACTTTTGTATGACTTGGGTAATTTGGCAGGATAGAAATAGTAAAAAGAACTTTAAAATCGAGGTGAAGAGACCCTTAGCGTGACAGTGAGCTTGTTACTCATTGATGTTAAGGTTTGGCCACACGTGGCTACTGTTATTGCAAGACCTGTGTCTGTTTATGTAACAATTGTTGCAGAAAATCTTTCTATCAAAATCTATCAAATCTGTGGTATCTCTGCACTAATATGTGTCTACGCCTTTCTTTTTAAGCGTCTGTGTCCCTGACAGCGGTTCTGAGGCAGTGCTGAATAAGACTCAGAAGTGCCATTGTAAGTGTTTGCTTCAGGCCGCTGCTCCAAGCTGCCGATAATTAAGCGACGGGACTGACAAACGGCTCTCATCAGATCACTCGACTGGAACTGAGAGCAGGCGAAGGCTTTCAGAGAGGATAAACTGTGACATGTCTCTTCAACTCTAATCTTTTTCATAACCTTCTGCACATAGTCGCCTTTTGTGCCATACACAGAAACAACGTACGCTAGTGCCAAGTTCCCTTCTCCCTTCTACCCGAGCGAGATGTCCCTGAATTTACTGACCTTATGTGACCATTTATTTTCTTCCTTGTTCTGCAGCTCCAGTGTTTTGGTTTGGCTGGGAAGTTCACATAGAATATATAGAGGACTGTATAGAACGGGATAGAATAGAATGGGCTTTTTATTTGTAAAAGTGTGTATTATGGTTATATTTAGACTGCAGTATGTTACTGTCTTGCTACAGTTATGTGGAGTCGTGCCAATTTATACTCGATTTAGCCGCCTGTGAGCATTTAGCACGTTTTGTTTCGGATGTTGAAAACAGAGAATTACAGAGGCCGAATTAAACTGAAACAATCCACTTAATTACTTTTTTTTGGACCATAACCCCCCCACCCCCCAAAGGAAAAAAATTTTAGTTCAGCTTGTCTGGCCATGGCCTGTTTCCACCAATATAGTTTTTTGTTTCAGGGTCTCTTTGGGTTGGAAAAAGGCCTTTTCGGCTTCAAACACTTGCCAAGTAGGAGTGCAGTGGAGGCTTTTGATTAAAAATTGCTTCAAACGAGTGTCCTATACCTTTTATAATTCTGTTGACCTGTTATTCACCATTATATGTCGCAAAATTTCTTCTCTCAGGCGTTTCAAAGCTTCAGGTAAATGCTTGTGGTGTTTAAAAGGGAGCACTCTAAATGCAGAGATGAGGTGAATGCTAGACGGCCTTGAACAGCATCCCGAAAATGATCCAGGAGGTTTTGAAAACTCCAGAGTGGGTTCGCTGTATAAAACAGCATGGGTCTGAGGTTATCTACAAAGTTAGAGCACCTTCTATAACAAAGACAGCCTATCAGTGTAGAAAATCCTGAATGAATAACCTTAACTGTTTTGTGTTGGCTCAGAAACCCCAGTAACTCATTTATGCTCAGGTTTTTGAAGTTTTTTTCTTTAAAAAGTTCACATTTTTGCCCATAAATGACATGGAATGTCATTTTGTGCATGTCTGGGTATGCTTGTGTCTGTGCACATGAACCATAAACACTCAAATATTTTAAACTTGCCTGTAAAGTGTCTGCAACTGTCTGTAAAAGCAATACCTTGTTGTCGAACATACTCACTCTTCTCTTGGTGATACCCACACTGAAGTGTCCGGTCTCATTGTTAATATTCTTTTAATGCGCAAAACACACAGCTTGTCTTTGTACTTCAGTAGAAACAAAAAACGGTGATGGTAAAGAAAAAGCGAAATTGATGAGGACAAAAAGTATTCAGACACCACAGACTGATAACATTACTTCTTTGCTACAAAGCAGTTGTTGGCAGTTGCAGCTCTAAGGCAGCTATTGTAAAAACGAATTTGCTTTTTGCAGTGTAGTGCTTCAGTTTTGGCCATTCCTCTTGGCAAAGCATCTTCAATTTCCAAGTGTCCTTCTTTTGGACTCACAATATAAACATCCTCCATGTATTTTCAGTGAGAAGTCAGGAAATTGGTTAGGCCATACAATCAGCTTCACCTTCTATTTTAGAAACCACTCAAGTGATTCTGACCGTATGTCTTGTTCAGCCCTACATACTCTAGCGTTTTTTCCCCACTGGCATGAAATTCTCATTTAATGTGGTGTGGTATGTCTTTCTGTTTATGTTTCCTTTGCTGATATGTAATGTCCTAATATTGTAATACACATCGATTAGCCACAACATTAAAACTACTAACAGGTAAAGTAAAAAAACAGTGATTGTGTCAGTACAGTGGCACCTGTGAAAGGGTGGGATATATTAGACAGTAAAAGAGCAGTCAGTTCTTGAAGTTGATGTGGAAAAATGGGCAAGCATGAGCGACTTTGTCGGACCCCATTGTGATGGCCAGATGGGCTAAAGCAGGGGTGTCAAACTCCGATCCTGGAGGGCCGGTGTCCAGCACAGTTTGATGGTTCTCCTCCTCAAACACATTCACCACACCTGAAAATTAACTGGCGAGGTGAACCAGGTATTTCTGAGCAGGGAAATCACCAAAACGTGCTGGACCACGGCCCTCCAGGCCTGGAGTTCAACACCCCTGTGCTAGAGCATCTCAGAACGGCGAGTCAGGGATTAAAACCAGGGATTAGTATACTATATGGACAAAAGTATATATACCTGACTATTGGATATAGAGAGACTTTAATGTCATTGCATTCAAAGACTTTAATATGGAATTAGTCCATCCTTTGCAGCGAAAACGGCTTCCACTCTTCTTGGAAGGCTTTCCACAAGATGTTGGAGTTTCTTTGGGAATTTGTGAGAATTTATTCTGTAGAGCATTTATGAGGTCAGACACTGATGTTGTATGAGAAGTCCTGGCTCGCAATCTCCGTTCCAGTTCATCCCAAGGGAATTGGATGGGGTTGAAGTCAGGGCTCTGTGTGGGCCAGTCAAGTTCTTCCACACTGAACTCATCCAGCCATGTCTTTATGGAGCTCGCTTTGTGCACTGGGACACAGTCATGCTGGAATAGAAAAGGTTCTTCCCCAAACTGTGTCCACAAAGTTGGAAGCATGGCGTTGTCCAAAATGTCGTGGTATGCTGAAGCATCAAGATTGTCCTTCACTGGAAGTAAAGAGCCCAGCCTGAACCCTCAATTAGGAGGTGCATCCCAATACTTTTCTCCATATAGTATATTTATGGTTTTCACCTCTGCATGCGTTTCACTGCAGAAAGCGTGATCTTTGTGAGCACGTACAAATAAGAAAATTAAAGGATCTGCTGCTGACATCTTGGTGCAAATAAAACAGCACACCTTCGAAGGTCTTGTGGAGTCAATGCCTCGACAGGTCCGAGTTGTTCTGACTGCACTAGGTGGACCTTCACAACATGAGGCGAATTTTTAATGTTATGGCTTATCGGTGTGAAATCTAAAAAATTTAATCTGCTGGGGCAAAAATAATAAGCGGACATACATCATGGACCTTCGCACCTATTGTCCAACATAATTTCATTGCACATTATTAGCAGCTTAAATTAAACATGCTTAAACATGGTTGCATGAAAGATGGATTTAATTTAAACCCCAAATTAGTCCATTCCCCAAAGTGTCATCTTGTTTTATGAGACTTTTTTGAGCGTTTAATTACTCTAATACTTGTGATAATGTAACTGGTTGTTATACACTATAATATTGGGTATTGCATCAGATGCAGATTGACCGTCCTCACTGCTGAAATTCTCTCTCTCGTTACGATCAGGCATTTATATTTGTTATGCTTTTTCACCTTGGCATGCATTTTGCTGCAGAAAGCGTAGTCTTTACGAGCGAGTAAAGATCAGAGAAGTAAAGGGCTTTAAAACCTTGCATGCCAACACGCTGCTACTAGACGCCAAGAGAACAAGATCAAATGCCTTTGAAGCGCTGTCAAAAAAATTGAAAGTTGAAAAATCGTTGCGGTGGATGTCTGGTTTTTCAATTGTGGTCTCTTTGTCAGTCTTTAGTTAGATGTGTATATGCTTAGCAAAAAGGGTTCTTATATGGTAACTGAAAAGGTTCTACGACTTAATAATAACAATAGCATAACCTCCTTGGTACTACATAGAACCAGAACCAATCATGGAGTCTACACACAAAAAAAGCACCTAAGACATTTTATTCAATAGGACCTATAAAAACTGCCAGCTCTGTAGTTGTGGGTGAGAGTTAGTCGTGCAAATGGGTTTAGATTAGTTTAGTGTATATTTTCCTATGTGCAGATTTGACGGCAGTGACATTTCTTCAACCAGGTCTCATATCCCTCTTGATCTAACATGTTCAGTGTGGCATTTTAGTCCTAAATCATTTAGAAGGAGCCTCCACATGTGTAATGTTTCTTAGCTCCAGTTTCTCTCTGTCAGTCACTGGCTCCCCTTCTCTTAGGCCAAGGTTGATGGATTCTCCATGCTGTGTCTAAGTGGATTATCCCCCAGCTACAGCCAGTCACACTATACTTAAACACCTTTATACTGATCAGCTGAGAGGAGCAGTACCGGTCGTAAGGTTGGACACACATGTTGATTAAAGATAGACGTTTTAGCCATTTTTGCTACTGTTTACATGTGGAGCAATATAAATAAACATGCATTATTGTAATGAGATGCAATGTTAGAAGCGTGGGTTGACACATTCTCATTTTACACCCTTCTTTTAAAATGAGGTATAATAATTTTTTCTTTTCAAATGCCTGATTAAATAAATGCATACTTGGAAGTAGATGCACATATGGTCAATATTACCTGTTGTGGACACCTGTTGTGGCTCAAAGCTTTACATCATTTTAAAATCATGAAAACATTCAGTAAAATAAGTCTATACTTTTGACTGGTACGGTTGTGCCTCTTTAGGTGTCCAGTGTATGTTACGATAACTTTTCACTGGATTTGATAGATTTGCTATAAAATAATCAGAAGAGGAAACATTTTATGTATGTGACAGCTTTCAGAGGCCTGAGGCCACTTTACAAAAATGTAAAATAACAGAACAGGCAACATATCATAACAATTTTGATTCCCGAGGGGGGATTTGGGGTTAACAGGGTGCTCCTCACCCCCCATTCTTCACTGACGTGAAAATGCCAGGCTTGGCATTTTCCCACACCCATTTACAAACGGAGCGAGCCAACATGCTAAATTCCCTAACCTGTGTGCAGAACATCGTCAGTGTTTGGAAAAGCCTAGTCTGATTCCAGACAGAGCACACTGTAAATGGCCATTTGTCTTAGTAGAGAGGTACAGAATGGTGTAGTGTGGTTGGTCTGATGAAGAAGAAAGGTTTTGCTGTGTGAGGTGTGGTTGGTATGGCTGTTCGGAATGACACTGAGAGTGGAGAGAAATGTTGAGAATTCGTTTGAGCCCTCCAATAGCGAAGTAAACCCATGTTCTCTCTCTTGCACTCGTTCATTAGAGGGTCTTTCTCTCTGTATGTTCTCACATTTGACATTGTTTATACTTCTGTCAGTGGCAGAAATTAGATTATTTTAAATCTTTCTGTATTACACCTCCCACTCTCATGGTGTTGAGAATATATCGCAGTCTCTCAATATATTTTTATAATGCACACCACAGTTAGTGATATCAGATTTACAGCGTTAATGTATTTTTCTGTATAATGCTTTGATAGAATCCGTATTTGTAGTCTGCGCCCTCAAATATGACTTAAATGGCTTTCAAAGCAAATCTTTCTTCACCTTTGGCAAACTACACTGGATAACACTCACGGGAGAACCATGATATATCAGAGTAGCAAACTAACAACAGCAGCAGCAAAGTGGAAAGCTGCAGTTCCCCTTGAGAACCTCCAGGCTAACAAGAAGTCATGTGCCATTGACTGTGTCAGGGGCCACCTGGAATCAAGCTGAAACTCATTATATATATATGTGTGTGTATATGTATGTATATATATATATGTGTGTGTATATGTATGTATATATATATGTATATGTATGTATATATATATATCTATATATATATCTATATATATCTATATATATATATATATATATAGAGATATATG
>JBBPCX010000141.1:15518268-15528676 GCA_037974365.1 Hydrocynus forskahlii
TCTCTCTCTCTCTCTCTCTCTCTCTCTCTCTCTCTCTCTCTCTCTCTCTCTCTCTCTCTTTCTCTTTCTCTCTCTCTGATCTGCCGTCTCTGGGCAGGATAATTCATTTGAGTGAGACTGGGATTCCCCCATGAGAATAGGAAGTGCTGCTAGTTTAACATCACATTAGACCTGAATGTAGTTCCTGTCTGTCTGTGTACCTCCCTGCACTCTACATTCATTTATTTATGGGTTTGGTTCTTGGCATCTGTGTTGTTGGCATTTTAACGTCTTAGTAAGTTTTCCCCAATCTCTAAATCCATTGGACTAATGAGGAAGTAACTAACGGTAAAAGAAATGGAAGCTAAAACACCAGCAGTGAATACTCTGACGTATGTATTTTTTAGCATAAAGATAAAATTGAGTAAATGTTTTTTATTTTATTTTTTTATTTTGTTTTCCAAACTGCTCCTTCAGTGTCAGGTTGCTTTTTCACCCTGTACCCTTTTTTCCTTTGCCAGGCGTGTTGAGATCTGGGTTGTTGGTGACACTACTTTTTTTTGTTGCCAGGGCGACCGCGAAATAGACTGGAGCCCATGGACACGATTTTTGTGAAGCAGGTGAAGGAGGGAGGACCATCCCATGAAGCCGGTCTCTGCACAGGTGGCGTTTGATTTGATCTCACAGGGCGTGCGATGTGGCATTTATTCAGGCCTGTGAAGTAGCTTTTAAACCTCTCATTTCGTCTGTTCTCAGGAGACCGCATCGTGAAGGTGAACGGGGAGAGCATCATTGGGAAGACCTACTCACAGGTCATCGCTCTGATCCAGAACAGGTGAGAACGAGCATTTTATTTTTCTATTTTGCTTTTGGGTTCCTATAACATAACCAGAACATATTATTGTATTTTCCCTGCATTTGGTCATTTTCGCAAATGCTAAACGAATAGGATTCACTAAAGGGCCCATATCATATATTTTTCTTGTTTTTTGTTTTTTGAGTGTGTGTATACATACATACGTATATATATATATATATATGTATGTATGTATGTATGTATGTATGTATATGTGTATATATGTATGTATATATATGTATATATATGTGTATATATATATATATATATATATGTATATATATGTGTATATATATGTGTATATATATATATGTATATGTATATATATATTTATGTATGTAAATGTATATAACACACACACTTTCACTTTGTACACTTCAAGTGGGAATAAGTAAACACACCTTTTCTGTGGGTATAGAAAATTCTGTTAGCAGCCTGATCTGATTTCAATTTTTTAAATAGTTTAATTATTACAATTGTTTCACACACTTCCCTCAAAATCATAACCAGTCAAGTTGTACACGGCACAACTAATACAAATGCTTATACATACATTCAGCACAAATCAGAGTTGCTCAAAATCTTGAGTGCAGTAGCCCGATTTGAGACTCAAGCTGAGCTGGTGCCGATATACAGTGTATGGAATAAAATCTATGGCAGAAAATATATATTATTTATTGGAGTGTAAAACTACTGTTCCCTGCTGTTCTGTAGGCTCGATTTTATGCTGTTTGGAGGCAGCAGCAGGCTGTGTTGGGTGAGAGGTGAACAGTAGCCTAAAGCACACAGCTTTGACTCCCCACTGGCTATTCAACCCTGAGAGGTGGGCACAAAAAACCCCTACATTTTCACCTTCGCTGAATTGGCAGAGTTAAAATACATACTGAGCCCTGGAGAGGGGAAAAAACTTTAATGAGTACCGTGGAGCTGACCTGATTGGGCAAGCCTGTCAAAGTGCAGTATCAATCTCTGACCTCACAACGATTTGATTGAGTTGTGATTCTTTAGCAATTCTGTGCATCAAACATTTAATCCTATGCAGTAATCATGCTTATTGTGCAATTCTTATCAGGAAGGTTTACATAGTGTGCACACTATTTGTCGATTTATTGTTTGTCTATTGTCTACAGTAAATAGACAAATAATACTACGCGCACTCTGTTGAATTTTTTATGTTGCTATATATACACGTGGTCCATGGAGAAACATAGTCTCATCACACTGTACGTGTACACAGCTGCTGATGACAGTAACATAACCTTGAACCTTGAAATTGTCTTCAGTTCCTTTAAGCATACACAGATGTGATTGAAGGATTACAATACTGATGCTTTTAAATCCTATAAATCCATTATCACTAGGTACCATTGCTTTTTTGTTAGTGTTCAGAGATAAAAAAAAAAACAACCTTGTACATTTGGACAAGCCTCAGTGTTCACGCCTGCCCTCTCATGCAAAATATGAGCCTCTCTTTACAATTACAGCTTTATTTGAAGTGGCTACATGAGTTAGCATATTGCTTTTTTTTTTTTTTTAAACATAGCTCAGAATTTCCTGCCACTGCTTTTTTCTTCCACTCTTACCGTGTTAATTTGATGGGGCTTTTTAATTGTTTTAAATGGAGTATGTGCGTCTGTTATAAGCAGGTTATGGCTTCCTCATTCTCGCAGTTCGTTCAGGTTCCCCTCTGTCGTGCAATGCTATCGCTGCTTGTTATGCAAGGGACCTGAAAATTAACCGCGTTCTTTAATAGCTCTGTAAACTTATTTGCTTCTGCTAGTGTGGTCTGACTTGATGCCTTTAACAGATCTGCATACAACTCCACCTTCGTTTAAACAAAAATACCCCTTTTTAGACCATCCATTGCATTTTCTATTTTAGCTTAGAATAATTTGTTTGGAGGGTTTGCCTAGAGATATGCATCGCTGAGGTTTTTTGTCTCTGCACCCATGCACATCTGACTTTCTTTTCAGTGTAATTCTGGCAAGTTTGCATCATAACTGGTGAGGTTATGAATCCCTTCAAAACGAGAGCCTGAAGAAGAGAGGTTAAAAGATAATGCAGCATCATATACATTCGTCCTGTTAGCCTTATTCTTACTGGCTGTTCAGAATCCTAGTTGGTCATTTATTAGATAACTGTCAGAAGATTTTTAAACGGTTTAAACCTGTATGATGATCACTGTTCCTCTAATCATAGTACAAAACCTTATGGATGGGATGCCATACACACACTCAAGTGTTATGGTTGCTACAAAACAATAGGTTTAAACTGCCCCCATAATTTCTGGCCGTATGGATGTATATTTAGTTGACAAAATCAGTGAAGATGGCAGAATAGTTAAATTAGCCGGTATATCCAATAATAGTTGGCAGGTTTGTGGCAGCCGGTGGCCTGATGGTTAGGGAGTTGCCCCTGCAATCGGAACTGGTTAAATACAGAGAACACCGTGTAAGAATGTGGTGGGACAGGTGGGCTCTTTACACGTAGCTATATTTATGCTTAAGTAGTTATTAGTTATTATGTTATATAGCAATTACTGAAAAAAACTGTAGTCATTGTGAGTAATAAACTTTGAGATTAATGACCAAATAATAAGTGAAGGGTTAAAGGGGTTAAGTATCTCTGAGCCCCCCCTTGTGTTGCCCAGTGCGGATGTCAGGGTGGATTTGGTGTAGCTGCGACTCTGTCTGCCCCAGCCTGTCCCTTCAGCTCATGCTGAGGAGGTCAGCCTGACCCACTTTCCTCCGCAAGCCCTTCTGGTGGGCAGAATGGTGGGGGTGGCTGTCAGCGGGTTTATGGCAATTCTTCAGACACGGTGGCTGGAGCGGTGTGTAGGAGGCAAGATCTACCGCTGTGAGAAAAACGGGGGACCGGGGGACCCCTACTGTGGCGTGCAGGTACACACTGGTCCATCAGCGAGGGAGCCATTCAGGAGCACATCCCACAGAGCAGATTGTCTGAATAAGTTAATGCAGGACCCTTGCACTGCTCACCTCCCTTTAAGTGAAAGTTCTGTGAAAAATCAAATTTATGCGAATCCCCCCCTTATTGAAACTGTAGGTAATCATTCAAAAGGTGTTTCTTGTCTGAAGTTAATGACGCAAGTTTATACGTCATCCATTAGCACTGTGCTAAAATTATTATGCAAAACATTATCGCACATTATATGATTTCTGATTACTGTATGTTAAAAATATACAAAAGTGCAGACAAAATTTAGGCTCTGAGATCTGCTATTGTAACATACACTATATGGGCAAAAGTATTGCTACTCACCTGTTTTCAGGCCTTGGGCTCGGCCCCCTACTTCCAGTAAAGAGCAATCTTAATGCTAATACCAAGACATTTTGGACACGCCATGCTTCCAAATTTGTGGACACGGTTTGGGGAAGAACCTTTTCTATTCCAGCAGGACTGTACCCCAGTGCACAAAACAGGCTCCATAAATACATGGCTGAATGAGTTCAGTGTGGAAGAACTTGACTGGCCCAAACAGAGTCCTGACCTCACCCCATCCAGCATCTTTGGGATGAAATGGAACAGAGATTGTTATCCAGGCCTTCTTGTCCAACATCGGTGTCTGACCTCATAAATGCTCTGCATAATGAATGTACACAAATTCTCACAGAAACTCTAAAATCTTGTTAAAAGCCTTCCAAGAAGAGCGGAAGCTGTTATAGCTGCAAAGGAGTACCAACTCCATATTAAAGTGTATGTGTTGGAATGCAATGTCATTAAAAGTCCTTGTTGGTGTAATGATCAGGCATCCCAATATTTTGTCCATATAGTGTACATTGTGATCATAAGATTCACATGGATGTCTCATAGAACAACCGCGCTGAGCAAATATAATTTTTCATGCCCAAAAATCAGAACAAATATAACATACCGCAATCACAGACAAAAACAAACACAATGTGTAAGATGTAATTAGTTTAAGAAGGAAGTTTGTAGGTGTCTGTTTCATCTGGAATGACAGTGTTTTAGAGTTGCTGTGGCGCTGTGGCGTTTCCGAGCGCTATCAGTAAAATCGAATGCAATCTGTACAGTAGTGTAATGTATTCGTCAGCATTAGCCACACGTCACTTTATTTGACATCTCGGAGATATATTTCCATTCACGCTTGACGCGCCAATTTCCCTCTTTTAAAAAAAAAAACCTTTTGCTTCACTCGTACAACTTGCTGACCTTTCAAATGAAGTGGAAGTAGCTGTCACCCACGCTGCAGTGCAGAGAGCTTGCAGTTGTTACGTGTTTAATACTTCATCACACTCCATTGGAGGGTTTTTTTTTTTTTGTTTTTTTATTTTGCTTGTGGGTGTCCTTCAGGCACTTTAGTTTCACACCAGTACGGCGTATGCTTAAACAGGAACCACTGTCGGACAGAAAGAAGCATGTAACCTCATGGAGGATCTGTCATAGAAGGATGCAGACGATGCGATCGTAGCTCATTAAAAAATAAACTGAAATCCTGTTTCGGGCTGCGCTGAAAGACTATCAATGTTTTAGTCAGAGAGCCACTTTCTTAAAAGAAGTATGTGTGTGTGTGTATGTGCTTATCTGAGTGCATGTGTGTGGGCCTGAAAGCATTATAAGCCTATCCCTCTAGCAGCCGAGTTCAAATCGAGATTGGGTAGAGTTAGCTTTAAGTGCTTTTGGATGTAACTCCAGTCAGGTTTGCATGTCTCATGTTTAAGTTGCCAGCGTTGCTAATGCTGAACTGAAGAACATCCATTCTGAACTAATGTGTTCTAATGTTTTTGCAGTGTTAGGCTTACGCAAGCTTGTGTACACCGACAACCACAAGCCAGGCTTTTTGTTCTCTCCATTTTCACATGCACTATGAAAAGTGGTACTTATTTCCACTGAAGCTACATGATATGTTTGATCGTAGTGCAATATTTATGATCTTCATGTCACAGAGAGCAATATTATACATTATTATTTTGTAAACATCCTGACCAGTCACAGACCTTTCTGATGAGTCTTCAGATGAATCCAAGTATTCGTGTAATCCAACAAATGTCATCAGTTTTTATCTTTAACTAGAAGATGCATTTCTCCAAGCATTTATGGAGCATTTATAGGTAAGAATGCCTGAACACGTAGCAGCATTCACAGGCCGATTGTTTTTAAATAAACCACAACAAACAGGTACACACGTCTTTTTTAATGTAACTGACCTGAGCTTTAGTGTCTCAAAGTAAAGTTTTTGAGAATGCTGTGCATTTTGCTCCTTGTTAGTTTCTTCATGTTTGTTTGTTTGTTTTTTGTTTTTTTTTGTCCGTCCCCGGCATCCGTACACGTGACGTCACCGACTGTCTCTTTGTTAGACCTTTTAAAGGTCTCTTGACCATTCTTTCTCTCTTGCAATATGTTTCAGAGGTCTCTCAACCATTTTTAAATTGAGCAATACTCAGCCCCCGATCAAACGATCACAAAGTTTAATCCAAGTGCACTAATACTGATATTAACAGACAATTTGACGTTGGAGTGGTTCCGAAATTCAGTGCGAGCTCTGAGTAGAAGCGGCGCCTAGTTTGACTATAAAAAGAAAAAAAATACTTAAGAAGAACACTAGTGTGATTGTTGACGCAATCACACTAACTACTTCACATTAAAAGGTTCCCTTATGTGCTCTTAATGTGTAACAAGTTGAATAGAGATGCAGTACGTGACTGTTTTGCTAGCAATCCCATGTTTTGTTCTAATCATGCAGCCCTCTCACACAGACACACATGCTCCTGCTCAGCTCCCTTGATGGAGAGTTTGTAGTTTACAGACTGGACTGATTAGGGCCTGCTCTGTCTGCAGAAGCCGTGCTGAGTGGGGTAGGGGTGGGGGTGGGGGGGGGTGTGTTGGAAGAAATAAGGAGGACGTATTTGAGAGGTCTAATGTCACTTTCCCTCTGGCCTACAGCTTATTTCTAATTGATGGGTATCCTCTTACACACACACACACACACACACTATTTAAGATTGAAGATACTTTACACAACATTTTAATTAGATACAGAACAACTCAGTCTGTACTCGATTAAAAAAAAAAACCCAACATGGTAACCACGTGCAAAAAGAACACATTATGAATACCATGTTATGAATAATGACAGTGATGTCCAAGTGTAATATGGTAACAACTGTAAGCCATATAATACTGTCCTGAGAAGTGCAAGCACAGTGTGATGCAGTATAGAGGTGATTGTGTATATTGTTTGCCAAAAGAAAGGCACTGGAATATAAAAGTGGTTAAAGGTCATTTTGAAAGGCCTGATGGAAGGTCACAAGCAAATTTGACTGATAAGTCTGTAGTTGGAGTTTAAGTGGTGTTTGTAAACTGAGACATTTTTTGTGATTTAGGCACTCGAGGCGCTCGATGTGTTCGTGTCGGTCTGCAAAGCTCTTTTCCACTTGATGCTGTTTCATCCTGTGATTTCTGTGTTTGACTGTGTGAGTTTATTCTCTGACGTAATGAAATAGTAACACTCTTGCCTATAGATGAGTTGCCAGCTAGATGTGTAGATTGGACGTTTTAGCTCTACTATTCAATAAAGTCTTTTGTCCTTGGTCAACATAAAATTCATGCTTACAGTTTATAAAACAATGAAACGTTTTTCTACCTTATAGTACAAATGTTTAGATGTGAGCAACTTTAAGTATTTCATTTTTACAAATTTGCCACTTCATTTTTATGTCCATATCATTTAAATTTTAAGAAAATAGGTTTAAAAGATTATAATTAAAGAGATTTCTGTTTTTTGAGTGGTTGTACCTTTGGCATATCAGAAATGCCAGTCAGAGTTAGTGATACCAGCTTCATTGGCATTATTTCTGGAATTGCACTGGCAGTCTACTGTTTTTTCCCTTCTGGCATTAGGAATGGGGTATTTCTAACTGAGCTGTGTTTGATACATTTGCTAGCTATTTCTGATAAACAGACTGTAACTGAAAACATCTTCCTACAACAAAGAGGCAGTTTTATATGATGCTTCCAGTTCATATTTTACTACACCCATGGTTGTGGTAAAATATGATGATTGTCATATGATAGAGGCATTGAACATGAACATAACTGCAAAAATGAAAACAAAGAGAAACGAGCAACATACAGTCTTTTTTATTTTTTTGATTGTTGAACAACATTCAGGTGGTGGAGTCTCGTTTTACGGGACAGGTGTAGCTGATTGCTATATCATATAAATGGCTGTAAATCTATAGGAATTTGTTTAGTATAAAAAATTGTAATTACTTGCAAGTCATCAATACTGAGCAAGATGAAATGTGCTAAGGTAGAAAAGTGCCGGTGTGTTCCCTGTGTGCGCAGAGTATTAGGCAGGGAAATGACTAATAAAAAGCTGCCATTGGACAATTTGGGTGTAAAGAAATCTGACCCATTCATCAACATTTGTGATGGACACTGATTAGCAAACTTTGCTGTTGCCAACACATCCCAAAGCTTTTAAAAGAATTAGATATTCAGTTCTGTACCAATACTGCTGTGTAGGGAAGCAAAAATCCAGTCAGAATCCCTTTCTGACCGCTGCAGTGTTTCGATTAAAAAAGCAAACTTACTTAATATTATGGTCCGTTATAACATGGAGTTAGTGTTTTTAAGCGTAATGTTGAGAATGAGTATTCGTGAAATCATTTAAAGCCTGTACAGAGTCCAAAATAGTAGAACCAAGTGATCTGTTCGATTAATCAAGTGATCTGTACCATTAATCGAGATTCCTTAAACATATGCATATATAAAAACAAAAACTAAACATATATGCTTTGTCTATAAGGAATATAAAACATATATGCTGCTCACCAGTGCTGATGCCACCGTCATTCATTATGCAATCTGACACGCCCACGAAATATTGAGCCGGTAGTATCTCTGAAGTTTTGGGTGCATTTGTAGCTGTTTTTGTGAGGCTAGGGTCTGTGGCTCTTTAGGGCTGTTAAGCTAGCTGATATTCAGATTTGCACAACATTTAATTTCGCCTTATGCTGCCAAATATCTCCTTGCTGTCTTTACTGATTCAGTTTTGCTGCAGTTTTGTTGTATTATGTATTTTTATCTCCTTACCTGTTGTTATCTTTAAGATTTCTGTGGATGAGCTCTTTGTTCTCGCACTAAAGGACAGAGATGGTGGGGCAGCCGTGTGTTTTACAAACGGTCACGATGGTGCTGTTCGCTCGTTATTCGTCGCACGGATCGCTCCACAGCCGCTTTATTTGCCCTTCGACCCAGCTCATTCCATACCACTCTAGCTCCGAGAGGATTCCACCGTTTTTTTAACGCGCCCATCTGTCAGTACAATTTTGCAAAAATGATTTGAAAACCTGTGCATTTATTTGCGTCTGCATAAGCCAAGAAGCTGGCCGGGCTCCAGTCAGAGCCCACATTGAGGGAGTATTAAGGCACAACCTTCTGTTCGAGCCAGTTTTCTGCTGATTCATGGCCGAGGGGTTGATGAATTACCTTTGGGTCGTTAAGGAATCGCATCAGAAAGAGTTAAAAAATGATTTGCATAATTCATGTTCCCTAAAGACCCATGATGATTCATTAATTACCATGCAGTGGCACTGGATTTATGGGGCTGGGTTTTATTTTCTTCTTCTTGCTCTGCTGAGGGGTTTTCATGGATAGACACTTTTATATCTTCCTTTCTTTGGCCTTCCTATTAAACTCTTTCTTTTTTTTTTTACTTTTAGCTTTTTATTTTTAGCTGTCATTAACCTTCATAAGGTCACGAGTTATTTTATTTTATTTTTATTTTTCAAGCCTTGAGGAGGCTGATACTGTAGCCACTTTTGAGGCAGCATATGAAGATAGATCTCTTTAATATACTGTTGACTATTGCAGTCCTAGAAAGGTGATGCGACACAGGCCTATGTGTATAATGCATATTTTATACCCCTATATATATATGTGTGTGTGTATATATATATGTGCGTGCGTGCGTATAAATGTGCTGTTCAGAGCCAGTCTTCTCTAACTGTGCTCTACCAGTGTATGTATTATTGGACTATTAGCAATATAGAAATGAGCTGTATTCTGGTGCTATATTGTAGTGTTCTCTGAGTCATGTAGCGCGGACTGTCATTAACCTATTAAACTTATTCCTCCGTCTTTCTCTCTCTCTCTCTCTCTCTCTCTCTCTCTCTCTCCTCGCACAGAACTCGATACGGCACAATCTCTCGTTGAACAAGTGTTTTCTCAAAGTGCCTCGCTCCAAAGATGACCCAGGAAAGGTAAGCCTTCTTTTTTTTTATTAGTTCTATTTTCTGCTCCCTTTTTTCCTCCCTCTCTTTTTTTGTTTCCTGTGTGCACCTTTTTTGTGAAAATTTTATTTTCGATTTACTGCATTTTACATAAAGTCCAAATGATGCATTGCATTCATATCGTTGCACATTTCTCTGTAGAGAGCAGACTGCAGATTCAGGCATTTAAGAAATGCATGTTCTCGTGTGTGTGTGTGTGTGTGTGTGTGTGTGTGTGTGTGTGTATATATAGGAAACTACAGAGTGTATGTTCTGTTCATCTTAAATTCGATGATCATGCTCTTCTGCATAAACACGT